>CM040241.1:30802851-31267752 GCA_022545495.1 Chrysanthemum lavandulifolium | reverse complement strand
GCAAATTCCACCGGATACTTAGGGTCCCTAATATTAAGTCGCTCATTCATAATGTCATTGTAAGCGAGATGGCATCACATTAATGGGAGATTCCGTATCTATGTAAGCATGGTCGACACTCTATATCCGATCATACAAGGGATTTTTAGGTTCCAGGTTTCCTCTCTAATCTTGGGCATATCCTAATGATAGGTGATCGGGATTATCGATTATGTATCGATGGTAGGCAACCTCTTCTTTAGTGGGGTAAAGATTGAAATAAGCACTATCCTCTTTATTCACGTTCATCTTATTCGACTTCCTAAGCTCTCCAACACTGAGCTCGAAGTTGGTTGGCCAAGGCTGGATCAAAGCAATGGGTATTTTTTTGTAGTAAAGTGTTGTTTGGTGGTTTATCACCTTCCATGATGAAAAGTGATGGGATTACTAACAAAGGTCACGTAAGAAAGGGATAGACTACGAGGAAGCTAAAAATGAGAAAAATTTACGTGATAGGAATCAAGCAAAGAAACCTAAAGCGAGGGACTACTAACTAGCTATTCTATTCCCGAGCGCGCCAAAACTTGATAACGCCTACACGCTGCGTCGGGGTCAAAGGAACTTCCTTTTCGTTGAGCAAGTTTTTCAACACCCTAGCGAAAGGAACCTAATCGCTTGTAGTGTAGTATTAGGGTAAGCCACGGAATTGATATCGTTCTCTAGGGATTAGGAATGCTAGTGAGAAGTTACTACGCTAAGGTTGGGGTTGAAGAAGATTATTTTTTAAGGAAAGGAAAGGTCTAATCTGGGGTTTGGATTTGGGGTTGGTATTTCACCGATTACTCTACTTATCTAATTATCTAATCTAAGGTGTATGTAGTCTATGTCTCAATTATTGTGTGCTCATATGATAGTTTAAAGATGTGTTTACTTAGGTTTTATTACTCCTTAATTATCTCCTATTGATGGTTGAATTGTCACGTCCTTATTCTTAATGCGTTGTGTGTCTAAAGTCGTAGGGTATGCAATTGTCCCTAACTCTTTGAACTTACCAAAGGTCTCGCTACAAAAACCTCTAGGAATTATAAACTCTTACTCTAAGGCCTTATTTGGATGGTTTAGCCTACAACCGCTCTCTAGACTCGTTATAGTCTAAGGTTCACAAAGATTAATCAAACATTAATTACACAACGAATGACCTATTGCATTACTAGATCAATAACAATTAAGATAAGAGACAACCAATCAATATTCAATAATTAAGTTTCATATTCCCTAAGCAAACACACAAGTAAATTAGCGGACATGGAGAACATGCAAGCATACACACAAATAATTGAAGACATAATTGAATTAATGAAGTAAAACACTTATCTTGATGTAAGATAGGGTTTGGAACCCTAAAATTCGTACAAGACAACCTTGGTTCTGGTTTAGGTTTTACTCCAAAAGACTACATACTAAAACCAAAAATTCGGATTCTATATATAAGATTAACGCGACGGCACATTATGATTTTGACGCCCGGTCGGCCCTAGGGTTTCGCCTTAGCCACGTTAGTCTTGGCGACGGCGCCACCTTGTGCTGGATGCCGCCTCTTCGCTCTCACGCCGCTCGATCAAATCTAGGCCGCCCGAGGGCGACGCTCACTTTTTAAAGCTCACACCGCCACTTGAAAATAAGCATTTTGGTTAATGGCCGTCACGTGCGTTCGACCGGGTTTGATAACGCCAAATTGTACATGTTTTTAGGTTATCCTGCTTTTATATGTTATTGGCATAATCATATGATTTTGTTATTAATCGCAAAGTGTGTTGCTAGTCATTTAGAACAGAAGTGGAGAAAAGAGGAAAAGGAAAACGAAGATTTCTCCAAAACGAAGATTCCAAAAGAAGACCTTGAGATACCGAGAAGAAAAGTCATCTGGGTGAAGACTCAAGATTAAATTTCAAGAAGAAAACGAAAGAAATGAAGAAAGAAGAAACGAAGACATTTGAAGACTCACGAACACCTTCCCATTTGGCCATAACCTTGCATTGACCCGCTTGACCCCGGTCACACGAAAGCCAAGAGAAAGATACAACTTATCGGTTATGACTTTTTGATTTTAGCCCAACCGACCGGTCGTTATCGATCCGCAGAATGGTCACAACCGGTCGACTCAACCGACCGTTTCGACCATTCACACACTCCAAAGCCCAACGATTTAGTCCTTCCACAGCCATAGCCTTCCTGTTTCAAGAAAGATAACCCAAGGGCGAGAGAGGAGCCTTTAATCCTCATCACCGTGAGAGACCTCTCCCACATCAACACCCTTCAGGGAACTCCACCTCCACCCAGAGCAAACCAACGAACACACCCACCACCTCCAGTGACTCCCCCACTCCACCACCATCTCCCCAACACATCCTCGCAGGCCGTCGACGGGTCAAACGCTGATGAGGACTTGAGTCATAATCCTTCATCTGCCTCATTGTAATCATACCTGGAACCTGTTACCCTTCCATTTAAAGAGTCGATCGATTTGGATTTGTGTGATTGAATACAGAATGTCTTGGCCATTTTCTGTTGGCCTGATGACAACATAACCTCAATCTCATCTGTTCCTAATGTTTTCTGCCGGTTGACTGGATCATAACATCATCCCAGTTCGTTTAAAAACAAACCACTTGAGCAAGTCCTTCAGACCACCTGATTACCATAATTCTCATTGACTAGTATCTGTCGAACGTTCCAGTCAACCGCACCTTGCACACAAATTAAAACCCTCGTGAAGCACATCAAGTTTTTCGCCACAACGGGAATTTGAATTAAAACATGTTACCAATATTACCGTTAACTAGGAACACATTCGGGCAAGTATACCCTAGTCAAGTTGTAGTATATATGGTAAATCAAGGTCGCCCAAGAGACTTGGTTGCACTAAAGTGTCGTTGTTTGTTTACAAGAACAAGTTGATGGTTATGATTGTCACGGATTAAACCAACAAGAAAAGCATTATAAGAACAAGTAAGTTGATGGTTAGATTGTCACATATCAAACCAACAAGAAAAGCAATAAAGAACAAGCAAGTATCAAGACATTCATCATTATTCCAATCAAACACAAAATCTCAATAATCATATCAATAACAAACACTCAGAATAGAAAAGTAACAAGGTTTTCCCAAAGTATGAATTACAATAGGCAAAGATGAAGGATTATAGCAACCTTCAAGCCTCCAATCAACTACAATAGTTCTACCAAGCCGGAAAATGATGTCCAAACCCGACAACCCTTGAGCACACCACACTAATTGGCGAGGTTTGTGGTATTTTGGGAGATAAGTTGGGAAATTGCCAGGTGGAGGCTTGAATTTCACACCTTGGTGAAGGTATCGAGAGCTGGTGTTCTCTCGTTAGGTTTGCCTCTAGGTGGAAATTGGCCCAAGGGTGGAGGCTTGATTACACCTGAGGAGGTGGTGGTAGAGAGGTGGAGAAGATCTCGTTGTGGTGCATGAAATGAGGATGCAAAGGCCTCTATTTATACTAATCTCAAGCCCTCGGGTTATAAATGCATTTTGGTCACCAAGGAGCTGGAAGGACTATAAGACATGTAGGAAGGGACTAGAATCGCTTAACAAGTTTGAGTCTTAGTAGTCGAAATGGTCGTCCAGGCTTCCAACCGAATCGTTAGGCTCCAACCGCTTGTTGGTCTTCTGACCATTCTCCAACCGGATCCGTATGGGCTCGATCGATCGGTTGGAGCAAAATCACAAAAAGTCATAAATGGCAAAGTTGTAGATCTTTCTTAGCTTCCGTGGTCGCGAATCGGGGTCAAACGGAGTCCGTATGCAAAAGTTATGGCCAAATGGTGAAGGTGTGTCGGAACAACGAGTCTCCAATATGTCTTCGCTTTAGCTTTTTTCATTTCTTTCGCTTTCCTTCTTGAACTTTAATCTTGAGTCTTGGACCACTAACTGATGACTTTATCTTCTCGAGTATACCCGCAAGTCTTGCTTTTGTCGAATTCTTCAGATTTTACTTCCTTTTTTCATCTTTTTCTCCGCTTTCCGTAACGGCTACAAATGAACTAGCAAACACACTTTCTGTATTTACTAAGTAATAAAATCATACATTATAATAGCCAACTACATATCTAAAATCAAGGATAACACTACTAAAAACATGTACAATTTGAGCGTTATCATCGTCGCGATGCGATGACTTTACACCGTCCATGTATTTCAACAACTTGGAGGTCTCGATTCCCGACTTTGGCCATTTTCTTCATATAACTGCCCTCATTCAAATAAGTGTCATTACACCAATTTGCCTTCAAGAGACCCAAAAAGTGAAAAGGAGCGATATTAAGTAATAACGGATACAAAAGTGATCAAATAAGGGCTTAAGCGACCCCAAAAAGGTACATTTTAAAACCTTATCGCGAAAACAAAAAAAAAAAATAGATCGGAGACAGTAAATAGAGAAGAAAGAAAAAGCGACATACGATAATATAACACAACAGAGTCTGAAAGACGAGAGCACCCACCACGGCCATCGCGCTACTAAGAAGATCGGAACCCTCCTCCGGACTACCAAAATAGTTCAGTGCTAATGCCCGTGGTGCACAAAAAATTCCTCGTGGTAGGAATTGATGGGGATGCGATTGGTGTTTATTGTATCCGCATCCTCCGCGTTGTCACCATCCGTGAGGCGCGCCATCGCTGGCAATGTACCACGGGTGTAGAAATCGCGGCGATGGGAAGCAGCGTCGTCTACCCGAGAAAAATTTCTCTCACCCTCTGGCGTCTAATTTTTCAAGATAACAACAAGGCGTGACCGACTTTGGCAATGATACCGCCCGCGTGACCGCGTTGTGGTAAGCACGCGAACGAATGTATAGTCAAGTTAATAACCCGATGTCGGCAATTAACCTCGGTTGGTGATTTTGTGCCGTGCAGCTGCAGTGTTGGGATAAATATGAGCGGTAGTATTTTAACACGATAAGCTCGGGAATAAAGAAATTGCGCGCGTTGATTCGCGAACTTCGAAAAGCGTGTATACCTTTTATTCTCCTGGAAGTCCGCAATTAGCGCTTTGCACCTGAACTTCCTGGACACACCGCGGAATGTAATAATCGAGGCGAACTCTGAGTTCGCCGCTCGATAGTCTGATCGGATAATCGGATAAAACTTTGACCATGGTATTGTTTTTATAAGCGCATACGCGAGCTACCTTTGGAATAGTAGTTTTCTCGGTTTGGAAGTTGAAGGTTTGTTAACAATGGCGGATTAAGTTTTACCGTGATAATCACCGCCGAAAGAAAGGTCGATGGTTATATAATTTTCTCATCCACGAGATGAGCGACACGCGGATCACACTATCTCCTGTGTGGATTAGATCACTTGACGTGACGCCGTTATAGTTAACTTTCCCCCGATTTACTGAGCATCATTTTTTAAATATTGTGTCGAGATACAGCGTGTATCTTTCAAGGCGGAACCTTTTCGCTTCTTTGCTACGCTCGCAGCTTAATATTGGTCTGGGTTATTAGTCTAGCATCTGCGGTTAGTCACCTCGCATACGGGCGGGGGACATGATGGCGTATAGTCTCATATTCGGATGCGAACCAGGCCATGGACCGGATACTTACAAGCCCAACACTGACCGGGCTCGGCCGATAAGTGTTTGGGCTCACGAAGGCCCAAAACCAAAACTTATTTATTGAATAAGATATTGGATATATCCTAACTTTGGAGATAATCGTTTACCAATGTGACTTAGGCGGGATACGCCTAAGGTAGGGGAACACGAAACTAACAAGGATTTCGGTATGTATATAAAGGGAACCCTATCCTCATTAAAGGTGCGATCAAAAACCCTAAAACCCATTACTTACTATCACGCTGAGGATAATCGTGGGAGACAATCCCACGATAAGCCTAACGGAGTTTTCGCTTACTTAGTGCGCTGGTCTCAAGCGGACAATATTCAATTGTACGATTTATAGTATCTAAATACCATCATTTTGTACAATCTAAACCGCAAAATCATCTCAAAACACCTGTAAATGCATTAAATGATGAAAATATCACAAATCGTTGTTTTATGTTTTAAATGCAAAATATCAAAATCGATGAAAACGATCAAGTTTGCAAAATTGGCGCTTTAGTCCCCAAGCTTCAAAAGTTGTCAAAATAGTCCTCGTATATCAAAAATCAAGAATTTTATCATTCAAGTTCCAAATATTCTAAGTTGTTAAAATGGTCCTTGAATGATTCTTTGATCAATGGCGTAAAAGGTCCCTAAACTTTGAAAATGTCAAATTAGTCCTTGGATATTTTAAATGGAAAATGATCAAATTTTATCCTTGTACTATTTAAAATTGTCAAGTTTGGTCCTTTGATATCTTTGGAAAATGGGAAATTTCAATCCTTCAAGTTTGGAAAAGTTCAAATCTAGTCCTCAGATATCTATCAAACCAAACGACACTCTTCTAATATCAAAGCCTAATCCCAACCACCGCCCAAACCCAACCTTAGCTCAACACCTTGAACCTTGACCCCGCTTATTACTAATACTCGGTCAAAAGGTCAAACGCTAAAACCACCATGCATGCTCATCTCCTCTCTTAGCTCAGAAACCAAAACCAGAGCGGTTTTCCACTTTTTCAACATTCCCCACCACCTTGTCCCTCCACCTTCACTAACACCCAAACTTCATTTATTGACTAAACCGCTCAAAACCGCTTCTTGACTATTTTGGCGCCAAAACTACACTTGACTGGATATGATGATTTTGAAGATTCAATGGTCAAGATGAGCGGATTCAATCGTAGGTCACATGTAGTCCAAAAGTCTATAAAGAGAGAGGAAACATTGTATCAATCTATCTTGCATAATTTAGTTTACTTAATGTCGTTTTAGCTTATTTTAAATTCAAGGTATGTTTTAGCTTATTAAACTCAGATTTCAAGTTTTTATTACATAATTAAGCTTTTGTGAAACATCAATTCCAGTCAAGTTATATTTCAGATTATGCAAATTTTCCTTATTTTGAAAATCTCATGAATGATTAAATATTGTTTGAGATGTTCTTATGGATCGAATAAGCCCATAAGCTCCTATATAGCTTTACTATTAGATACCTTAAAACCAGAAGCCAAAAGAAAATTACCAAAATACCAAATAAATAGTTGAAAATTCAAAAATCCCATGGAAATGGTGTTCACATGGCGGGGTAGATTGTGGATGGCCTTGGGAAGTTTAGTGGTGCGATGGGGTGATATTTGGTCCTTGTTCTCGGGAGCTTGGAAGATTTGATATGTGCTTACATATCTTTCATATCAACCCCAAACAACCAGGAAAGCCGTTTATTGCTTATAATTATGGTTTTCTGAGTTTGTTAGAATGCGGATATCAGAAATGAAACGGATTAATCGAAAGAGATCGAGAGTTTTAACGGGTGGAAAGCGGGATTGTGCATTGTTGAAGATATTATTCTCGAAAATGATTTGTGAAGTTTCAAGTTGAAGAAAGACAAGATTAGTCCTCAGTTGAGCTTTGGTATTTGGTCCTCAAGTTTAAATACAAGTCACCCTGAATTTAGAGTTTTACATGACCAAATTTTTTCCCCGTCTTGAAGATGAACCCTTTAGACCAACACTTATATCACAAATAAGAACCAAAGTCCAAACCACCCATCGAAAAATGGCACCCGTGCTATTAATTTAACAACAACCAACCGAAACCCTTCCTTACCGAACAACTTCAACCTTTTTACCGGCAACAAAATAAAACCCAAAAATTACTCCAAACATTCCCAGAAATAACCCTAACACCTTGTTCCTTACCCAAAGGGCCTGATCCCCGAACCCCACGCCCGGATGGCATTCGTCCAGTGTGATTTGGCGGGACATGGGGTTCCTGCCGGGTTTGCAAGCAGAGAGAGGGCGGTTATTTACAAATTTACCAACCTCGAGAAACACAAGAATTAGTCCTTAATCACCATGTTAAAATTGACCTTCCTTCATTCCTTGAATATTTAATTCTTTTTTCATCCTCGGTTTTATTTAAAGGGTTCAATTCCGTTAATATTGGTGTTTTGTACATTTCAAATTAAAAAAATTTGACAATTTCAATATTTTGGATTTCTTTAATCTTGCTTTTACTTCATTGCTTTTAGATAGGTTTGTTTTCATCCAAACATCAAAACAAAAACCATCTTGAAAATCCAAATCCATTGATGGTGTTTTGGACCCCATGATTTAGAGATAGTCTTTGCCTGTATATTAGACAATTCACCATGTTGCAAATTCCCGGGTTTATTTTAAGATTGGTTTGGTGATTTCGGTTGGGCCCTGGGGTTGATTTAGGGTTTGAGTTTCCATTTCCTGGAGCCCACCGGGCCAGGTTTGGTCAAGTTTCGAAAATGTCCCGGGGCGTTTGACCCCAACGGGTTTAGATATTTTGGGATGCTTATTTCCCTTGGGGGTTTTTGCTTATAAAAGCGTAAAACAAACCCTGGGGCCACCCTTTTGAATTATTTAACGGTTGTTTAAAGGGGGGGGGGGGGGGGGGGGGAAAAAAAAAAAAAAAAAAAAAAAAAAAAAAAAAAAAAAACCAAACCAACCCCTTTACCCCCTTCCTTTTCGGCCCACCAATACCCAAAATTCCCGCCCCCAAACCAGCGATAGCCCTAATACAGTAAATACCTTACCACAATTAAGGGAGCCTTCCACCCCCGCCAGTTACAATACCTTCCATCAATGCTGTATTTCGTTTTCATTGTGCATTCATCCCATCGCTTAACATTGCATCCGCGCACGTTATCTATTACTCAATTCAGCTCGAGTTTCATAAAATGATCCTTATCAGCCAGATAATACTCGTTTTATTAATCTCTAAACCGTACACAAAATCTGTAAAGTTTAAATCATTACACCAATCGCGCTAATTTGCTTGACAGTCATTTGCTTAGTTATGAGCTCATTTTAGTTTTCATCTTCACATGTGATTCAACTGATCTTTTCTCATCCGCTTATGAATGGATTGCCTGTTTTGACTCCCACCAATACCAGTATAACCCTGGCCAAATCATAATCATTTGCGATCACCGTTTATTGTCGATATCTTAACACGATGCTTTTCAGTCGAGTTGACGTGTGGTTCATAAGATCGCAGTGGTTTTGAGATCATTATTGAGAGCTTGTCCAACAGCGGTCCTAAAACCAATCGCCGATCAACAGCAGCCAGCTTCATTTGATTGATCTCAGGATTTTGTTAGAGCACTTTAGTGGTAATTAGCCAATCAGCACCCTCAGTCGAAGCTTATCGCTGTTACTTAGCCATTACCAGCTTGCCCAGCAGCTGCAGCACGCACATCCGTTTATCTACACATAAGTTAGCTGTTTTCATTTTCATAGATTCATATTACGATTTTAGAATTTTCACGAAAGTTTCATAATTTTTGGTCTTCATTTGCTATTTTTCTTATTTTAAACAGATTTTAATCACTTTTAATTAGATTTAATAGCAACAATTGAGAAAAGTCCAAAAAATAACCTTCGATTTTAATAGTTTAAGAAAAATATAAAAAGCATAAAAAGATTTTCCTTATTTTTCCACTTTATATGGTAATTTTAGAATTTTAAATAGTTTAAATTAGTTTTTAATTTTAATAAATCAAGAAAAAAAATTAGTTTATATTCTAAATAGTTTTTTATTACATTTTAGAGTAAAAAGTAATTTAGGCATTTTTAGACATCGTTTAGGCGTAGTTGCATTTAGTCGCGTTTTATTAATTACGTTTATTTAGATCGCGTTTAGATTTTGGCAGATTACCTTAAATACTTTCCATCCCGTAGTTTAATAATCAATCTATAATCCAATCATCAAGCATAAAATCCAACCAAAACGGCGTTGGATTCAGCCTCGTTGGGAAAGCGATTGGGTTGACTAATCCGTACTACATCACCACACGGATTGATTTATTATTCTTTTCCTGAAGAATTTGAATCATTCTTCGTGAGTATTTTTGATATTGATATTGAGTTTGTCACATAACCTTAATCTCCTCAATCAAATTTTGGCAAAATTTGATTGAGGAGTTGGCGGTTATGCGGGATAAACTCAATATCAATATCAAAAATACTCACGAAGAATGATTCAAATTCTCTTAGGAAAGAATAATAAATCAATCCTGTGTGATCGTAGTACGGATTAGTCAACCAATCGCTTTTCCCAACGAGGCGAATTGCCAACGCCGTTTTAGTTTGGATTTTATGCTTGATGATTTGGATTATAGATTGATTATTAAACTACGGGGATGGGAAAGTATTTAAGGTAATCTAACTACGGGAAATCCTAAACGCGATCTAAATTAAAACGTAATTAATAAAACGCGACTAAAATGCAACTATGTCTAAACAATACCCTAAAAATGCCTAAATATACTTTTACTCTAAAAATGTAATAAGAAAACTATTTTAGAATTAAAACTAATTTTTTGGATTTTTCTAGAATTTATAAAATTAAAACTAATTTAAACTATTTAAATCTAATTTAAATTCTAAAATTATAAAAATCAAAGAGAAAATAAGGAAAATCTTTTTATGCTTTTTATATTTTTCTTAAACTATTAAAATTGAAAAATTATTTTTGGAACTTTTCTCAATTAATTGCAATTAAAACTAATTAGAAATTGATTAAAATCTATTTAAAATAAGAAAAATAGCAAATGAAGACCAAAAATTATGAAACTTTCGTGAAAATTCTAAAATCGAATATGAATCTATGAAAAATGAAAAACAACTAGCTTATGTGTAGAATAAAACTGATGTAGTGCAAACTGCTACTAGATTAAGCTACTAAGATAAGCTAATAAGCTACTAAGCTAACCAAACAAGAATACAATTAAAGAATACTAGATTAAGCTAATTACCACTAAAGTTACCTACTCCTAACAAGCTAAATCCTCGTGATCAATCAAATAAGCTAATCTGATTAATCCAAACAAAGGGTTTGGGACCACCGTTGGGACAAAGCACAAGCTCAAATAATAAGCTAATCTCAAACCACTTAAGCAATTTTATAGACCACCGTTCAACTATAATCTCACCAAATTCCGTAGCTTAATTCCTAGAAATGAAACAGATACACCAATATCACTCGCTCGATTCACACTTATGTGTGAACAGATGACATAAGCTAAAGTATTAGCTTATTTGAACCTTAAGATGACCAAATCGGCCACCAAAAGTGATTATCAAATCAAGACCGCTTGAAATTTAAGATCCCAAAGTTTCAAATACTAACACTTAAATGAACTGTAAATTGTTTCACAAAGTTTTGATGAAAACTGTGTTTGACTGATATTTTGACTTTTGAAAATACTTAGCAACTTTGACCAAAATGAATTTTGATCCAATCTAATTAACTGAAAATGATGTTATAACACTAGAAATTATAACCTCAAGCTAGATCTAACAAATCTAAACCATTGTGCAGATTATGACTCATCGATTTTGATGTAAATGCACACAAGAGCAGACGATCGTTATTTTGACTATCCGAGCCAAATATGCAATAACCAAGACCTAATCGACTATCAATTGACTACTCAAACAAGTATAAGCTATAAACCAAAGATCTACTAGCCTCTACCACGCTTAAATCGCCTAAGCCAAACACCTCTTAACCCATCATATAGAACTAATAAGCGTATATACAAGAAATCAATCTAAACAAACATCATGTATAGATCAAACAAGATCCATAACAACTAATGAGCGATTCAATCAAAGAGTAATCGAGCAAAACAGATTTGAACTTACAACATGTCCATAGCCACTGTGGCTTGCTCAATGAAGAAACTAGAACCACTAACCTACTTATACCCCTAACCTAATCAATCCAGCTCAGATCCAAACCAAAACCAGCAACTATTCCATTCCAAACCAGATCCAAATTCAAAGAAACCGCATCCAAACAACCATCAGAGACTCGCACTAACTGATGTATATGTGATTTTGAGATAGAAAACAAATACAAGCTCACTAAAAGCTACTAAAGCTTAAATGAACTATCAGAAACAATAAATCAGTGGAGGATTAATCCAAAACACTGATCTAAGGTGATTTTTGATTTTTCAAAGGATTTTATGTGATTTTTTTTGTATTTTTGAGTTTTTGAGAAGTTAAGCTAAAACAACTTTAACAAATCTAATATAAGCACTGAAATGAGATAAAAAGCAGTTTAGATTATAAGAAACTCAAACAATCAATGAAAATTGAAATACTAAAATTATATTAATAATTGGAAATGAGTACAAAAACGAATTACAAATATTAAAACAGTGAAATTGTGAATAACCACTACAACTAAAACCTAGAGAGATGAAAAATACAAGAATTAAGATACAATAAGTGAATGAATGGAAAGGTCTATTTATAACATGAGCTTGAGCTTGGAAGGATCTCGAATTCTTTCTCTTTGTGCTTTCTCTGAGCTCTTGTACACCCTTGGATCAAAGATAACCGCTTCCCATCTCATCATAGCCTTTGGATCAAACCTGATGACAATGCACCACCAATAGTAGCGCCACGCCAATATCACACCGGACGTGAAGTGTCACCCTAGGTGTCGTGGGTGTCGAGAAAGGACTAAAAGACCCTTAATTGTGGTTAATGGTTAATTTACGGAAGGGTGAATTAGGGTTCTTACTTTCTGGGTTTGGGTAAATGATTTGGCCGGAGTAAATTTTTTGGGTTATTATATTTTGTTTGACTGGTAAAAAGGGGAAGTTGACCGTGGTGTAAACCGGGTTTGGTTTGGTTGGGTTTCGGGTCAAAATATAATAACCGGGTAGCTTAGAAGTTGGGCTCGGGTCTATTTATTTGGGCCGAATGAGTTTATTAGTGTTTTGGACTTGGATTTAATATGTGATACAAGTGATAGTTTAGGGACTAAACTTGTATAATCCGAATCTTCAGGGACCAAAGGTGAACTTTCAGAAAATATCATCAAGGACCAATCATGTAAAACTCTAACAATCCAAGGGTGACTTTTGTAATTTCTGAATCTTTGAGGGACCAATTCTGTCAAAAGCTCAATCTTGAGGGACTAAACTTGTCATTTCTTCAAACTTTTCTGAGACTTCAAAAATCATCTATGAGAATAAAATCTTCAAAATATGCAATCCCGACCTTCACTCGCCTAAAACTCTCGATCTCGTGCTCGGATTTACATCCGATTGGATCCTTTTGCGTGTTTTGCACATCCGCATCTGCACATACACAAACTCAAGAAAACCACAAATATAAGCAATAAACGGCTTTTCCTTGGTTGTTTTGGGTCATTGATAGTGAAAAGATATGTGAATAAGCACATATCAAAATACCTCAGACGAGACCATTGCCGTGTCCTCACGCGATGCAATCAACTCACGCTTCTAAACCAAGGATTTCAATCTCTTTCTACTAAACCTATGAAGAAGTAGCAAAGATTCCTCAAAAGAGATTAAGAAAGCCTTAATCTAAAAACGCCTGCTTACCTTTTAATTCACATATATAGATATAACGATTAAGCACATCAGATTATGAATGACGGTTTGTTGAACTTTCATGTCGATCAATAACTCAAACATTTTTCAAACGACACGTTAGGATCATGGAGTAGAAAACACAACACAGCGTGAAGTGACCATACGGATAGAATACATCGTCCCTGATTTTTTACAAGCTCCCAAACTAAGCGTAAAACCGAAATCATTGTTACAAATGACTCTAGATGCTAATACTACCCATGGAAGTTACTTGTGTACTTACTTTTCGTTCCCATTTTCCTATTTCCTCTAGATTTTTTTATTTTTGTGAGAAATGAATTTCTTCAAATTCTCGTTTCGATAAGAATTATTCTGATAAAGATATAAAGCTAAGTCGATAATTAGTTATCCGTCTTCTCTCAAGAACCATTGTCGTAAAAATGAGGTCCACATCAAGGAATTTTTATTCTTATATCACGATTTTTTACTTTTCATCATTTTTTTTTTTTTTTTTTTTTTTTTTTTTTTTTTTGAAGTGCACTTGATCTTTACTTTATATGAGCCGTGAACTACGGAGCTTCACGGGTAATTCCAAGACTATAGGCTTCATGAAATGAGAGTCCCTACCGGCTAGGCTAAGACCTCGTACAATCCCGGCTAAAGATCCAAGGGTCCGATCTCGATAATCGCACTCACAACTTTACTTATTACTTTTGCACTTGATACTCAAAGATTTATTTATTTATTACGGATCCTTGATGTGTACCCAATTTTCAAAACAAAGATTCTTTTAAGAAGATAAAGAACTAACCATCGCCAAGAACTCGACATCTCTAATTATTTAAACAGATATGGGTGAAACAATTTTGTGGGAACAAAAGCCATAAGTACCTTGATGGGCTCTAAAGAGAACCAACTACTCCACGCTTAGCATCTAAACTCATAAGTAACTCTATCATTTCTCGATCTCGCAAATTTAAAATTCCAAATAATGAGATCCGCAGATGCTTAATGATAATTTTGGATTATCTATGGTTAAGGGAACAAGCTAGGGCTCAACACGCCCGGTCAAGTCGTAATTCCATTCCTACTCTCACCAAATGAAAGTCAATCAAGGTGTCAAAACATATATTAACTTAGCAAATGTTTCGTCTAATGAAATCAAGTCATGCATATTTAAAGTCACTGTGGAAACTTGCAAAATCTTGGCCTTGTGAGCTAGAATTCGCATTTTATAGCTTCTAATCTAAGAGACTAGCCAACTTTTCAATCAAAAGACTTAACAAAAGCTTACAAAATTTTAAATTTTCTCATTTTTGCACAATTTTTTCATTTCTAAGGAAAAACGGGTTACGAGAGAAACACACGTAAATAAGCAAGTGCGGTCAAATCAAATCAAGATTACCCTACCCTGACTAGAACGGAACATTGTCCTCAATGTTTAAAGCAAGGGTATCACGAAAATCTAAAAGCCGTTTATTAAGTATGCTCAAAGATAAACGTTAGTCGATAAGATTAGGATATCGGATTTCCATCAGCATCGATCATGAAACTCGAGTGGAGAAAATGACAAACTTCGAGCACGAGAGTCTTCATATCGGGACAATCCTACACAATATCACAAACAACCCAACACGAGAAATCGAAGAGGCACTCTTCACGTCACTTATTAGAAAATAGAAAGAAGAAGGATAAGATGGGGTGCCTCCCGGCGCGCCATCGTTTTGGTTACCGAGTCGCTAGCTTGACTCGATCCCCAATTCGCTTGTTCTTAGGGAAAGTTTGGAGATCCGGACAACCATGGATGGAATGTCCCTCCGAAATAGTGTTTCACACGATGACCATTCACTTTGAAAGCTCAACAGTTCCATACGGGAAAACTTGAGTGATGGTGAATGGTCCTGACCAACGGTTCCATACGGGAAAACTTGAGTGATGGTGAATGGTCCTGACCAACGGGTTTTGAGTTTGCCCGAGAAAATCTTCAATCGAGAGTTAAAAAGGAGAACTTGATCACCAACGTTGAAAACGCGGTTTTTGATTTTTGCATCATGAATCCTCTTAGTCTTCTCTTTGAAAATCAAAGAATTCTCGTAGGCCTGATCCCTAAGCTCGTTTAATTCATTTAATTGAACTTTTCGGTGATCACCCGCGGTCTTAAGATCGAAATTAGCATGTTTTAAGGCCCAGAATGCCTTATGTTCGAGCTCAATGGGCAAGTGACAAGCTTTTCCATACACCAACTTGAATGGGGTGCACCGATGGGTGTCTTGTAAGCGGTGCGGAAAGCCCATAATGCATCATCTAGCTTATCGGCCCATGAAGCTCGATTCTCTCCCACGTTCTCTCTAAAATTCTCTTTAAACCACGATTCGAGACCTCAACTTGTCCGCTGTTTTCATGGGTGATCTGTGAGAAAGGCGATGGGTAACTCCATATTTAGCCATAACTTTAGCAAATTGCTCATTACAAAATGGGTACCGCGATCATCGATAATAGCACGAGGTGCTCGAATCGTGAAAACAAATTCTTGAAACTTAACAACCACTCGGGCGGCATTGGTGGGAGCGCCGCTTCAACCCATTTGGACAAGTAGTCGTGCCACGAGGATATACTTATTTCCTCAGGCGATGGAAATGGTCCCATAAAATCGATGCCCCATACGCCAAAAATCTCATGAGACTTGAATAGCATTTTGTGGAATTTCATCCTTCTGTGAAATTTTCCCTTGACGTTGGCAAGAATCACACGATTTGACTAAATCATGGGCATCTCGATATATGGTCGGCCAATAGAAACCGGAATCAAAAATCTTCTTGGCGGTGTAACTTGCACCATGATGGCCACCAGTTGGTCCGTTATGGCAAGCATTAAGAATATCAATAGCCTCTTGGCCATGAACACACCGCGGATTACTTGATCCGCACAAATCTTGAACAAATAGGGATCGTCCCGTAAATAATGCTTAACATCTTTGAAAAACTTTTTCTTCTTGGGACGACATCCCTTTCACAATGAAATTGCCCGCATGGTAATTTGCAATGTCGGCAAACCATGGGGTGTTCGGTCTTTCTTAGCAATCATCCCAAGTGTCTCAAGAGGAAATGTTTCCGTGATCTCCTTTTCTCGAGCACACTTTGATGGGGATTCTCAAGTCTAGACAGATGATCGGCGAGAAGGTTCTCCGCTCCCTTTTGTCAAGAATAGTAACATCAAACTCTGAAGGAGGAGAACCCATCAAGTAACCATGGCTTAGCATCTTGCTTTGCCAAAAGATACTTTAAGGCGAGAATGGTCGGTATACACTATGGTCTTTGACAAGACAAGGTAGGGTCGAAAATTTTCAAAAGCATAGACGACGGCCAACAATTCTTTTTCGAAGAGTCGATAATTGTGTTGGCCTCGCACAATGTCTTACTCGCATAGTGTATTGGCTGAAAATGTTTGACTTACGTTGCCCTAAGGCGCCCGATTGCGTAATCACTAGCATCACACATTAGTTCAAAGGGCAATCCCGATCGGGGCAACTAAGATCGGTGCCTCGATAAGTTTCTTCTTAAGAAAGTTAAATGCCTCAATGCATTCGCGGTGAAGATAAGCGGAGAGTCCTTTTCAAGGAGATGGGTCGAGGGCGGGCTATCTTAGAAATCTTGGATGAAACGGCGATAGAAACCGCATGACCGAAAAACTCCGAATACCTTTGACGGTAGTGGGATGAGGGAGTTTAGCTATAACGCCGACTTTAGCTCGGCCGACCTCGATCGATTTGAAATCTTATGGCCGAGGACAATGCCCTCTCGAACCATGAAATGACACTTCTCCCAATTCAAGACCAAGTTGGTGTCTTCACACCTTTGAGCATGTGGTCTAGATGAGAGAGGCAAGAAGTGAAAGAATCTCCATAAACCGAGAAATCGTCCATGAAAACTTCCATAGACTTTTCGATCATATCATGAAATATAGCCATCATGCACCTTTGAACGTTCCAGAGCATTGCATAAACCAAATGGCATACGTCGATAAGCAAAAGTTCCATAAGGGCACGTGAAAGTCGTTTTTCTTGATCCTGCGGATCAATCGAATTGGAATGTAGGAAAAACCATCGAGAAAGCAATAGAACTCATTCCCCGCTAAACGTTCGAGCATCTGATCTATAAAAGGTAGCGGGAAATGATCCTTTCATGTAGCATCATTCAACTTTCGGTAATCAATACACACCCTCCATCCGGTAACAAGGCGTGTGGAAATCAACTCGTTATCTTCATTAGTGACGACGGTCATCCCTCCCTTCTTTGGGACACAATGGACGGGGCTAACCCATGAGCTATCGGAGATTGGATAAATGATTCCGGCATCAAGGAGTTTCAGAACTTCCTTTTTGATAACGTCATGAATTTTCGGATTAACCCTACATTGTTGTTGAATAACGGGTTTGCAATCGTCTTCCATAAGAATTTTGTGGGTACAGAAACGAGGATTTATTCCTTTGATATCAGAAATTTGCCAAGCGATGGCACTCTTATGTTTACGAAGAATATCAAGAAGTGCGTTTTCTCCTCATCTTTCAAGTTTTTAGCAATGATAACGGAAATTTGTTCGGTTCTTCAAGAAAAGCGTATTCAAGATGAGGAGGTAAATCCTTGAGCTCGGGCTCAAAGGTTTTTCGTTAGACGTTTGTACTTCTTTAATCTCTTCAATCGTAATCTCTTTCGGAGGGAGTGACGGTAATGGATCTTCATTTAACAATTGTTCAAGATAAAGAATATCTCCCTCCGAATCATAAACTCCATCATCAATTCCCGGTGGAATCGATTCATCACTAGCAAGAAACTCATCGATCTCTTCCAAAAGGAAATCACCTCCCTCAAAAGGAGTGAGAGAAGGGGAAGAGTCGGCAATAATTGGTTCAGAAAGTGAATCAGAAGAAGTAGAATTGTTAGCAAAACCAAGAACTTCTTGAGCGTACTCCTCACAAGAAATATCAATAACGTCGATTCGATTGATGGAAGCATCGTCGAAATTTGAGGAGTACCTCATCGTTTGATCAATGTTAAATGTGACGGCTTCTTTTCCAACTCGTAAAGTGATCTCTCCTCCATAAACATCAATCAACGCATGTCCCGTTCTTAAGAAACTCCTTCCAAGAATTAAGGGTACTCGAGGATCGGCATCAAAATCGACTACAACGAAATCAGCGGGAAAATCGAAATCCCCCACTTTGACAAAGACATCCTCGGCTATACCCTTTGGTTTCGTAGTAGTACGGTCGGCTAGCTCGAGAGCCATACACGTTGGGGTAAGTGGGGTAATGAAAGCTTTCAGAGATTGATTTTGGCATTAAATTGATACTCGCGCCAAGATCGCCAAAGCGGAGCATTGAACAATTCCTTGAAAATCACACGGGATGAGGAATTTGCCGGGGTCACCTAACTTAACGGGAAGTTTCTTGAGGATAACCGCCGAACAATTCTCATTCAGAGATGTCGTAGCAAGTTCATATAGTTTCTCCTTGTTCGTAAGCAATCCTTTTAACGTAGAAGCAAGTTTGGGCATCAAAAGAAGGGCATCCGCAAAACTGATCTCCACATTCAAGTCTTTGAAGATTTGGAAAAATGTTTCCATCTGATGATTTGACTTCTCACGAAGAGTTTGATCTTTAAGACGAGACGGATATGGGATAGACGGTTTCGGATTAGCTTTCTTCACATTCACGGGAGCATCTTCTGGCTCAGAATCTCGGACAACCGTGGGTTGGACATTCACAGTACTCCCCTTATCAGTAGGAAGCACCGGGTCCTTTGTCACCCCGGTCTCACGGTCTACCACACGAGAAGAAGAAGAATGAGTGGTAGGAACCGTAGGTCCATCATAAGCAACACCACTTCGGGTAGTGATAGCTTTCATGTCACCTCTCGGGTTAGGAATGGTATTACTCGGAAGAGAACCGGAACCCAGGGTTGAAAGAAGTAGACGGTTGATTGGCACGAAAGAAACTAGCCATCATATTCCCGATTTGGTCATCATTTATTACTCGTAGCTTCATTTCCTTCTTGAATCCGACCTCATGCCGTTGATTTGATTCTCAAACTCTTGATGGTGTTGTCGGAGCTCTTCATGTAAGATAGAAACTCATTGTTCGAACAACATGATTAGAAGGTTGTTGGTAATGTTGTTGAGGAGGAGGTGGTTGTTGGTAAACTTGAGGTGGAGGAGCTTGATAATGTTGATTTCCATGGTTAACTCCTCTGTTTTGGTTGTTGTTACCATTGAAACGGTTTTGATTATGGTTTTGTTGTGGTTGGTTGAAACCGGAGGTCCGAGATAGTTGTTTGAGCGGTAGCTAAGAAGATTTCGATCTCCTTGCGGTTGATTGTAGTTTCTCAGCAAAGATAAACATTCTCATGTGCGAAGCCACCGGAGGTGGGCACTCGTAATAAGGATGTGGACCTCCACAAGTCTCACAAGTCGGGTTCACCGCTTTCACTTGCCGATTTTGACTAGGCAGATGCATTTGATACATTTTCAACATAGCCGTGTTCAAATCATCAACTTTCTTATAAAGAGTCAGATCGTGAGAAGAAGGCGAAATGGATCTAGATGATTCACTCCTTCGCCAGAAGAATCCCAATAATTATGATGGGCGGTCATGTTCTCAATAAGATCGTAGCATTCCTGGGACGTCTTTTCATGAAAGTTCCACCGCGTGAGATTGATAGTATCACGATGTCTTAACGTTAAACCATTATAGAACGTATCGATTTGGGTGACAAGCAACATATTATGATTCGGACATCGATCAATAGCAAGCTTGTATCGTTCCCAAGCTTCAAACAAAGATTCGTCGGGATATTTTCTGAAATTACTGATATCGTTCCTCAACTTCGTCACCATCGATGGTGGAAAGTACTTTGCCAGAAACTTCGAAACCATTTCCTCGAAGGTATGAATCGAATTCTTCGGGAGTCGATCAAACCAAGATGTGGCATGATGAGTCAAAGAGTATGGGAAAAGATAGAGACGAAGGGCGTCATCGGAGACCCCATTTTGTTTCATACTCTGAGTAACCGTTAGAAACTTATCAAGATGTTTATTTGCATCATCATCGGGTAAACCGTGAAATTGACAACTGTTTTTTACTTGTTCAATCATATGATGTTACAAGCTAAAATCGGTAGCTTGGATATTAGTCGGTGCAATGGGTCCACCCTCCCGTACATGGTAGGTTGACATAACTCCTCCATCGTTCGGAGATCGGGAGCTACATTTTGATTAACGGAGGTGGATTTGGACCGGTGTGGTGGAACATTAAAGCTGACCATATTACGTAACTCGATGCGTTCGATTACGATTATGAAGTCGTCTAGATCGAGAGCGAGTGCGCATGCACTTAAAACCAATCAATTAAAAGAAACCGATATTCGAAAACGGTGAACTTAAACCAATAATCCGAGTGAATAAATCACCTCTAAAAGACAAACGCATGGCGGCGGAGAAGCTTTGTAGGTCGTGTGAAGCTTATTAAAACCCGCTTTTACAAATGCAATTTAATGTCGGACCGTCCTTATACCCACCACGGTTTGTTTATCAAATAGAGATTAATAAATCCACAAGTGACACAAAGGCAAGTTTTATATCTTTTGTTCGGGAACTTATAATGATAACACCTCCGTTGAGAATGTTATATAATTGGTGTCTTCTATTTATTATCAAAAACAAAGAGAAAATCTTTTTGTATTTTTATCTGATATAGATATAAAAGAAAAAGGAAAATATTTTTTACTTTTTATTTTTATAGAAAAATAACTTCACGAATGAAGGTTCTCAAGTCACTAATCGACAAACTTCAAACGATATTGTCGTGACACAACCTCCCCAAGCAATGGCGTAAAATTTGATTGAGGAGTTAAGGGTTATGTGTGGGATAAATCCTTAATATCAATATCAAAAATACTCACGAAGAATGATTCAAATTCTCTTAGGAAAAGAATAATAAATCAATCCGTGTGTGATCGTAGTACTGGATTAGTCGACCGAATCGTTTTCCCAACGAGGCGTGAATTGCCAACGTCGTTCTTAGTTTGGATTTTATGCTTGATGATTTGGATTATAGATTGATTATTAAACTACGGGGATGGGAAAGTATTTAAGGTAATCTAACTACGGGAAATCCTAAACGCGATCTAAATTAAAACGTAATTAATAAAACGCGACTAAAATGCAACTATGTCTAAACAATACCCTAAAAATGCCTAAATATACTTTTACTCTAAAAATGTAATAAGAAAACTATTTTAGAATTAAAACTAATTTTTTGGATTTTTCTAGAATTTATAAAATTAAAAACCAATTTAAACTATTTAAATCTAATTTAAATTCTAAAATTATAAAATCAAAGAGAAAATAAGGAAAAATCTTTTTATGCTTTTATATTTTTCTTAAACTATTAAAATTGAAAATTATTTTTTGGAACTTTTCTCAATTAATTGCAATTAAAACTAATTAGAAATTGATTAAAATCTATTTAAAATAAGAAAAATAGCAAATGAAGACCAAAATTATGAAACTTTCAGAAAATTCTAAAATCGAATATGAATCTATGAAAATGAAAACAACTAGCTTATGTGTAGAATAAAAGCAGGATGTAGTGCAAGCGCTACTAGATTAAGCTACTAAGATAAGCTAATAAGCTACTAAGCTAACCAAACAAGATCTGACTAAAGAATACTAGATTAAGCTAATTACCACTAAAGTTACCTACTCCTAACAAGCTAAATCCTCGGATCAATCAAATAAGCTAATCATTATTCAATCCAAACAGTGGTTTAGGACCACTGTTTGGGACAAAGCACAAGCTCAAATAATAAGCTAATCTCAAAACCACTTAAGCAGTCTTATAGACCACCTGTCCAACTATAATCTCACCAAATTCCAGACCTTAATTCCTAGAAATGAAACAGATACACCAATATCAATTCTGCCTGATTCACACTTATGTGTGAACAGGACAGATACAAGCTAAAGTATTAGCTTATTTGAACCTTAAGATGACCAAATCAGTTTTCACCAAAAGTGATTATCAAATCAAGACCAGTTGAAATTTAAGATCCCAAAGTTTCAAATACTAACACTCAGAAATGAACCAGAAATTGTTTCACAAAGTTTTGATGAAAACTGTGTTTGACAGATATTAGTTAATTAGTTTTGACAAAGTTTTGATGAAAACTGTGTTTCACAAAGTTTTGGTCTTTGTGTTTTATTGTTAATTAGTTATAGTTAAGGATATTTAAGCATTAAAATCAGTTATTTGTTCATTTAAATTTGTAGTTGTTAAAAATCTTATTTTAACAGTTTTAAGTGCATAATGGTCATTTCTTAGTTTCTTATTGTTAGTGTTGTTGTTTTATGCTACATTAGTCCCATTAAGTGATATTATAAGGTCTGTAATAAGTTTCATGGTTTTAATTTGAGTTTTGTCTTGATAATCACCAAAACTGTCTAAGTAAGTGGTGTTTGGATTTGCTTGTTTTAACTGTGTTCTAGGTTTCTTGTGTTATTGCTTGTACTTGCTTTATGTCTCATTAGTCCCTAATAACTCAAACAAACCATAAAAATCGTACTTATTTAAGCAAAAGTCAAAATTGCATTTGATCTCATCTCGCTCATTAATCGTTGGATTTTCATGATCATTGATCTTGTTTTCATGTTTACAAGTTGTTATCATTGATCAAATCAGTCTTATTTCACCTTAAAACAACATAATCAGTAAGTAGTAGTGATTCAAAGTTCATATAAGTCAACTTAACTAGTTTTTATAAAAGTCAAAATTTTCATTTTGGTCGTTTTTGAATTAAATAGATAATTTTAGTGTGTGTTTAAATTTTGAGATTTAGCTTAAAAGCTTTTGGGTTATTAAAGTTTAGTTGCTAAACTTAATTAGAAAAATACTAGTTCATTGTTAATCGACTTGTTAAGTGCTTTTGTCCAACTTCTTTTGAGTAGTATTGCTCGAAAAAGTGCCTGTGCACCGCTTTTACAAGCTCAATCAAAAGCTCACATAGAGCTTAATTGTTGGTCAAATCTGTATAACTTGGTTCTTTGGATAGTGACCAAGCCATCTAGAAGTTCCGTGCTTAAGTTTCTATTTTGTAGCTTGTTTGGTAGAAATTTATGATAAGCCTCAACCTTGTCCCATTTATGTCCATTTCTCGGTTTAAGCTAAGTGCTTATTGTCTTTTTAGTAGCTTATCAAGATGTGTTTTGTGTCTTTTAGCTTCATTTGAGTAGTACGAGCTTATTTACATCTTATTTGACTTTTGTTTGGTTTGTGAGCTTGTTTAAGCTTAATTCTTCAAAATAAGCTCATAAGCAAATATGTTAAGCTCATAAGCTTATCAAATAGCTTATTTTTAGTTTGTAAAATTTTTGTGTTTATTAAAGTTTCTTATTTTAAGTAGTTAAGTAGTTTTCAAAAAGAAAATCCACTAAAACATCAATTTAAATATAGTGATAGCGTTTATTTAATAGTTTTTAGCTTTTGATTTTTTTTTCATCTTATTAATAAGCAAATCTAGTTTTATATTTTTCTTAGTTTTTGTCATCTTAAGTTATTTTTAGAAAAGTTTCATAATTTTCTCTGTTTATTTAATATTTATTATAATTTTAAATAGTTAAAAGTATTAAATAATTAGTAATAAATAATTAAAAAGCATAAAAATATCTTTCAGTTTTAAAATTAGTTTTATCATATTTTATATTTTTCCAAGTTAAAATTTCATTTTCCGTGTTTATTTTATATTTTCTAGTATTTAAGTGTATTTTAAATAGTAATTAGTAATAGCAGATAAAAAGTGAAAAAATATATTTTAGTTTTAAAATAAGTTTTATAATATTTTAGATTTTTCGAATCATAATTTTATTTTTCTAGCCTTATTTCATATTTTCTTTTATTTTAGAGTATTATTAAATAGTTTAAAATAGTTTTTAATTAATAATAATTAAATAAATAGTTGTAAAAATAATTTTCTTTTCTAATAATTTTCTTTTCTAATAATTTTCTTTTATTTTTAGGATTTCAAAATGTCATTTCATATTTTTGGTCTTTTATTTCTTAGATCTCATTTTAATTTTGTGCGTTTACGTAGTTTTTAAACGTCGTTTACGCTTGTTTTATCGATTGTTGTGCTTATCAATTACGTGTCCAAATACATTCCAATCAATCAAGAGTGTAATTTCCAATCCAAATCTGATCGATCACTATCCTTAGTGATCATTCTATCATCGATCAGTGTTTATACACCATTGAGTCTCCGTGGGACTTAACGACCGAATTCATTATATTCTCACGATCTTCATTGTATTAGTTTACGGCGGTTTAAGTTTATTACGGTTAGCCATTCACAAGTGGCTAGCTTGTGTGATATAGCTTGATGTTTTCGGCACCAATCATATGAGAAGGTGCCCAAACAAGGAACGCCCAACTTCTGTATCAACATGTGGTGAGTGTTTTGTGTAGCGTTTAAAATAAAATGTAAACCGATGAAAATGCAATTGCAAACGATTGTACTATACGATAACTAATTCTTAACATCTATCGAATAACATATAAAAACATTTAATGAAAATGAAAGTAAACATTACATCAGTTATGAGATAAAAACTAACAACACACGTTACTTATCACGTAAAAACTAACAAGGATGGAATTAATGGTGTCGTTGTTAAGAAGAACGCAAGTACCAAAATTAGCATGAATGTGATTAGCTCAAAATAAATAAATAAAAAAATGGGCTAATTTTGGCTATTTTGTAAAAAAATTGGGCACATTTAGCCCCATTTTTTTTGAAATGGGCATATTTAGCCTATTTAAAAGTTAAATGTGGACTAACGGGCACATATTTTCCCTTAATTGTAAAACATTATAATCGTTTTTGAATAAAAACGTATATATATAATATATTTATATAGCGACAGATCGTTTTATGTTAAAAAAAAGTTTATGGGTTCTAAACGAAAAATAATAAAAGTTTAAAGATTTGGGGATAAAAACATAATGTTTTGAAACCCGGTTCGACTCGGGTGGTTCAACCGGTTGAACCGTTCCCGTCGAAAAACGGGTCGATTTAAACCGAGTCAACCCACCGGGTTTGAAGCGTCCCGGATCAACCCGATTTTTTATATGTATTAATAGTTTCAATTTTTCACTTTTTGCTTTTCGGTTTTTACTTTATATATAATATAGCAGGGTACCCGCCGCGCGTTGCGGCGACGGGTACCCTGTGACGATTAACCGGAGAAATATATCTTGATGAGACCTGATTCACCAGTTTGTATCGGTTTCAACGGTTCCTCTCTAGTTCGTTTTCGGATGGCTGTTATTGGTTAGCCGAACCAGTGGCGACATCGATTTCCGGTTGAACCCGTTGCTCCGGTCCGATTTTCAAAACAATATGTACCATCAATTTGTTAGCTTGTATGAAGCTTTACGTGATTTATTAATTTGTATAATGTGTAATAATAACATGTACTTTTCATTTTAAGGTGTTTTAAAAATAACATTAGTTAGCGTGTTTAATTATTTTATATTTAGAATTATGTTATAGCTTGTTTAAATTGTACATTGTGAAAATTTTATTGTACTTTTTAGTAAGAGGTGTTTTAATTGGTTGTTTTTAATTTGGTATATATTTTTTTAATTGGTTGTATAATGTGAATAAATAATTGTATTTTTAAGTAATGGGTTATTTTAATAAGATTATTAATTACACAATACATTTCTCTCACATTTGACTTTCAACTTTTCATTTTCAAAGTTTGACCGTTTTCTATTATACTAGAAGGGTACCATGCAATGCGTTGCGGGTGCACCGATGACTATTTTTTATGGCGAGCAAATGATTTTTTATTTTAAACTTTTCTTATTTAGCATGTCCCAAATATTTTATAACGTAATAGATCTATGTTTTCAAAATTATAACATCTACATTATTAATAGTGTAAATAGTTAGCATTTTTATTTTTCAAATTTTAATATTAAATTGGTTGTTATAAAATTAATAACCCAAAAGTTAGTCACTTTGTCATTACGAAACCCAAATGTAACCATGTACCACAAATTATACCAAAATTGGTTGATTTTAACATCATAAAATCACCTAAATACTAAACACAATCAACCATATTAGATGATAAAATTCGATGTAGGCCAGCATTTCATTTAGTAACACACCGCACCAATATGTACTAATTTTAGATAACAAGCCCATAACCACATACCCTAAAAACACTATAGTTAAAACACACGCATGAAATGCAGCCACCAAACTATTTCATTTCATTCTCACAAAAACGCAGCCACATAAAGTTTCTCACTTCTCCTTCAAACAAACATAAACAATCGCAGCCTTTTAATATCTTCTATTTACAATGAAACAAAAACACCTTGATTCTTTCTTATCCTTTATAAACGAAACACCTAAATCATAAATCATCTTGGGTAGGTGTTCTTTTTGTTCTGGTTCGATTCTTTGTTGTTGTGTTTTGATTCAATGAAACAAAGAAAGAATATATTAAATTGTTATAGTTTTATTCTTTATTGTTTTAGGATATTAAAAGAGAAGCTATGCTTTTGATAGTATCTATGATGGCTTTTGTATTTGAATGGCTAATACTTTGAAATTATATTCGAAACAGACTAAGATCTTTGTTTTCTTTTTCTTTATGTTTCAAATCTTGAATCCGTGTTATGGTAAATGAGTTGTGTGAGATGGGTTTGATGATGTTGTTGTACTCATGAGGATGGTGATGAGATTAGGGTAGATTGGCTATTGTTTACTGGGTTTTTCTTATTCTAATTGGGCAGTGGTTTGAGGTTGGTTATGTTCTTTCTTGCTCGGTTTCCCCTTTTCTTCCTTTTTTACATTTTTCTCTTGAATCTTTGACCAAGGATGACCGCAACCCGACATCAAAACACCATAATGTTACATCACCAGAACCACAAAACACCACCGAGACCACGTAAACATCAATGAAACCACCCAAACTCAAACATCACGAATTTAGCAAAACCGTTGGTGTTGGTGGTGGATCTATTGATGGTGGTGGCGCTATCAATTCGTGGTGGTGGTAAGTCCGTGGTGTTTGTAAGTTGATAGGTCGGTATTATGTATGTTTGAGAGAGAAAGGACACCGATGGTATGAATGTGTATGTTTATGTTAGTTTATATACCATTTGAGATTATGGTGGTATTGTTACTATTATGGTTTAAATGGACATTCAAAACTTTTTAAATGAGTCCTATCAATATTAGGCTGTTACAATTCTTTAATTTAAGACACTTGATTTTTTTTGCTGTAACTTTTACTTATTTGTATTTGTATGATGCAAGCTATTGACCAATAAAGTTAATCATTAAGTTTGTGAACAAATAAAAACGTATTGACTAATAAAGTTAATCATAAAGTCTATGAACACATTTACTAAATGGCTTGTTAATTTTCTTTATATAGAAATGTTTTTGGTCTTAAAAATTTTAAGACTTCTATATTTAGAATGTCCTAAACCTTTTATAAAGTAGTATAGATATGTAGTATATATGTAGTATAGATAGGGAATGTGTTGAGTGAGAGTGAGAGTAAAGTGAGAGTGGAAGTTTGAGGGGTGTAGCTTTATTTTTATAAGAGACATTTTGCGCAACCGTGGTATAACATGTACGAGTTTAAAGTGCGAGAAGAGAAAAAAAAATCTAAGGGTTCTAAACGAAAAATTATAAAAGTTTGAAGATTAAACAATATTTAAACTATTAATTTAGTGGTAGATGTTGTTATCACTTACAGTATCATTTTTAATTAAAGGTATTTTAGTAATTGAACTTTACTCATTTTTTAAGTTTTTAAGTTTTAGGAGAATGGTTTTCTCTTTATATATAGTAGAGATATTTGCATTGATAAATGTTTATGTATAGTACATATTGAGAGTTTGGGCTATACTCGATAAACCATATGCATTGAATACGAAACAAGATGTGATACTTGCAAGATATTTGGGAATATGTGTAAGCAACATCCATGTGACCCTTGGTGACTCATTTTCAATGACTAAGTAAGCCAAAAAGTATGAAAGAGGTTAGTTATGAACACTTGCATATTTATCAAGAATACTTGATATATTGTACTATAATTCTTAGTTACAAATGAGAGTCATTCACCCTATTTATACTAAAGGCTAATCAAGTTCTAGAAAGTTATAATGCAACTATCTAAGATATTTACATAGGTTAATATCTAGATAATCTCTATATTATTCTCACTAAATATCTCGGATATTTTAGACAAAATATTTTAGCTATTCAAGTCTAAGATTTTAGATTAATCTAGTTTTGTTGTCGTGTCGAGGTTTTTCTTGGATTGGGGCTGCTAATGCTATTATTCGCTCAGAACCTCTGACTCCATTGTCATTGTCAATAATAGGGTGGAAATGAGCCGAGTCGCTCGTGAAAAGCTCGGGATCGGATCGATAAAAGCTCGAGCAGCCGAGCCTAAACGAGCTCGAGCCCGAGTTCGAGCCTAAGTTGCGGCTCGTTTATTAATCGAGCTCGAGCTCGAGCTTTACATATAAAGCTCGTTTGGGCTCGCGAGCCTAAACGAAATTATAATATTTTAAGTAATAAACATATATACGAGCCGAGCTCGAGTTTATTAACGAGCTCAATAAAGATATATTACGAGCCGAGCTCAATCTCGAGCCAAGATTAAACTTTTCATGGCCAAATTGTATAAACGAGCCGAGCTCGAGCCGAGCCCGAGCCTATAAAACATACTACCAGCCGAGCTCGAGCTTAGAAGTTAAGGCTCGAAACGAGCCGAGCTCGAGCTCGAGCTCGAGCTCGAGCTCGAGCCTTTTAAAACTTAAACGATCCGAGCTCGAGCTCTGACGAGCTCGGGCTCGGCTCGGCTCGTTTCCGCCCCTAGTCAATAACAATTACATTCACAAAGAAGATATACTTAAATAAAAGAAAAAAGATAAATGGCATTCAAGTCCATCAACTTCACATCTATTCATAAACCACACACACTTTATTTACTTGTTTCATTTGACACCAGAACTACAAACAACATCTTCTTATTCTTCTTTTTCTTCTTTATGTCCATCAAATCACCTAATTTTGTTATAATTTATGAGATTTTATTTCAATTAAATATATATTGTGAAATACGTATATGATAGAATGAACTAAAATGATATGAATGATACGCGTGATTTACGAAATTGAACTAAATTATGATGATATAGTTGATGAAGTTGTTATGATAAAGTATTTGAATGAAGAATTATGAAATAGCTACTATAAAAATTCAGCATTTTTACTAGTTTAAACTTAGAGTGGACCAATCTAGTTAGAGTTGAACTATAAATAAAGTAAAATAGAATCACCACTGGTTCGTTTGGTTTGTAGATAGGTTTAAGATTTCGATTTGGATTTGTTTTTCTGGATTATGATTTGAATTTGATAAAAATTAATGAAGAGAGAGAAAACATATTAATATAGTGATGTAACAAAAAAAAATTGCATTAAAAGTATAATAAAGGACCCATTCTAATTACTTTTAAACTAGCAGGGTACCCGCGGGATGCGGCGGCGGATACCCTGTGATTATATTTTGCGGCGAGCAAGTGAAGTTCGATTATACTTTTTTTCCTAACAATAACCGTAGAAATGAATGATAATAATGATATACTATTTTTTAGCATTTTCTAATAAGATAAGCTTTAGATATGCTATACAAAATATAACATCTTTCCAATAAATTTGATGTAAAAAAGTTGGGATTAAGTTTTTATTTGACCAAAATGTTCACATTTCAACAAAAATATACAAAAAGCTTATACAAACAATACCAACACAAGAAAATATTTATCAAAATAAACTAACCACATATTAAAAATTAATGAAGAGAGAGAAAACATATTAATATAGCGATGTAACAAAAAAAATTGTATTAAAAGTATAATAAAGGGCCCATTCTAATTACTTTTAAATTAAAAAGTAAGAGAGATAAATTTTTTTCTCACTAAAATCTTCCTAATCCCACCGAGCTAGTGGTTATTTGAAACAATAGTACTTTTTGGGACTCGCTTACCTATTTCTAATCAAGGGGTTTAAAACAAACGAATGTTTTAGGGTTCGTTTGGTTTGAGAGCATGGGGTTGAATTTAGGGATGATGCTCAAAATTTTTGTTTGGTATGTATCTGTGAGCCCCAAACATGGGGATGGTTACCGAATATATAGGTTTTTACAAAAGTCATCAAGGTGCCTTACTTTTCTGACATTTCCTTTGGTATCCGTCAATTTTGTGGGGCCTATAGGTTTCCTAGCCAATTACTCCCTCCGTCTCAAAATAATAGTCCACATTTTCGTTTTTGGATGTCTCAAATTAGTTGTCCACTTTCCCTTTATAGTAAAAATTAGAGAACTTTGTGGGGGAAGATTCCTTTTGAATGGTTAAAAATTAAAGTGGTCCCACTTTTATTAAATTGTGTGTTTCTTGTATCCTGACAATAATTTTGAGACAGAGGGAGTATAATTTATTGTTTCATTTTTTTAACTTTTATAATTTTTAAAAATAATATATCTAACCTTATATTAATTTTATTTAAAAGCATTTTAATATATAATTTTTTTTTCTCTTACATCAAAACCAAATCCAAATCCTAATCCAAATTTAAATCCAGATCCAAATCCAAATCCTAACCCCACCTACAAACCAAACGGGCTCTTAGTCCTTAATTTTCAAACCCCAAGGTAAAACCGTCAACCAAACGCACCCCAAGTTGATCTATTGCTATTTATGGTTAAAAAGTCTAGAAAGACAAATTTGTAGAAAATGATGTGAGTAAATGCATTTTGTATCAAAGACTAGTCCAATCACTATAAATAAGCCCAAACAACTTATTTAATGTCTTCACCTTACTTCAAAACTAATATTCCTACATTCATGATACTATTTAACTCTAACAACACAATGAACAAGTAACTATAGCATCATTCTTTTGAATATGTTGACACTAAAAAGGATAATAATCAAACTTTGATTTGAAGTCACTATTATTGCATAGTCGAGAAAAGATGATAATTGGCAAGACATGTAAAAGGGACTTCTCACAAAATACTAACATTTTATATTTTTCGTAAATGTTGCAAAAATCGGTCAACTCGGCCGATTAATCGCCGATTAATCGTTATTTGGCCGAGTACCTTGTCGATTTTTTAAAATCGGTCGAAAAATCGGCCTAGGAAAATAATCAACACTAAGTACTCAAAAAATCGGCTGAATCGGCCGATTAATCGGCCGAATCGGTCAAAAATCGGCCAAATCGGTCATTTAAAAAAAAATAATTTAGGCATTCTACTTAATTTGGGGATCGTATATTTTATTTATAACGCACAATGGGCATCATAATCATAATTTGAGCCTTTTTTTGAGGTTTGGAAACATAGCAGACTTGGAATCGGTTAAGATTTTTAGTTTGGTTTCCAGAAATACCAAAAAAAAAATACCAATCCGATTAATCACCGATTAATCCCGACTTGACCGATTACTCGCTACAGGGTGGTCGACCGCCCGACTACAGATTCACGATTTTTGCAACATTGTTTTTCGTAATGTAGATATGTATTTGTAGTGTTTCATAACTACAAGACTCTCATTCTTATGAAGAAAAAAAAGGATTGTTTTTTTCTTGGAGTGATTTAACTAGGGGTGTGATCGAGTCAAGTCGCGCTAGAGCTTGACAGGCCTTGAACTTGGCTTGAAATTTATAAGGTAGGTTTAACCTTGGCTTGATAGCTTGGCGAGCTTTAATAATTCAAGCTTAAGCTCGACTCGTGTAAGGCTCAAACTCGGCTCGAAAAGCTTGAATTCATGTATAGACATTAAATTTGATAGTAAAAGTATTGTCAAGATCGGGATCCTACCCAGGATCGTTTTTGTCTTTGCAAGATTGTGATCGTAAGATCGGATCGGGATCTTAAGATCCCACTCTAATGTTATTTCTTAATAGTTTATGTAATTTTATACAAATCTACAAATTCTAATACATTATAACCACAAAATACTATGAATGTTTAATATAAATGTTGTCCTAAATTATGATTATAAAATGTTTAAAAAGATTAACATGTTGTTTTTTGAATTCTACAAACAAACAACCCATAAATTTATAGTTTTTTAGTTTGTAATCCGAGTAGGGTAAGATCGGATCGGATTAGATCGTAAGATCGTATGGTCAAGATCGGGATCCTATAAGATCTTAAGCTTGCAAAGATCCTATGTAGGATCCGGATCGTTTTTGCTTTATAGTATCGTAAAATCGTAAGATCCTAAGATCAGGATCGGGATCCTGACAACCATGAGTAAAACTCTTCAAGAAATTCAACAAAATATGCGATAAAACTAAGAGGAAAGAACTTATACAAAACATTCGGGATAATAAGGTTTAAATGGTCATCCTCCGATGATTTAATTATTATACCAATATTCAAGTTAGTTTTAAGTTGTTTATATAAATATGTTCTTGAAGTTTTTCGAAACTTCAGGTGGAAATCATATATTATGAGAAAATTTTATTTTTCAAACACTACCTATACTACTATATAAAACATTTGAGACTTTGCTTAGAAAGATTAACACTATACACTTGTCTCTAATTGGAATTTTTTGTTGGTTTTTTAAGCATTACAAACACTGTGTTCTCAAGTTGAGTAAAATGAAGGAAAGAAAGTGAAAGTGATAAAAGTCGTGTTCTCAAGTTTTTCTTAGAAAGTCAAATTAGTGAAAGTGATAGGATTTTGCTTATAAAACTTTCACCCCACTTCTGGGGTGAAAACCAATTTACTTCCTCTCTCTTTCTTTAGACTAAGCACAATGGGGTAGTTACAATTGATCGCCACCATTGTGGCATGATTTCATGATCGATCGTTGGCCAATTTGGTAGTCTCCAAAGATCGCAGGAACGACCAACAAGGACTACCTTTATTTCTCATATGTGTGTGTATTATTTAATTAAGATAGAATATCTGTGAGATACGTTTTTTTATAGTGGATGTCGCCTTTACTGTGACAAAAAATCGTCTGATAGTCTTCGGAGAAAGAAAGCTGACGTGACGGATAAAATGGTGGTCGACTGTGATTAGCCTTTACATCATTTCTCTTTAATTTAACTTTATTCCTTCTTTGCGTGTAGGTCCTCCATCTTCACAACAATTTACAACTCTCACACACACACACACACACAAACACAAACACTTCCTTCATTTGATACAAAATCAGATTCTCACCATTAACAATATCCTAATCATTCACTAATCCCTCATCATCATCATCTAGTAGCTAGTTAGTTAGTTATATAACCGTTTTTTTTATTAATCATCATTAACAATATCCTAATCATTTCATGTTTCTTACTCGTTACCGGTCCTTTGACTATATTGTCGTTAGTCAAAGACTTCAGATGGAGTTAGATTTGTCTTTAGTCCAAGGGCACATTTGTCAATTCTATATTTCAATTAAGCGTGCTCGATACACTTTTCTGTGGGTGCTACAATAACTAGTGCCTAATGAAAGCAACTCATATTCACCACTCATCCCTAAAGTCTCCTCTCCACTTCCTCATTCAGATTCACCATTAACAATATCATTATCATTCACTAATCCCTCATACTTCATCTTCAACAGATATCACGTGGATTCCAATCGGACTCACTAATCATGAATCCTTTCTCTTCCGGAACACGCTTACGGTCTATTTCTCATCTCATATATATATATATATTTTAACCTAATTTTGTTATAATTTATGTGATTTCATTCAATTAAGTATATTATGAAGAAGAGTTATGAATTAAAGTATATGAATGAACTGAAATGATGTCGGAAACGTAGTGCGTTAGACGAATAATATGCGAGATTTGCGGAATTGAACTAAGTTGTCATGAGTATTTTGTGATTATTAGATTAATGAACTCAACTGAAATGATGTCGGCGTTGGACGAATAATATGCGTGATTTGCGGAATTGAACTAAGTTGTTACGGTTATTATTCTCACGATTATTAGTTGTGTGATTCTTAAGTTAGGAAGTCTGCTGCGTGAAATGTGTTAATGATGAATGAACTCAATTGAAATGATGACTGAAACTTGGTGCGTTGAACGAATGATAAGCGTGATTTACGGAATTCAACTAAGTTATGATCTAGTTATGAAGTTGTTACGATTAAGTATTTGAGTGAATAATGAATAATTGAAGATGTAATTTGTTGTGTGACTGTTTAAGTTAGGAAGCTTGCTTGTAGAATGTGATAACGATGAATGAACTTAACTGAAATGATGACTAGAACGTAGAGTTATATGGTTAGTATATAGCGCGTTGAACGAATTTGCGGAATCAAGTTAATATAATAATATGTGATCGAAATAGGATTTTTAATGCCCGGGGATGTAAAAAGATATAGCCAACTATGATGAAAACTACTGAGGTTTCACATGGTACAGACGTCTCATAGTCATGAAGTTTGAAAGACGTGTTATGAATGCACAAACTATAAGCATTGAGGAGTTATAATGGACTAATGGAAGTAAGTTGGCATGTAACTTAAATAGTTAAATGTAGATAGGTTTCGGGGAAATCTTAGATTCATTGAGAAATGTAGCATAACTTCTTTACTTTCTATGACTGTTTTGGCCGAGACTCTCCTGAGCGGGCTGCTAAGTCAGTGTGGAGCATAAGCTTAGCATTGCCTTTTACATATTGTTTTCAGGTGGGGCGTGTAGACTGTTTAGTCATTAGTGCTGCAGGTTATCAATGTTTTGCAGTATAAATGTCAATAACTATTTTCTCAACTTTATAAATATTCCTCTATATGTGTAAAAATGAAGAGGAAGAACTATAGTATCCACTTCATCGACCTTGCTTGTAAGTTCATGAGTGTTGTCGCCCTCTTCTTTAAGGGTTTGTTGCGACTTTTTTGTTATAATATTTGCATTGACGTGACATAATTCTTCTTTATCTTCATCCCGTTTATAATATAGACTTTACATCCTAACACACAACTCTATTCCAACAAGGGAGGGTACGTCATTTTGGATATAGTAGCAATGTTGAGATGTATTGCAATTTAGCACCCTATCAGGCATAACTATCTTTTTACGCTAAGTAAACTAGTAAGGTACGATCTAAATAGGGCAGATGTCTGTAGTGGATTGGCTTATTGATGAGATATGAACCTGCTGGCTGTGCATCAGATTGCTTACTAGATTTTTCATATTGAGGAGGTTAAATATTTCGTCATTGCATTTACAAATTGATAGACAAAAGACGGTATTTGGGAGTGCAAGGGACTATGCAGTGATCATTTCTGTCCATCTTATACATCAGATAGAATAATAGTAGGGCTACCCTTACACATACATATCCTTGTTTGGCCCAAATCTCATTGACATAGGCAGAGTTGGTAGCAGACTAGCAAGTTCCAAGGGGTCATGAATATCTAATTATTTTATTTGGGTTGGTGGCACATTGTTTGGTTACATGGTCCCAGAACACAATGGGGATTTTTGGATGCCAAATAGTGCAGTATATCTGTGTCACAATATGCATGGTTCTAACTACATTTTAGCTCATTTTAACATTGCATTTTGGCTGGGCTCATTTGAAAGTAATTAAGAGGTCCTGAGCTAGAGAGCTTCTATAGTCCCTAAGCTAGAGAGCTTCTATATAGTCCCTGAGCTACGTGAGTTCGAAAATTACCCTGAATTTTTGGCCTTCGTCTTATAAACTGAGATATTACAAAGCAAGTCATTATTACTCGTAATTGTTTACGCATACTTCCCATTTTACTTAGCTCACTTCTTTATCGTTAGATCAAATAGGCAGGGGAAGACTGTGTGTGCCAACTTTTTCTTTCTTCTTCTTAGCAATCCCCTGCCACTTCCTTCGTTGCTAGCATTTATCTGTGTTTGCTTTGCACAAGAGGCCCCCCTACTCTTCCCATCCCTTTTGTACTCTTGCTCAGAATTGAAACTCATGAAATTATTATGGCATTGATAGTATGGCTCCATTCTAGCTGTTCATAGAATCTTGCTTGCTGTTTTGTTTTATGTGAAGATCCTTACTACATTGTAAATTTATTTGGATTTTGTGGTACAATGGGACAACCTAAAGAGAAATTTGTGAAAATAAGCATAATCGTAATCCTGTTAATATTGTTCATGAGCCATCCTTAATTCTTATGCATATAAGACAAAACATCACTTGGCCTATATCCCCAAATAAGTTTGCATGTAATGGTCTCATCTAAATGGAAATGGTCAGCTTGTGATATAAGGATTATTGTTTTTATTTGCAGGGACATGATTCGGGCAATACGTGCCTGTAAAACTGCAGCAGAGGAGCGTGCTGTTGTTAGAAAAGAGTGTGCTTCTATTCGTGCAGCTGTTAGCGATAATGACAATGATTATAGACACAGTAATTTGGCAAAGCTCATGTTCATTCACATGCTAGGATATCCACACATTTTGGTCAAATGGAATGCCTCAAATTAATTGCAGCTCCTGGATTTCAGAGAAGAGAATAGGATATCTTGGACTTATGTTGCTTCTTGATGAAAGATAAGAAGTTTTGATGCTAGTCACCAATTCATTTTGGCAGTATGCACGTACCCTTTTCTGTTTTGTATTTTTTATTGAATCATGAACACACATCTTCTGGGCTTGTCAGGATGTTGTCCAAACACGATCTCCCGTGATTAACAAAGTTTTTTTTATTATGTAGAGATCTTAACCATACGAAAAAAGAGAATCCTGCATCAAAATAACTACTAATTCATCTAGATGTACAGCAATTCACTTTGTGCTTTGGGTAATATATCTTCTGCTGAAATGGCTCGTGATCTTGCCTCTGAAGTCCAGAGGCTGCTGCAATTTCGAGATCCAAATGTTCGGAAGAAAGTACGTAACTGAAATATCTTATATTACATTTTCGAAGATTTTTCAGGATTATCTGGTTTGCAATTATACTTCTGTATTTCTAGTTGTTTGAATCTTATTTTCTTAGTCACATCACAGGTCATAGTATCCCCACTCCATTGCTAAAGACTTGCACCATTTCACTTTGCACATAGTTTTTTAAAACGTTGATTAGTAGGCGTATGTAAAATAATGCTATTTCATAAGAAGTAAGAACCAAAACAGCCTTACGGACCAATTTAAAAGTCACAAAATCAAGTGATGATTACTTGATTGGTGAAATAGTAAATTTGGCCTGAGCACTTACTAAAGTAGGGAACACTTGAGACAACCCAAAAGCAAGATGTTGCGATTGTTTTGGAAAGAGAGTAGATGAAATTGATCAACTACTAAGTTTAGATAAATGATGAATACCCTTATGTAGTCACTTTTAGGTTAGACGTGACACCTTTTGCCTTATACTCAAATAAAAGTACTTGCCATTTTGCAAACCACATAGTCATATCATACTTTCACAATCATATTAGTTAATCTCTTTTGTCCTGTAAATCAAATTAGCTATAAAATGAGAAAATTAATTTGTTTTTTTTTTTGTTGCCCTTCTTGTTTTAGAATTCCGGTCTGAGATGTTGCTATAGTATATTGTTTTATTAAAATTGGGAATATTTTGAGAAGCAATAAAATGTCGTAATGTAGAATGCTTGGACTTTGATTAAGGCATTTAATCTACGCTCGCTCACGCTCATTCATTATGTTTAGCATATTTCGTTTCTTTTAATATAAATAACTCAAATAATATTAAGTACTTATTATGTTCTTACAATGCACAAGCGACCTTATGCTCTGTAAGGATTATAAAGAAAGTTCCCAACCTCGCGAGAGAATTTTGTGAACCTGTTGTTTCGTTACTTAAAGAAAAGCATCATGGGGTCCTTTTAACTCGCAATCCACTTTGTGCAGATCTTTGTATAGTCGGTGAAGAGGCCTTGAATATTTCGGGAATGTTAGAAACTCGAAGGCCTTTTAGGCTTATATTTGATGAAGAGGTTGTAAGTGAAATTTAGGAAAGAGGAATACTTGTGAAAGGTATGAAATATTATTGATTGCTTAAGCTTTGCTTGATTTGATTCATTACAAATGCATCACCACAACACCTATTTATACTACTCCATGGAATGTTCTAGAGATGAGATATTTCCATGGATATTCTACTACGATCTAGATACTTCCTACATCATCTTGATTATTCCTAATACATCATCATCCTTATCCTAGTTCTATATATTTCTATAACATTTAGCAACAATATTCTAGACATATCTATGGATATTTTCTAGGATTATTCTTTGTTGTTCTAGAAGCTTCCATACCATTCTACGACTTTCTAGAAGCTTCCACTATATGGGCTCGGACTAAATCAAGTTTACGATCCAACACCCCCCTTTAAACTTGATTTACCGACTCCAAGCATCATTCGTTGTCTTGAAAAATCTTCTCGTTGATCGGCTTGGTGAGGATATCGCAACTTGGTTTCGGACCTCGTATGTATCACTTGGACATCTTTCCTTGCAATGCACTCTCGAATAAAGTGATAACAGTGTTGATATGCTTACTTCGATCATGGTATCTTGGATTTTTAGCTAAGTCAATGGCGGACTTGTTATCCACATAGATCTCGATCGCATCTTCTTGTTCCATGTGTAGCTCCTTTAGCATACTTCTAAGCCAAATGCGTGACATACACATGATGTTGCAGACACGTACTCCGCTTCACAACTAGACAAAGTAACAATAGGTTGCTTCTTTGAAGACCATGTAAAAGCATTGTTACCTAGGAAGAATATGAATCTGTTGTACTTCTTCCATCGTCTTTGTCTCGGCCAACATCGTCGCTATATCCAACCAACTTGAAGTCTTCACTTGTTGAATAAAACATTCCGTAGTCTACGGTACCTTTGATATAACGGAGGATCCTCTTTGCAATCTCCAAATGCTTTGTCGTAGGCTCTTCCATGAAACGACTAATTAGACCAACCGCAAAGAGTATGTCAGGTCTTGTACATGTCAAATAGCGCAAACTTCCAACAAGACTCTTGAATTGAGTTGAGTCTACCGCTTCCCCTCCGTCATGCTTAGAAGGCTTTGCCTTATGTTCTATGGGGTGCCAGCGGATTGCACTTATCCATGCCAAACTTCTTTAATATCTCCTTGGCATATCCTTCTTGACTTATGAAAATTCCATCATCCGTCTGCTTCACCTCAATGCCAAGATAATAAGACATAAGTCCTATGTCTGTCATCTCGAACTCTTTCGTCATTGATTTCTTGAGCTCATCAATCATACTCGAGAGTTTCTGTAAAGATCAAATCATACACGTACAAGCGCATTTGAGCGGTATTCTTTCATTTGCAAATTTCACATAAAGTGCATATTCACTTAGACATTTAGTAAAACCATGTTCTTGGAAATACTTGTCAATTCTAGTATTCCGCTTTAGACCATATAAGGCTTTCTTCAACCTTAGCACTTTACCTTCTGCCCTTTGGCAATATATCCTCTCGATTGCTCCACATAAACTTCTTCTTCAAGAAGTCCATTCAAATGCAGACTTTACATCCATTTGGTGGATCTTCCACCTATATTGAGCAAGAATAGCAATAATCATTCTAATAGTTTCTAAGCGAGCAACAGGAGCAAATACCTCTTCATAGTCAATACCATGCTTTCGCTTGTAACCTTTGCCACAAGTCTTGCCTTGTACTTTTCCACTTCGCTTTGGCGTTTTCTTGGTCTTGTATACCCACTTGACTCCAATAGCCTTTGGCCTTTCGGAAGGTTCGGCAACTCCACGTATCATTCTTCACTATTGAGTTTATCTCCTCGTCCATGGCTTGTCTCCATTTCTTGCTTTTCATAGCCTCCTCAAAAACTAAAGGTTCACAATCAACGATAAACAAGTAAGGGTGTTTCGTCATTTACCTCGTGAGAGCTCCATAAACTTCTTGTCTTGGTTCTCCTTCACTTGAACTTGAAGGTGATTCTTGGGTTGAGTTGGACTTTGAGGTTGTTGGACTTCTTCACTTGATTCACCGTCTCTTCTTCATCGGTCATAGGAAGAAAGTCATACCTTTCATTTTCCTTGATGCTCCAATCCCATGTCTCTTCTTCATCGAACTCCACGTCTCTACTCACTACCACCTTCCTTGTGATTGGATTATAGAGCTTATAACCTTTCGAATGCTTGTCGTACCCAACAAACACATGCTTCTCACTTCTATCATCAAGCTTCAATCGCCTTTGGCTGGGAACGTGGACATATGCTATGCTTCCGAATACCCTTAGACGGTAGGCTTCATCCCATTCCATGCTTCTTGTGGAGTCTTGTTATCTAAACTCTTTGACGGACACCGGTTCAATAGATATCTTGACAATCAACCGCCTCGCCCAAAACTCCTTTGGCATCTTCTTACTTTTCAACATGCTTGGACCATATTGAGAATGGTTCTATTCTTCTCTCAACCACTCCATTTTGTTGTGGGGAGTAAGGAGCCGTTAGAAATCTCCGGATCCCATTATCCTCACAAAATTTGTTAAATTCTTTTGATAAAAATTCTCCACCTCTATCGGATCTCATTGATTTAATTTTTAAACCTTTCTCTTTTCAACCATAGTTTTAAATGTTTTAAAAGTTTCAAAAGCTTGGTATTTTCTTTTAGAAAATATACCCAAGTTTTTCTTGAAAATCATCAATAAAGAGCATAAAGTAGAGATTCTAACTATAAGAGGGTGGAGTAATGGGACCACACAATCCGTGTGAATTAGATGTAAAGGCTCCTTAGCTCTTGATGTCGCTTTTTAGGAACGAACTCCTAGCATGCTTCCCAAGAAGGCATCCTTCACACGATTGATTGGGATGATCAATTTGATCTAACCTTTCACCATTCCCTTTGAGGATAATAACTTTAAGTCACCAAAGTTTAAGTGCTCAGTATCTCATGTGCCAAAGCCACGAATGATCCTTCAAACAACTCTTTAAGCACTTAGCTTCATCATGTTGAATGTTTAGAAGGAACATTCGGTTTTTGGTCATAGGCACTTTGCTATGAGCTTTCCTTCGGATTCCTTATTGTAGCACTACGATCCTTGAAATGAATATCGTAATTTTTCTCTAAAGTTGTCCCACGCTTAAAATATTACTTTTAAGAGTGGGCACATTATATCGTCGAAATATATTGGTGACTTCCATCTTTAGCTCGGATAAGTATCTTACCTTTTCCTTTCACGGTGCCTTTGATTCGTCTCCAAAGGTGGCGTTACCTTACTTTCTTCCATCTCCACGAACAAGTCTTCTTCACCCGTCATATGGTTACTTGCGTGGAATCTATATGCCATGGCTCTATCCTCTCTTCTTGTTCGTCATGTCTTGCCATTAGCAAGGTAAGCTCATCTCCGTCTTCTACCTCCACAAGATTAGCTTTTCTTCCACTTGTCTTGAGCTAGTACACTCATTGGCATAATGACCATATTTACGACAGTTGTAACATTGTGTTTGGGGCTTACCTCCCTTTGAGATTGAAAGCTTCTCCACGACCTCTTCGATATGAAGACCATTGGTTTTCATCTTCTTTGTTGACATCTTCTTCCTCTTCCTCGTCCTCGGCCTTGAAACCACCACGACCTCGAAAAGTACCGCGTCCTCGTCCTTGCTCCTTTCCATGTAGAAAGTTCTTTTTCTTTCTTTGAAAGAGACCTTGAGTATAAAGCAGTCACATAAATCGCTATATTACCCACGATCTGCGATCTGGATCGTGTGTTCCCAAACGGGTACGATTCGCGTTCCAAACGCTCAATGGATCGCGTTCCAATCGCTAATCGATTCACGTTTTCAATCAAAGTCAACGGCGTTCCATGTGGTTGGTCAACAAGTTCCAGTTATCTTCAAAACGTTATAAGATACGCTTTTTATAGCGAATTGGCCCATAAAGGCCCATTTAAGAAACGATTGGTTTTTTGCCCTAAAAACAGATGGGCGGCAATAAAGAAAACATGAAACGTTTATGTTCAGAACGCCTCGATTCTACTGATTTTCAACTGTATTCACACTTTTCAAGCAATAATGATGATTAGTTTCACATCCCACATTCTATTAATATGTATCTTTATTTTCAATTTCATATATCATCCATTCCTTCTCTTCTCTGTTTGTCATCCTTCTCCTCTGTTTCTTTATTGTTGCAAATGGTGTTTGGCAAAAAGAGAACTCATGAGGAAGATGATAGTGAAACTCAACCACCCGATCATGTTAGTGAAACTCAATTTCCTCATACAAACACACCATCTGAAACACAACCACAATCAAAACCGTTGCTTGATGAGGTAACATTTGTAAATAGCACTGCAAGTTCCAGCAAAAAGGCAGGGGGTGCAAAAGTGTGGGTTTGTAATCACTGCAAGTGCCAGTTTACAAGCTCATATTCTCGAATACATACTCACTTTTTTGGTGATCAGCCGGGAAAAAAAGCAGAGATTAGAAGGTGTAGCACTTTGCTTGCGATCGGAAAAATATACCATGTTGTTGAACAAGGTAAAGAATCTTTGAAAAGTTGGAGTTTCAAAGTCTCTAAAAATTCGTAATTTCTAAAAAAGAATACATCCTCTAAAAGTCCACTTGAACAATCCTTTGGTGTAATGAGAGAAGCGCAGTTGATCTAAAAGTTATGCGATGTCTATGTGCAAATGGGATTCCGTTCAATGTTCTACGGAATCCTCAATTTCAACAGATGGTTGGTGCAATTCAAAAGCTCCTCCGGTTATAAGGCACCTTCAGTGAAAAGGCTAGAACCGTGTTGCTTGGCGAGTGTGCACGTGATGTTGAAAAAGATATGACTCCCATCAAAGACACATGGTTTACACAAGGTGTTTCAATTGTATCGGATGGTTGGTCGAATGTGAAACATAACCCGCTGATCAACGTAGTTGCTGTCAACAGCCGTGGTGCGGCTTTTATGTATGCTGATGACTTCTCGGGAGTGGAAAAAACTGGTGTTGCAATAGCAAAGTTTTTGCTCGGAGCTATAGAAAATATAGGACCAAGCAACGTCCTACAAGTTGTAACAGACAATGCCGCCAATTGCAAAGCGGGCGGAAAGATTGAGCCGGTATATAAGCACATTTTTTGGTCTCCATGTTGTGTACACCTTGAATCGATTTTCAAAGACTTTGCTAAAGAATTTCCTTGGTTGATGGATGTTTATAAAAAGGAAAACGATTGTGAAATATATTATAAACCATGACCATGCTTTAGCAATTTTAGAGCCAATTCAACTCTTGAATTGTTGAAAGTAGCAAAGACCATTTGCATCTCATTATATTTTGTTAAAAGGCTAAAGGATTGTAGAAGCTTTAGCTACTACAATTGCACTTAATGCATGGAGGAATGGGTGAAACAAGGGATGAAAACACAAGAAAAATTGGTCATGAAGTTGTTGAAACCATAAGCAAGTGATTCCTTTTGGGATGAAATTGATCACATTCTTGCAATAACAAAACCAATATTTCTATTGATTAAATTTTGTGATGGGGAGGGTACAAGGATGGGTGAGATATATGAGAGAATGGACAACATGCTCGGGGAGATCAAAGATGTTATGAAAGTTAACGTTTATGGAATGTATTACCCCGATGTTGAGTCGATAGTCTTGGCTAGATGGGAGAAAATGACAATCCCATTACATTGCTTGGGTTTTGCGTTAACTCCACGGTTCTATGATACTAGTTATCTAGCAAAATTAGCACCCGGTGGAATTGCAAGAAAAGCTCCTAACTCGGACAAAGAAGTGATGAAGGGTGTCATTGATTCTTTTGTAAGAATAGTGAAAATAAAGAAGAAGAAACAATGTTAAGAGCACAATTTGCAACTTTTGCCATGAAAAGGGATTGTATGCTTTACCATCGGCTCAAGTAGATGCGGTAACTATGGATGCAATTGACTGGTGGGCAACATATGGTTCGAAACTCCCGAGTTAGTGAGATTGCAAAAAGTTTTATCACAACCAATTAGTAGTTCTTCTGCAGAAAGGAATTGGAGTACCTACTCATATATTCATAGCGTGAAGCGAAACCGGTTAAACAACAAAAGGGCCGACAAGTTGGTTTATATACATTCAAATATTCGTCTACAATCACGGTTTTCAGATTCTTACAAGGAAGGGCCACAAAAGAAATGGGATATGACTCCGGAACAGAATTACATAGAAGGACCAAGTTCGAGATTGGAAGACATGGAATGGGAAAATCTGGATGAAGATGAACTATGAAGAGTTGTTGTTTTTCAGTTGTTGTTTTTGTTTACAATCATGTTTACTGTCTTTGTTTAGTGTCTATGTTTACAATCATGTTTACTGTCTTTGTTTACTGTCATTGTTTCAAAGTTTCAATGTTTCAAAGATGAACTATCAATCGCTTGTTGTTTTCATTGTTTCAAAGCCATTAATATTAATATTGGAAACTAATACTATTACATATTGGGTACACGTATCATGTTATATGGTACACCGCATCAAGCGATCCGAAATGAGCCTACCCCCAGCGATCGAATTATAGAAAGCCGCGATCTGCGTTCCGTTCCGCGCTTCCGCATCGGAGCGTGTCGCGATCCGTGTGACATTGGTATAAAGCTTGCTCCAAGGGTTCTTTCCCTTCTTTTCTTCAACTTCTCTTCATGGGCTTGTAAAGATCCCATGAGTTGATCAATGGTCATTGAGTCTATGTCTTTTGACCTCTATGGCCACGACAATGTAATCAAAGCTTGGGGCAAAGAACGAAGAATCTTTTCTATCACCCTTGTGTCACTCAAGCTTTCACCATTTCTCTTCATTTCATTTGAAATGGTCAAGACACAGTGAAATAATCCGAAATGGTTTGATTCCTCCATTTGGAGTTTTTGAACTCTCTCAAGAGTTTGAAGACGCACCTTTTCACCTTGTCGATTCCTTTGAAAGCATTTGAAGGATCTCCACGCTTCCTTGGAAGTAGTTGCGTTTGCAACTTTCTCAAACATCGCATCATCAAGACATTGATAGATGAGTGTAAGAGCACTTTGATCCTTCTTTCTTGCCTTTTGCAACTCCACCCTTTGGGCGGCATTCATGGAACTTTCGTCATCTACTTTCTCAACACCTTCTCTACAATCTCCCATACATCATGTGAACCGAGTAACGCCTTCATTCGAATGCACCAACTACCATAGTTGTCTTTGGTAAGACGAGGATATTGGAACAAGTTCATCATGCTTGACATCGTGATCTTCGGCTCGATACCAATTTGTTAGAAACTCAAGGCCTTTTAGGCTTATATTTGATGAAGAGGTTGTAAGTGAAATTTAGGAAGAGAGGAATACTTGTGAAAGGTATGAAATATTATTGATTGCTTAAGCTTTGCTTGATTTGATTCATTACAAATGCATCACCACAACACGTATTTATACTACTCCATGGAATGTTCTAGAGATGAGATATTTCCATGGATATTCTACTACGATCTAGATACTTCCTACATCATCTTGATTATTCCTAATACATCATCATCCTTATCCTAGTTCTAGATATTTCTATAACATTTAGCAACAATATTCTAGACATATCTATGGATATTTTCTAGGATTATTCTTTGTCGTTCTAGAAGCTTCCATACCATTCTACGACTTTCTAGAAGCTTCCACTATATGGGCTCGGACTAAATCAAGTTTACGATCCAACAAGGAAGGTATATTGGCCTTGTTTGTTCTAATATTTTTACCAGTGTGTGTGGAAGAAAATAGCTCTATCCGAATCTTATATGAGAACTTAGATGTAGCCTACCTTATATACTGAGAGAAACATCACTGATGTTTCTTACGAATCGTCTGGAACATTTTCTGTTATGACCTCCAGAATATGATTTGTATTCGCTCTATAATATGGCCGTTAGATCTAAAGGTTAAGTTCATGTTAAGATTACTGGTATCCCATTTTTGGATATGGGTTTGACGTAACTGTGCAAGACCAAGTATAGCTCCACCATGTCATTTGCTACCAATTGGTTATAAGATGAAAACTTAAAAAGAAAATTACAATAGCTTTGTGATAAATGTCTGTTTGAAACGTTTATAATTATTTGTGTTAAATTTAATCATTTTCATCGTCACTCATATGTCCATCTCTCAAGTGGAAGGTGGTCTATAGAACGATAGTGTCATTTTTTTTATACTGATGGAGTTGGGTGTGTTAGTACTAACTGTCTTTCTTTCTTCTACCAGACTGATTGCTCTAACCTTTTAAACTTTTTTTCTCCTATTCCTTTGTACTTTCCTTTGTTTATTGCTTTACATCTCTTTAGCGCAGAGTGAATTGCTGTACAATTTCACGTCTTTTTAAAGTGCCATCCACCATTGATATCTTTTCTGTATATTTTCTCTTTCCATTCCGAAAAAGATTGCTGCGTATTTTACGAATCTTGGCCAATGGAGATGCTGATGCTAGTGATTTCATGAATGTTGTCCTTGCTCAGGTCAGCTTCCATCTTTTATGTGATATCTTGATTAGCTTTCATGATGTCTGATATTTTGGGGCGGTTCTTGTCAAACCGTGACAACAATATCAGGTGAAGTGTCTTCTCTTCCATGGTATCAAATGCTAAATGAAGTTGGAACATGAATTACTTTGAGTTATCGTTTAGTCTTTATTGAGGCCGTATAGCACGATGACATTCATTCTCACATTTGATAGTGAGGCGTTTCATGTACATAATTACTCTTTTGAATCCAAATTTAAATCTTAATATGAAATACTTTTGATCGCGAGGCATTTCTGTTAATATTTAGCATCCACAACCAACTCTGGCAAACTCATATAGTTGGTCTCTTAAAACCAGTCACCAGTGACCACCACTCCATTTTTCTTAGAAAGATGATATGGAAAATTTGATTATATTTTCAAAGAGTATACTTAGGGTATCATTGTCAAGACATTGATTTGTATCACACGTATTGAGGAGGAAAAGTAGCACATGATAGAAAAGATGTTTGATAACTACAAGTTTTAAAGACTTTTAAGTCTTCTAACTTCTAATGTGGGATTCTTAACTTTATTTGTTCATCATTTTCCACAAAACAGGACAAATATATTTTTTGGATTATTGAACCATGAATAAATAAAACAATAATTTGGGACCATCTAATTCAAATTGACTAGACATATTGCATCAATCAATTCTATCAGTTATCTAGAATACAAGACTTTGAAGTAGCTTTATACAAAGAGTGTTCTGATATGTATTGCAATGAAAATAATATAATTAGATAATCATTATGTATTTAAACTAAAGTATGAAATAGTTGTTCAGCGATTTAATTGCGCCAAACATAAAAGAAAATGTTATTGATGGTGAGGTTTGTTTCCATCTCTCATGAAAGCCATCTTCATTAGTATTGGCTACAGTTCTTGTTTGATCCATTGCTATAACAAGGACCACATGTTGCTTGCACTAAACATGTACTCAGTTTCGTGTTCTGTTACATACTCGATAGTAGTGACTCGATCTAATTTTGCTTACAGTTTTACAAATATACCACTAAAGTCTTAGCGATTAATATGCTCCATGATAGCGTGAAAATGCTCTTACTTTTTAAAACTGATTAGTAATGAACAAGAAATAAGTATGTTGGTAACTGCTGGTTTCTGGTGAAAACACCTAGCCTGGAATTAGTTACATACGATTAAATGACGCGAGAAATTTATATGATACAAGCTTAGTTGAAGAAGAAAGGCGAAGAGGAAAGGAAGCAGCAGAAAGAACAACAAAAACATGCCTTGGAGCTTTTATCTAGTACTACAACTAATGGAACTGGACAGTGCTATGTTAATTGATGGAAGCTTGGCGGAAATCAGAAATAAGGCTTCTGACCACCCAACTACTAATATTGATTTGGCAGATGCAGACGAAAACGGTAAGTTTTTCAATTCAACTAGATTTTTTTCTTTACGTTTCTATTTTTGTATGAAGGTCTGACCTAGTCAACCAGTTAAAACCAGTCCTGGTCCTAGATCTTTTTACTTCCTGTTTTTTACTTTTAGTTAGAATGACATCACATTTTATTAAATATTGGGTTATAAATTATACTCGCAATTAATAATTAAGTTCAAACAAGATTTACTAAAGTTTTGAAAAATGAGCATTGAACATTTCTAATCCTTTGAAGAATGAAAATACCCTGTTTTCGAAAAGCACCTTAGATCATTCTTTTGAAGCCTTAAAATATAGTATATGTAAGGGTATAATTTAAAAAGATTTATATATCAGAAAACTACGTTTAATATTATATGGAAAACACCAAAGGCCTTTGGTATGTGATTGGCTCATCAACCAAAAGGTGGGGTGATGCATAATATGTGAGTGAGTTTTTGCCTTTCATAAGAAATATCACATGGAAAAACAGTTTTACGTGCTCTGCATAAGTGAACGGACTTTAGGACCAAAATGTTTGGGCTTGTTTGTTCATCTGTATTATTAACCACCACCGGGGTTCTGTATAACAGGTAACAGGAGTACACAAAATGGGACTGGTGACGACTCAGTCATGGAGTCTGCGACTGCTTCACAGACAGGACAAAACAACACCTTTGGAACCAAAAAGTTAGGATTTGGTCTTGTGGGTTCGGGAAAAAGAACTACTGTCCCTTCTCTATTCCACGAAGAGGAAGATGAGGATGCACAAAAGGATAGAAAGATGCGACCTTTGTTTCCTATAGATTATTCAACCGAAGAATTACAGGCTGTGAGAGAAACTACTCCGCTTGCACCATCTTCTAATTTGGCTGCAGCTGCTGAATTTTCAAAACGAATTGGACATGCAAATACAAAGAAGAGAGACCTGATTCAGTAAGGGAGCATGATAGACGGGTCCCATGATAAATCAAGCCATCGAGATAGGGACCGGGAGGAGACTAACCGATCCAGAGATAAAACAAGAGAAAGAGAATGTGAAGACACCAGATAATAAGAAGCTTTTGGATTCAAAACAGTTAATTGACACCATTCCAAAAACCAAGGACGAGCTGTTTTCTTATCCAATAAATTGGGCAACTTATGACAAGGTTAGTATAGAATTCTTGCTTTATAATTTACTTATAAATCGATTGATTTGATTATGTCTGGTCCCAAATTGGTAAAGCTGAAAGGATTGAGCAAAAAGATGAAATGGGTCAAATGGGATAGAAGCCATCCTAAGCTTATTAAAATGCATTAAAACCTTCTAAATCTCTATGTAAATTGAAGTTAAATGTTTTTGTTAGTAATATAGGTTTTTGTACTCATATTTACCGTGACCGGCAACATATAAAATTGAAATTTGTTTTATGAAAGGAGCGTTTGTGGGTCCCCTACTTGATCTAACACACAAAAAAGCTACCTTATTGACTTGTTTCCAAATTCCTACTCGCCCATTTTCCACTCTTGCTTGCTTAATTGCCAAGTCTTGTTCTATCTATTATTAATGAATGTTGAATATTTTGTAAAGCGGCGAACCTAGTTATGCGCATTTAGACACACAAACACAGTTTATGATTCTATTATATAAGTATTACGATTAGTGAGAACTTTTGGTATTCTTAAACTTACTCTTTGTTTCTTAGGGAGATAGTCTAACTCTGAAATTACTAATAGTTAAATATGGCATCTTTTGATTAGTTTGGATACTTACACGAGTAATAGCCACTAGGTATTCTTAAACACAGTTTGTGAAATATTTTCTCCGATAAAAGAAAGAAGGAAATACTAGAGTTCTTTCTTGTTGACATATGTGTCTAACATTGCATAATATTTTTTTTTTTTTTTTTTTTTTTTTTTTAATTATTATTATTTTTTACATATATTGTATTGTCTTAGAAATGTTGTGTATGCTTCACGGGTTCTCATAGGTATTTTGTTAGATTAATACGTAGTATTATTTAAGGATCAGATATGTTTATAATAAGGTAAGGATTTCGTATGGGAATATGCAATGATCTTAGGTAGTGTACATCTATACTATATTATAATGCATGTAAAAGCCAAACTTTATTCCAAGCCTAACTCCTAACAAAAAATTAAGATAAGGAGCTCCAATCATGAGATGACATGTGTCATTCTTAACAAACTCCAAGCCTAACTCCTAACCACTAAAAATTAAGATAAGGAGCTCCAATTATAAAGTGACATGTGTCACTTCTCAACTAAAATTTCATCTTTATTTTCAAATTGAAATATTCTTTTATCTACTTTTTTTTTTAATAATCTAATTTCACCATATTTTCTAAAATTTTATGCTCTTTAATTCAACATCCATTTTGATATATTTTTATAAGTTTTTAGTTTTTAGATTTTTAGTGGTTCATTTTATTTTAATTCAAATTTTTACAACTTTACCCTTATTTCAATTAATACTCTTGATTCGTCAAAATTATATACTTTTGGGGGAGTGTTTGACGGGTAAGAGATTGCGATGGTATTTCTATATGCGGGAATAATGATGTCACGGGAAAGCTACGGGTAACTCAAACAAACACATACAACTAACACATATACATTCGAAGCGTTGTGAAACGAATTCACTAAACGGGTAAGCAAACACATATAACTATACTTATCACCGCCGTTGTGCACGGGTATCCGACTAGTATATTAAAATTAGTGTTTCTTTTTTCGTTTTCATTATAACATATATATTGACTTTATACAGAATGGATTGCATGAACGGATGAGACCATGGATCTCCAAGAAAATAACCGAGTTTTTGGGTGAGGAAGAGACGACATTAGTAGATTATATTGTGTCAAGCACTCAAGAACACGTGACAGCAAATGAGATGTTAGAGCGGCTTCAGTCTATTTTGGACGATGAAGCTGAAATGTTTGTGTTAAAGATGTGGAGAATGCTCATTTTTTAAGTCAAGAAAGTGGAGACTGGTCTTGCAGGAAGAGCCAAGGCTTAAACGCTCTCCTTGTTGTCAACATTGTGGTATTTTCGTCTTTTGTTGTAGCATTAGTACATTTCTTTTCAGTAACAGTTTCTTAGACAAGTTTGTTAAAAAGTCAAATCTAAAGATCAATTTAGCTGACATATCGCCAACATCGTCTTCTGAATAATTTGTTCTAAGATCTTTGAGCGAGTGTCATGTATCCGCAGAAATTATTTCGCTCATCCTGTAGTCCCAAGTTTCACCTTTTTAAATCAAGTGAAGTTTTGTCTCTAATTCTGTATCTGTTCATAACTTACTGGTTAGAATGATAATGACTCGGGGTTTGCTTGGAAGTAATTGCTTGTCGATTCCCATATGGTAGTGCCAATATGCAATAACTTGTGGTAGATTACAGTAAGCTTAATGAGATAATTAGCTTGTTATGGAACGAGTTGCATGTTTTTAGCGTGTATGTGCATGTTTTTGCTGATTTGAGGATGTGCTAAATATTTGCAGGGGTTTTGCCGAGGCACCCTTAATGGATGCGCTGAGGCGTAGTTTGCAAAGATACACTTTATACGCAAGATATGGCACTTGATCCATGTTTTATTACATGAATAATGAGAGTTTGATTCTGCCTCAAGCATCTTTCTATCATACATTTTGCTCCTGCCCCATTTCATGATAGATATTAAATTAATGTATATGCACGAAATTATAAATATTAAAATGAAAACATGAAATACTATGATATAAATGAATACACGAGATTGTACATATACGAACGATTCATGTTGTTTCTCTTTATGAGTGTGTGTAAGGATATCTGAAAAAGTATATATTTTTTTAAATAATGAGTCATTTTATTCTTCTTTAAAAGTTTAACACGCGTGTATACGGGTTTAAAAGTTAAATATGGTTACAATTATATCAACAAAAATATCAACATCAAAATGAAGGCCGCATAGTTTTTCAAGGGTCATTATATGCTATTAAACATGCATAATGTTTAGAATTATGATATCGATAGTTAAATTTAAATAACATAAACATGAACATCACGTCAGTTAAACAACATCAAATCGTACGTTCAACAAAAATCTATATAAAATATTAATCGATGTAAATAAATAGTAAAAAGTTTATGTAAAAAACGACCATGCATGGGTATTAGAACTATATAAGTATAAAGATTTTACATAATTTTATAAAATAATTTTATTTAACAATCCCGCATATGCAAAATTTTAAAAGCTAGTTTAAAGCAACAAGATATTTCCTATCTCCTAAAAACCTATCAGAAGATAGAAAATGATGTGTCATAAATACAAGTTCGTAAGAGTTTCCTAACGTCTATTTGAGACCATTAACTTCAGTCTTCATCATATTTTCCACAAAATAGGACAATTATTTTGCACTTTTGATTAAAAAAATAATAATAATTAAAAAAAAAAAGAAAAAAAAAAAAAAAAAAACATTTTAGGACCATCCACTTTAAATTGTTGGACATATATAGCATCATCACTTAATTTCTATGACTTTTTCAATTATTGAAAATTTGTAGTAGCAATTAATTAAGCTATGGCTTTTTCAATTGAAAAAAAAGAAAGATAAGAAAATAATTTAAGGTGCAGTTTGGTTGGTGGGTTTTGGAGGTTAGGATAGGTTTAGGCATTATAAAAGTTGTTTGGTAGATATGCATGAGATTTAAATATTGGCATCATGACTAAATATTGGGACTGCAGAAAACCCACCCTCTAATGTTGGTTTTCATCAATAATACTTGTTTTGTGGGCCCGTATTTATTCCTAGCCTCATATTTCTTTTTCTTTCTTTTTTTCTTTATTTTTAGTAGAAGTATATTAATTAAAAATCATATATCAATGTACTAAACAAATAATTTTATATTTAATAATATATTTTCTCTCTCTTCATTTATTTCCACTAAATCCAAATCCAAATCTTAATCTAAATTTTAATCCAAATCCAAATCTTAATCCTAAACCTATCTACAAACCAAACGGACCCTAAGATCATCCACTTTAAATTGTTGGACATATATAGCATCATCACTTAATTTCTATGACTTTTTCAAATATTGAAAATCTCTAGTAGCAATTAGTTAAGCTATGGCTTTTTCAAATGTCGAGACTTTTTCAGTAGCAATTAGTCAAACTTCAAAGCATGCATAATTAAAAAAAATAAAAAAGTCAAAGCAATAAGATATTTTCAAACTCAAAATTAAATATCATGAAATAGAAAGGATGTCTAATAAATACAAGTTTTTAGGAGTCACAAGTATCCTAACATTAATTTGGGAGCTTTAACTTTAATTCTTTATACTTTACACATAATAATATGACATTTTAACTTCTTCACAATCTCTCACTGCAAGCCCACGACCACCAAAGTTATTATCAATCACTAAAAAACGCAATTCACAAAAAGACAAAAAGATTAGCCCTAGCTAAAGGTATTATTCGTCCCCGCTGCTTTACACGAGTAATGTGCTTACTTATTAACAACTATACTTATTAGAATGTATCAATTAATATGACCTAAACAATCCTAAAATTTATAACAACTCTCACCACAAAAATATAAACAACTATGCATCAACAAATACGCTCTTAACACCCTTATGTTCTGACTAAGTTAATGATTAACAGTCCCTGTTAATTGTTTCTTGATTGGGTGTCAATTATTTTTGAAGATTCATTTTTTAGGGTTTTTAAAAATCGTTTTTTAGGGTTTTGTACTGACTAAGGTTTATTTGATCGATCCTGCCATTTTGATTATTACCGGTCGATTTAACATTCCTATAAGGTCTTGTTGGAATCGATTTATCATATATTAGGGTTGATCATCATGGGAGCAGGTTAGTTTGTATTGCTTCAACTTTTTAAACCCTAACTTCTTAGTTATGGTTTGCTTTATTTTCTTGGTTGTGCTTGCTTGCTGGAGGTTATTGCTGGTTCAATTGATTGTTTAAGGGTGTTTGCTGTACGTGGGTGGTGAGAGAGATGAATAAGGGATTCCTTAATAATAACAGTGCTTCCAAATTTTTGAAACCTGGTGGAAGTGATGAATTGAATAATGAGTCTGCTACTGGAACGAATTATGTTGCTAAGGATTTTATGGGTAAGACTGGTCAGAACGAGAGTCCTGTTGATCCTATAGAATGTGATGGCGCTGCTAACGTGAATAAGGTTAAGGATAAGGTTGTTTTGGATGATTTGGAGCAAAGCCATGATACACGCTCGATTCGCCTCTAATGTTTCAAAACAACCTAATGTGGAGCAATTGATTGCTAATGCGCATATGAACTTTGATGAAGCAATGAATAAAATTGACAATGATATTGCTAAGATGGCTTCATCTTCGATGTGAACAATTCGAGTGGTATTGGGCTTCAATCTAAGTCGAATGGTACTAAAGTTTATTCAAAGAAATATTCCTCCGTCGAGTTTTGATGTGGCTATGCAATCCCGGATGTATGGTACTAATCATAGTGTTACTTCGATCCTAATGCACCTAAGGTTGTTACTAGTAGTGGTAATGGAGTTAAGTCGGTTTCTTATGCGGTGTTGCTTCTAATGAATCCCGAAGCACTTGTCTAACTTTCGGAGGTTAGAATGCGGCAAAAAGAAGGATGATGTTGACCTTCGGTCCCAATGAAAGTGGTGGAAGAGGTGAACATGAGGTTTGAGAATACTCTTTACGGATACTTCCTTGGTCAACGCCTTGCTTTTCTGTTGTTGACTATTATGTTCGCATCACGTGGGCTAAGTATGGTTTACAAAAGGTTATGATGAACGCTAAGGGATTCTTCTTCTTCAAGTTTAATTCGAAAAAGGCGTTGATGATGTTCTTGATAATGGTCCTTGGTTGATTCATAATGTTCCTATTATTCTTAAACCATGGACATTGAACACCAACTTGCTTAAAGAGGATTTGACTAACATTCGGTGTGGGTTAAATTCCATGATGTTCCTTTAGCTATGTTTTTCGATGACGGGCTCGATCTTCTTGCTACATTGATTGGTGCGCCAAAAGGTTAGATGCTTTTACTAGTCAAATGTGCAAAGAATCTTGGGGCCGTAGTAGTTTTGCTAGGTGTATGATTGAAGTGAAGTCGGAGGAGGTTCTTAGGGACAGCCTCACTGTCGAGATTCCTTTACTTGATGGTACGAGTTCGACTATTGAGAAGATCTGTGTTGAATATGAATGGAAACCGCCTAGATGTGAGAAATGTAGGGTATTTGGACATACTTTGGTGGATTATCCTAAGGTTGTGATTCCGGCGCTCAACCTCATAAGAACGTAAGTGATGGTTTTCGATCATAACAATAAGAAGAAGGAAAGCAAGTTGGGCCCTATCCGGTCGAGGAGGTTCTACTAAATCGTGGTGGGCAAGCATTTTGAATATCGCCCAAAAGCCTCCTCCTGAACCCAAGAAAGTAAATGTCGGTACAACGATGGCTTCTAATGTGGCTAGTACGAGTGGAACCGGGATCACTACGTCTAATCGGTATGATGCGCTTAATATGGATGATGAGATGTGGATCTTGGTCGTACAATGGAGGTTAATGAGGATGAGTTGATTAAGGCGGTTCTACATCACATGTTCCGCTTGTGAGTGATTCAATGGGAACAATAGATGTTGGTTCTACTCCCATAGTTGAGAAAATTGGTAAGCTTGAAAACTAATTATTGATGGGAAAGCTACTCTTGTGGATGATGATGGTCAACTGTTCGTCTACCTCTTCTACTAAGAGAGCTAACCCTTTTCTAAAGTGGGAGAGATTGAGGTGTCGATTACGAAGATGAGGTAGTTGCTAACCCATTTGATGAGTCTGCTAATATATTTGGTGGTGGCAAGAGTTTGAAGATGAGTATGATGACTATGACTTCGATGACTATGCGAAGCGAGTTCGTGATCTTCCGAATTTGGATGCCTTTAATGCCATGTATGGCACAAAGTTTCAAGGTCCTAGGAAGTAATCTTATTTCGTTGTGTCATTTTGTTATCATTTGAGTAGCGGTTTGTTTTTTTGTTTAGAAAATAGGAAGTATCTTGTTATGTAAGCTATATGCCTATGTAACGGGCTGATATATGGGATTTCACTCATATACATTGTACTTAAACGTTTATTTGGTTAATATATTTACCAGGGTGCAGGATTACTCCCCTTTACCAAAAAAAAAATAAATACGCTCTTCAACTCACCGTTTCAGTATTATTTCAATTAACGTCATTAACATCCTTTATTCATTATAAAATATAAGTTCAATTCCTAATAGTACCTTTTTGTTGCCTTATAATTATATCATTATACAACTTCGCCAAAACATATATATTATTACTCATGAATCTCCGCCTACTAGATTGATTAACAGTCATTTTTTGGTATATTTTCGATTAGTTAAATTTTTTACCTTTTTATCATGTGATGTTCACGAGTCAGTGAGTTAGTAATTTGTATATTTGTGGGAATTTATTTTGAATTTACTTAAGCTTTTTTTTGGCCATTTTTATCGAGACTCTTACATGTGTACGTAGTACTTGAATTATTCTTTAAAGTTTACTAAATCAACACAGTCGAAAATTTTAGAATTTGTTGAGTTAATTTGTAGATGGATCAATATATCATTCTCGGAACTATATGTATTTTATATAGGTGTCCTTTATATCACGTTATCTAGCTTGTTACCTTATGCATGGGTTACTTTATTTGGGTTCATTTATTTGGTTAGTATCTAGAGAGCATGTTGCATTGGTTATAGCATCCTGCGGCTGCGTTATAGCTTTTTTGTTTCCTATAGCGGCGCCATGTGCGTTTTAGCTCCACCGATCTTCTTGCGTTATAGCACCATCGCCATATATAGAACGGAAGTTATCGGGGTTTTCCTTCTTTATTGAGCGTAAAAGTGGAGTGAGTGAGGCTTTTGGTTGTGTGTTATAGGAATTATTAGAAAGTGCCTTTTTGGTTGTGTTATATGAATGTTATAGAATAAAAGTTAATGTGGCAGTGTGTATAACATACTCCTAGCTCTCTTATATTCATGTTTATGTCACATAACAATTCGAGGACCAAAAGATATCACATGTTGGATGCACATGTTGGTTTTATGGACAATAAATTAATAGACGTGTGTTAGGATCGAACTTGAGACTATGGGATTGCACACTTTACGTATGAGAATTTAAAGTTAAATAATTAAATATAAATGTTGTATTTATTTATTTATTTATTAAACGAAATAACTAACGAACGTTAAGTAATTAATGTAATGGACTAACGGGCGTTAAAGGTATTTGGAAAAGGATTTAATTGCAAAGATTGGGAAGGTTCCGGAATCCCTAAGGGATACCATGAACCGATCGGCCAAGGAAACAAGGAAACAAAGACCAACTTGTTCACCAAGTTTGCTTGGGTATATATACAAGGCTAGGGGTCTTGTTTTTCCATCTCTTGTGCTCATTACTAAACCCTAAAAATTGTTTTGTGTGTGTTTCTTCTCCAAACCGATCGTACAACCACAAGGGGTGTCGATCCAATCTTTTTCCACAAACCAAGTTATTTTGTTTGATAAAACTAGCATTACTTTAATTCGGTTTAGTACGTGTGTACAAGAACAGAGTAATAACATAATTTTGTTATTATCTTGGATTGAATTACAAAACGGTAAGGGGTAATTCTTATAATCCTATAAACCCTAATTAGGGTTCATCCGTTGCTAGTTTGTGGATTTGATTCTTGTTCGGCTAGAATCAAGAAAAGGTATGCATATTCTTTTATGTTAATTGATTGTTCATTAATAAATCCTATACGCTTCCGCTTGAATACTTTGATGTTTTGTGGTTATTTATTTGAATGTCATGTTATATAATTCCAACAGTGGCATCAGAGCCATTGGTTTTTAATGAGTAATTAATTACATAAACGCGTAATAAAACAAATAATTGTATGTTGTTTGATATGTTAATCTAGGGTTTATGTTTATTTTTTTTGTGGGTCGAATTTTTTTAATTGGGGCGTTCCCCATATTTTTTTAATGTCGACACATATAAAATTTTTAGGATTTTGAAAATTGTTTGCTAACCTTATTAAACCTAGAATTAATATATTGGTTACGTGATTAATTCATTAATAATTTGTTATGTGTCATGGAATTTGATATGCGATCTTGTGACTTATTGAATAATTGTTATGTTATATCCATGATGATAGATGCATGTTTGTCATGGATAGTTACTTGTATATTATTTAATTGTTAAGATATATTTATCACATGTTTATTTACGATGAATCTTGAATTGGGAAAGACTCCAATTATATACATTAATGAATCAATTATGTGTAATTTGGTATATAATTAATTATGGGTTTACGCAATCGATTCGTCGATGTATGTGGCTCACTCTCAATTGAGAGAGTGAAAGCCCTAATTATATATATACATTAAATTTAACCTAGATATTGATTGTTAATAGGGTTTTATCGAATAAGTTGCATGTGGCTACTTGTTTACACGTATAATTGTTTATTATGCGCATTGTTTTTAGTAGTTTATTTTTATTTGTTACTTGTTTGTTTATTATGTTAGACAGTTTTAAGCAAAGGGTAATTTTGAATAGAAAATAATACGGACTAAACAATGGCGAAATTTGATTTGTTTTGGAAGAGTTAAGTTTTCAATAGTTTAATTGATTGGTGACTTTGGTACAAATTGTGCGAACGGCTCACCCACTAGAATGAACTATAAAGGGTTAATAAAGAAGTGCGCACAAATCGCTTTGAAAGGATGTCTAAGGTTATGCTTTTAGCACACCGGTCCTCCCCACGTAAGTTCGAATGGAGCTACTTAGTAAGCCATAAAATGTGCAAACTCATCTTAAGGGTGAATTAGATTTAATTCCATGCACCATTTCGGTGGTAATTACCTGAAACACTAAGTGTTTACACTTATGCAAAAGTACGGTATAATGGATGATAATTAACACTAAATTTCTTAATTGGTGAACCCAATACCTCAATCAAAACTTTGATAATTTGATCTTTATGAATTGGTAATAAAAAGTTTTTTATTAAATTTATACTTCAAGATGAATGCATGACATCTTTGTACATATTTGATTTGACCACATAAAATCAAAACTAATACCCTTTAAATTAAGTTATATGCCATCTAATTAAAAGGAACACTTGAAGTTGCAATTTACGTCATGACAAGACTTGGCTAGATTGTAATGGAGAGGTAAATCTCTATGTAAAGTCAGACCTTACATGGACATATTTGCAGTTCTTTAAGTTAGATACTTAAGTTGAGTAGGAAGTGAGACACGGACTCAAGGCATAAGATGGGATGAAACATGATTATATTTGCAATAGCGTTGGAACATATAAATCCCATAATGATCTAGGAATTGGAAATTGTTTGCCAATTATTGTTCGACAGATTACTCTATTATGTGCTTCGTTACTAAGCGGATCAAGCGATGTAATGGAACTATGATAATTTGGATCCTAGTTTTGAGAAAATTCTATGGTTATATGAATATTACCTTGGGTATTTTATTTTCTTGAAAAGTTTAATTATCGAAAATACTAAAATTGAATTTTGCTAATTCTTTAAATGTATTAATGCAACATTAAACCGTAAATGAAGGTTATTCCTTTATTGGTAAATTGATCTACACCTGTAAGGGTTTTTTGGTAGAGTCAACTTTGCTAAAAGAATAAACCTAGTCCTCTTTTCATAAGAAAGAGTGAGATTCAATCCTATTCCTTTTCATGAATGAAGCAATGTATGATAGGACAATTAGAATTGTCTAAATTCTAAATACATAACTCGTAAGCAAATTTTAATAGTTAAGAAAATTGCATATTTCTGAGTTATTAAATTAGAAGCTAGACTAATTACTGTATAATTGGTAAAAGACAAACTAGCTTATTTTATCTAGTTGTTTTGTTTTGACCATTTAAAAGTACTACTTACAAATTGTTGGAATAGTAGAACTATTAAGAAAGAAATTGCATGCCCAATTTTTCAAGTTAATAGCAATGAAGGATAAATTCATCATCTACATAGTAGAATGCATTCTTTTAAGTACATAAGTAATTGTTATGTATGGACTTTCTCAAAGGTGTAGGAAGTAAATAGTACACTATTTTCTTTCTTTGGTTAATGAAACACTTACAATGTTGTCAAATCCATTGGGAGTGTTGTGTTCTTATTCTTGAATAGGGAATTAATGTAATGATCTCTGTCTGATGGGAGTTACAAGCTTTGTCATATTGGTAGTAACCCGATTATCTCTAGAATGTCTTAAGATAATTATTTTCCACTTGTAGACACTTATGTTTTCAAGGATAGTCATGTACGTTTCCTTATTAGACAATGAAGCGGTTCTACATCTACTAGTTATGCTAATATCAATGACACAATCATATTAGTCACATAAACAAACATATGTCGTGTTGTTTATACGCTACATGATGTTGTTCCATGCACAAGTGGGAGAAATCTATATTGTGCAAGGTACAACATATAGGTATATGATTTAAAGGATTCTCTTGACCGCAAGGTAAGAGACTAACATTCTAATATAACTTGTACATATCTAATTTAAGAAACACTTGGTGTTGCAATTTACGTCATGTGAAAACTTGGCGAGATTGCAACAACAGAGTAAATCTCTATGTGAAGTCAGACCTTGCATGGCCATATTTGCAGTTTTCTAAATTAGACAAGTATTTAGAACATGTGTCAAAATGATATATAAGACTACTTCAAATTAAATATTTATGTATTATTAGAATGACATAAATAAATGAAGTAATCTAATACTACTTCAATTTGTATATTTATGAGTTTTTTGAATGACATAAATAAATGAATAAATAATGTAATCATACATTATTGTGAAGTAAATAAATTAACTTGAAATTACTATTGAAACCAAGAGTTGTGTTCATAATTACTTTAGTTAAACATGTTTATGATTCATTGTAAAGACATAAACATAAAGTCTTTTAAGACATATAATAAAGTAAGACGTTAACTTGTTATGTTTTTTTTTAATTAAGACATATACAAGAAGTCATTGAGTTGATCAATGATTTATAACGTATAATGGGATTATAACAGTTTATGTTCCTTGATGAGACATGGATATGAAGTGACTTGGTTAAAAGGTACTTGTGTTATAAAGCATGCAATTGGCTTGGAAAGTCTATTATACCATTAAGTTGACTTAGTTGGTAAATAGGTAAGCAAAAGGAATATGCTTATCTTATATATTGATAGATTGTCTTACAATATTAATTCTAATGAATACCACAAGTTGATGGTATGTTCGGTTAGGAGAATCAAACTCTATTTGATTTATTTGATTCAAGATAACCATAACTTCTTTCTTAAAAGTAACAAGGTTAGAAAATTGAGTATGAATTAAATATACTCAATATGACTCCAACCTAGAAGATTGTTAAAACACCATTTCATTATGGAATGTGATGAATCACATTAAGTTTTAAAATTGAAGATTTCGAATTTGTTAAAGCGCTTATGAATAGGTTATTAACAAACTAAAGTCGAAATTATCAATGTGTATTTGTAATATCCCAAAAAGAGAACAATGTAGTTTTGCTCTAACTGCTAAGTATATATAGATAGTCTATATATTACAAAAGGCAAGTGGGAGTTTTTCTATCTTGAAAGATAAAATTACAAGATACATAATCTTCTAAAACACACTAGTTAATATCATGATGAGGTTAGACATGTAAATGATAGACCTCATGATGATGGAATTTTCATTCATAGATCTGTAAGGATATCTCATATATTTGACTTATATGCTGAGAAATATGAATTACAGAATTATAGTAAACCTGATAATCATTAAGATGGATTACCAAATATTGAATTGGGTAAATTACTCATACTATGAATGTTAAAGATGTTGTCCATAAAGATAATCAATTTTGGAAATTTGATTTATCTTAATAGTTAGACTAGAGAATGGAAATGAGTTTCTTCAAAGAGATGAAAAACCCTAGTGGTTTGAATTTCTATGTAGAAATCATATGGACAAAATTTGTACACATATTTAATGCATGTTTTATAACAAGATTATTAATCATACTTAAGCAATTAATTATGATTGAATATTCTTTCCTAGACACATTAAATATATAAAGATGATAATTGTCATACTTGTTTTCATTAATATGAAACATGACAATGGAATATCAAAACTCTTTCTTGAGAAATTACTTGAGCGAGGACGGTAAGTAATCGAAAGGTTTTTTCGAATGCATATAATCTTTGGCAGTGTACGAAGTGCAATAATTCATGAATGGATAAATGCATGCATCTATGAAATTATTCTTATATTTAATTATTAAATCTTAGTTTTGATTTATAATTGAAATAAGATAAATTTTAAGTATTCATGAAAGCTAGTGGGAGTATTATGTTAAGATTTTAAATCTTATATGTTGTATAACATATAGGAAGTAACATTCCTTGTAAGCTAAATGTTAAGTCTTAGATTGGAATGAAACTTCACTTGTAAGATTTAAGAATTAAAACATACAAGCTTGGAATATATGTTTATTATTAATAAACATGTGCAATAAAATAAATGATTCTAATAAAACATGATATATCATTTGGGAAATGGATAAATATCTTTTGACGAGATAGAACATAAATGAAATCTAAGTCTGACCTGTAGATTCATCATGTACATCATGTAGTATATTCAAATTGTTGTATCATTCTTGAATGATAGATGATTTGACAAAATTGATATCTAACTAAAAGTTATTAGATAACTTGTGTAATGAATATTCTAAAAGAATTACATCCTCAGCCTGGAATTGCTCCTAGATTCTATGGATGAACAATATGTCAAATGTTGTGCAAATTGTCATCAGCTTTAAACTTGAAAGTTAGGAAAGCATCAAACATTACACAATAAGATATTAAAGTTTACGGAGTTTTAATGAGCTTATTGTTGTTTGTATACAATGATGCTGGTTTAATTGAGATGACACTTAATACTAGTCATGGTAGGATTTCATCCTTGTTAATAACCATGTAAACTAGTTGTGCTACTAAGAGCACAATTGCATTATACATTAAAAGAATAAGAATACTTTAAACTTTAAAATGTTTGAAAGTTTAAATTGTTATAAATTGGTGATAGAGGATGTCACACATTTTATGAATTATTATGTGATTGGTGAATACACACATACAAGGACTTCATTAATTGAATTCTTGAAATAAGTATTCTCAAAATTACGATAGATCAAGTTGGTTGATTTATGCTTTGTCAACAAGTATGATTGTCATTACTTGAGGCATAATTCGTCAACAGGAATTTTCATGCATTGATCTATTTGGTATTTGGATAAGAGATGTTAAACAATTGTTATAATAAATCAAATACTTGGTATGTTTGATTTTATTATATATTGTATCCTATATTTGCATGTTTAATCCGTGATTAAATTTATTTATTCTAAATCGTCCGTTGTCAATTAATGATATGGGAGTATCATTAAATTAAGACAAATCTGAGAGATATGGTAGAATATACTTGAAAGTATATTGATGAGAATGCATACCAATTTCAGATGATATTCAATGAATTGAATATAGGACTTATCCCAACTACATAATTTACTTTGTGGATATTGTTATAAGTAAATTATGAATTGTTATCCTCAGACTTGAGATACCAGATAAGTGTCATGAATGTAGTGCACTTCTGTGGAGCAACTTGACGCTATACGAGTTGTACTAGAGGCATCGAAGTGTTGCTAGACGCTAACCGATGTGATCACTCTATTAAGATATGTCCAAGTGGGAGCTGTTGGTTTTATGGACAATAAATTAATAGACGTGTGTTAGGATCGAACTTGAGACTATGGGATTGCACACTTTACGTGTATGAGAATTCAAAGTTAAATAATTAAAAATAAATGTTGTATTTATTTATTTATTAAACGAAATAACTAACGAACGTTAAGTAATTAATGTATTGGACTAACGGGCGTTAAAGGTATTTGGAAAAGGATTTAATTGCAAAGATTGGGAAGGTTCCGGAATCCCTAAGGGATACCATGAACCGATCGGCCAAGGAAACAAGGAAACAAAGACCAACTTGTTCACCAATTTTGTTTGGGTATATATACAAGGCTAGGGGTCTTGTTTTTCCATCTCTTGTGGTCATTGCTAAACCCTAAAAATTGTTTTGTGTGTGTTTCTTCTCCAAACCGATCGTACAACCACAAGGGGTGTCGATCCAATCTTTTTCCACAAACCAAGTTATTTTGTTTGATAAAACTAGCATTACTTTAATTCGGTTTAGTACGTGTGTACAAGAACATAGTAATAACATAATTTTGTTATTATCTTGGATTGAATTACAAAACGGTAAGGGGTAATTCTTATAATCCTATAAACCCTAATTAGGGTTCATCCGTTGCTAGTTTGTGGATTTGATTCTTGTTCGCTAGAATCAAGAAAAGTATGCATATTCTTTTATGTTAATTGATTGTTCATTAATAAATCCTATACGCTTCGCTTGAATACTTTGATGTTTTGTGGTTATTTATTTGAATGTCATGTTATATAATTCCAACATCACATGCAATAAGTACAAATTGAAAAGACTTTAAAGTCTTTAGACGTATAGTTTGGGACTTCAAATTTTTTCCATGAATATCTACACCACACAAATATATATCACATAACAATTGGAGGACCAAAAGATATCACGTTAAAGTCTTTAGACGTCTAGTTTGAAACTTTGATCTTTTTTCCATGAGTATCATCCAACTCTTTTCTGCACCACACATTATTCTTTTTCAAAGTCTATATATGTTGATTTATCAGATAAAATAGCATCAATCAATACAAATTATATACAGCATATATACATTACGAGAGAAAATATTTGCTTTTACTTTATGCAAACTCATGTTTTGTTTATCTTTTCACTTGTTCTACTATGGTTTAATACCAAGGTAGCCAATTCCCATGGCCACAAACTGGTTGTAGCAGCACGAGGGGCTACTAATACGTGCATCGATAATGAGAGAGATGCTCTTCTTGGTTTCAAAGCTCGCCTTCTAGACCCCGATGACCTGCTCTCTACATGGAGACCCGAAGAAAAGGAAGATTGTTGTAAATGGAATGGAGTCATGTGCGACAACCAAACAGGTCATGTCACAATGCTTGAATTGTGCCACTATTCTACAGGTCGTGTTGGAGGTGAGATTAGCATTTCATTGATTAACTTAACCTACTTGAATCAGCTAGATTTGCCTTTCTGTTCTTTCCATGGAACGATCCCCCCTTTCATTGGCTCCATGACTCATTTAACTTTTCTTGACCTTTATGAAAATGAGTTTACTGGCACCATTCCCATGTCCATTGGTTCCTTGACCGGTTTAACTTATCTTCACCTTGAAGGGAATCAGTTGGTTGGAACCATTCCCATGTCCATTGGTAACATGACCCAGTTAGTTTCTCTTGACCTTTCTTATAATCAGTTTACTGGCACCATTCCCATGTCCATTGGTTCCTTGACCGGTTTAACTTATCTTCACCTTGAAGGGAATCAGTTGGTTGGAACCATTCCCGTGTCCATTGGTAACATGACCCAGTTAGTTTCTCTTGACCTTTCTTATAATCAGTTTACTGGCACCATTCCCATGTCCATTGGTAACATGACCCAATTAATTTCTCTTCACCTTTCTGATAATCAGTTTATTGGCACCTTTCCCAATTCCATTGGTTCCTTGACCGGTTTAACTTCTCTTGACCTTGTAGGGAATCAGTTTGTTGGAACTATTCCCATGTCCATTGCTTATTTGACAAATTTAACAGAGCTTTACCTTAATTGGAATAACTTTAGTGGAACCATTCCCGAGTCCATTGGTTCATTGACCAATTTAACAGACCTTTACCTTAGTTATAATAATTTCAGTGGAATCATTCCCAGATCCAACGGTTCATTGACCAAATTAACAGTGCTTCACCTAGGTGGCAATCATTTTAGTGGAACCATTCCCGAGTCCATTGGTTCCTTGACCGGTTTAACTTATCTTAACCTTGAAGGGAATCAGTTGGTTGGAACCATTCCCATGTCCATTGGTTATTTGACAAATTTAACACGGCTTTACCTAGGTAGCAATAATTTTAGTGGAACCATTCCCATGTCCATTAGTTCTTTGACCAAACTAACAAACCTTGACCTTTCAGACAACTCTTTCTATGGAACCATTCCTCCAGAATTTGGAAACCTCACCAATTTGTACAGTCTTTCACTAAGATACCTCGGTAGTTGTACAGTTGAAAACTTAGATTGGTTGTCTTCCATGTCTTATTTAAATTACCTTTATATGGATGGAACTTCTCTGGCCAAAGCAAATAACTGGGTAAATGTAATTATAGGTCTCCAAAACCTAGGAGAGTTAAGTTAAAGACGATGTGACCTCTCAAAAGTCATGCATCCATATTCTTCAGTTGTCAACTCTTCTTCATCTATTGATACCCTTATTCTCGATAACAACAATCTCAACTCGTCAAGTTATCACTGGTTGTACCCATTAGTTGGCAATAGGCTGAAGGATTTTTTAGTTTCTGGCAACTCGTTTGATGGGAATCTTTCAGATTTTCTGTTGGATATTTTAGTGTAATTGGATTAACTTGTTTTGACCAATTTCATCATAATAATACATCATTTAGGTTTGGAGGTGCGGTGCACACCTACTTGAGTTTATTATGATCTTAGGGCGAAGCCCTAAGAGACGAGGGGGGCGCCCGTCCCGAGTCAGGCGGTCCGCTGAAGTCGAGGCGAGCCCACGGGCGAGTCAGTGAAATTCCTGCTGAAATTCTGTGAAGGTTTTCTTTGAAGTTACAATCTCTGAGCGGTGTGATTCTCTGAGCTTGATTCTCTTGAAGTTATGTTCTCGAAATTAACTTTCGGAAATTGAGGACAAAACTTGACAACTTGGAAACCCTAAAACTGCCATTGGCAGTTATCCCGTAACATGTTATATACGGTTTGTTTGGTCATTATCAATATAACGGTTCAATAATATCTCATACACAAACATACAGAAAATTCTCAACTCTGAATTGTATCCGATTGAATACTTCGGTAGAACCGCCGAATTGATTCGATCTGAAAGTGTTCACACGCCTTTCAGAGTATTAAGCATATCCATTGGTGTTCGTTATTACCCTATATCCCCAACAAAGATTGAATCAATTTAAGATGACGAACCCTGATTCTGTGAAAGATCTGAACAAGACGTTTGCAAAGTTGGAGAAGTTTTACAAGGGGATTTTCGTAGATGGCAAAGAAGATGCATTTTTATCGCGAATTTGAAAGTGGTGTATGTTACGGTACCCCATGCCCCGAGGTTGTTGAGAATGAAATTTGGAGCGGACTCGTAATCGTTCTAAGTGGGAAAACGGACTACATATGTCGTGGTCATATTCTTAACGGTATGTCGATTCATTATTTGATATTTATCAAAGCGTAGAGTCGCAAAAGAATTATGGGATACCGTAGAAGCCAAATACATGGCGAGAAGATGCGTCTAGTAAGAAATTCCTAGTTGGTAATTTTAATAACTATAAAATGGTAGACACTAGGCTGTCATGGAGCAGTACCACAATTGCAAAGGATATTAGGACGGTTTGCGCAATATGATATGAAAATGGATGAATCAATTTACATCTCTAGTATCATAGATAAAGCGCCCCCTCTTGGATGGATTTTAAAACAATCGAAACATAAAAAAGGGCTGAATCGGTTGAACTTGAAGTCATTTCCAAATTGAGCAGTCCATACGTGATATGGAAAGGGGTTACATTGGTGGTACTAAAACCATGGCTGGTTCTTACGTGAACATGGTGGAGGAGGGTGAATCCTCTAAGGTGGTAAAGGGAAGCGAAAGTGGCAAAGCAATAACAACAAAGGTTCGATAAGAAACCAAAAGTGACTGTTGGAAGTGTGGAAACCCGGACACTTTAAGAAAGATTGCGGTCTAAGGGTGGAGGTAAAGGAAAAAGCGAGGTGGTGCTAGTGGATCCAAGGATCACGGAAAGCAATCGAGGTTTGTTTTGGTACCTCTTGATCATTCATTGAAAATTATTATGTATCAATAATTTACGAAACATTCTATGTACAGGATGATGATTTATCATGGTGGGTGGATTCGGGAGCAACATGTCATGTATGCAAAAATCTTCAATGGTTCAAGGACTTTAAGCCAATTGAAGATGGATCTTTATTAAAGATGGGCAATGTTGCAATCGAACCGATTAAAGGACTAGGGCTGTTAATCTAGTCTTTACTTCGAAACTCTTTACTTTTAAACAATGTTGTGTATGTACCTGGTATTCGTAAGAACTTAGTATCTGGTATTGTATTAAATAATTGTGGCTACAAGCAAGTCTTGGAAAGCGACAAGTACATATTGTCTAGACATGGTACCTTTATTGGCTTTGGATATTTGAATGGCATGTTTAAATTAAATTTGGATGTGTCGTTTATTAATAATTCTGTTTGCATGGCTTCTACTAGTTCTAGCAATAATTGTGGTAAATCTGAATTATGGCATGCTAGACTAGGACACGTACATTACAAGAGAATGAAAGACATGTCAAAAATGAGTCTAATACCTGCTTTTGAATTGAATGGTGAAAAGTGTAAAACTTGTGTGTTGACTAAGATAACTAGACAACCTTTCGCCAAAAATGTCATTAGAGATACTAAGGTATTAGAACTTGTACCTGATGACTTGTGTGATTTTCATTCAACACCTTCACTTGGTAATAAAAAGTATGTAGTTACTTTTATTGATGATGCTACTAGATATTGCTATGTTTACTTGTGTCATACAAAGATGAAGCTCTTGATAAATTTAAAATTTATAAAGAGGAGGTAGAGCTTTATCATGGTGTGAAGATTAAAACACCCATGCGATAGGGAGGTGAATATTATGATCCAGTATATTTTCAATCTACTGGTATAATACATCAGACCACTGCTCCATATACACCACAACAAAATGGTATATCTGAAAGAAAGAATAGGACATTAAAAGAAATGGTTAATTCCATGATATGCTATTCTGGTCTAAGTGATGGATTTTGGGGTGAGGCTATGTTGACATCCTGTTATTTATTAAATAGAGTTCCTAATAAAAGAAACAAGATAACCCTTATGAACTTTGGCATAAAAAGCCACCAAAAGCGAGTTATCTCGGAGTTTGGGGTGTAGTAAGTGGTAAGATTGGTGATCCTAAAATAAATAATATAGGTCAAGAGGTATAGATTGTGTATTCACTGGCTATCCGAGAATTCCAAGTGCTATAGATTCTATGTCATAGAACCTAATGATTATGTATCCGTGCACTCTATTATTGAGTCACGAGATGCTGATTTAGCAATGAGGATAGGTTTACATCTTTACCTAAACTGCGAGACATGATTGCAAGTTCTAGTAATTTTGGGGCATCGACCAAGTGATTGTTTCTCTTCCGAGCCTAGGAGGAGTGTAAGAGCAAGAAAAACCAAATCTTTTGGTGGGATTTCCAACTATATTTGGTCGAAGGATCAAGGAATGAAATTCAATTTCAATATCAATATTGTTTCAATGTTGATGAAGATCCTAGGACCTCTGGTGAAGCTATGGCTTCAAGGATCTTGCATTTTGGAAAGAGGCAATCCAAGATGAGATTGACTCTATTATGCACAATAATACTTGGAAACCATCTGATTTACCACATGGTTTTAAACCATTGAATAGTAAATGGATCTTCAAAAGGAAGATGAAGGTGGATGGAAGCATAGACAAGTATAAAGCCAGATTGGTCATCCAAGGCTTTAGACAAAAGGAAGGTATTGATTTCTTTGATACCTATGCTCCTGTTGCTAGGATTACCACCATTAGATTATTGTTAGCACTTGCGGCTATACATAATCTTGTAATTCACCAAATGGATGTTAAAACAGCCTTTCTGAATGGTGAATTGGATGAAGAGATTTACATAAGACAACCTGAAGGTTTTGTCATGCTGGTAACAAAAATAAGGTTTGTAAATTGGTTAAGTCTCTTTATGGCTTGAAGCAAGCTCTAGCGGTGGCATCGAAATTTGATGATGTTGTCTTGTCTAATGGTTTTGAATTAAACCAAGCGGACAAGTGTGTATCTGACAAGTTTGATGCTTCGGTAAAGGAGTAATCATTTGCTTGTATGTTGATGACATGTTGATCTTTAGTGCTTGACCAAGATCAAGTTGATACAACTAAGGAGTTCTTGTCCTCTAAATTTGAGATGAAGGACATGGGGAGGCGATGTGATTCTTGGCATTAAGATCATACGTGGAGAACATGGCATTACTATCTCTCAATCACATTATATTGAGAAGATGTTAGATAAATTTAATCGAAAGATTATTCTCCAATAGGTACTCCTATGGATCCCACAACAAAACTTGTGCCTAACAAAGGTGTTGCTTGTGAATCAACTTGAATATTCAAGGGCTATTGGATCTTTAATGTATGCCATGATTAGTACTAGACACGATATAGCCTTCTTTGTTGGAAAGTTGAGTAGATATACTCACAATCCGTGTTTAATCCATTGGCGAGCAATTAATCGAGTATTTATGTACTTGAAAGGAACAATGGATTATGGTTTGACTTATAGTGCATTCCTTACATTCTTGAAGGTTATTCGATGCAAGTTGGATTTCCAATCGGAAGATCATTCTTCCACAACCGGTTGGGTATACCTACTTGGAGGTGGTGCCATTCTTGGGCATCTAAAAGCAAACTTGCATAAGCGATTCAACAATGGAATCGAGTTTGTGGCATTAGCGGTGGTAAAAATTTGAATGGCTAAGGAACTTAATTTATGAAATTCCATTGTGGCCTAAAGCGATATCATCCATTTCTATCGGATGTGATAGTCAAGCTACTTTGGCTAAGGCATACATCAAGTATATAATGGGAAGTCTAGACACATGGGTGTTAGACACAACATATTACGTGATCTTATCACGAATGGTGTGATATCTGTGGTGTTTGTAAACACAACACAATTTAGCCGATCATTTAACCAAAGGGTTGAATAGAGATCTCGTGAAAAATTCGGCTATAGGGATGGGATTAAAGTCCATCGAAATCTCGATATTAAGATACCCAATTCCGCTAGTATGACGCTAGGTGCTGAATTCAATGTGGAAGGCTTAATATTTAGAGATTGGAACACATTAGAAGATTCATCCCAAGGTATGTGTTCAGACCTACAAGTTAGGGAGGTTGAATGAATATATTCTTAATAGCTTTTTGACAAATTGCATTGTAGGTGCAAGACTAAAAGAGCTACCTATATGAGCATGAAGTTTAGCCGCTTCAAGAAGCTGGGACTTGGCTTTGACATGCTTATGAAGGATAAGGACATAGGCTAGTAAAACATGTGTCAAGATAGAACTACTATGTATGTAAACTTTTGTGTACATTATCTTCGTGTATTCATATTGAATTCCCAGGGTTCAATCCTTAGCGACACCCAGTATTGAATATTTGGAATGTGTAATGTACTAATGTGAAATTCAATCGTCACGACATTTCATTTATGCAAAAGTTTGATTGTTTGAGATTACTTGTTTTAGTTAATCAAGGATTGCACTAAAATAGGGGAGGAATGTTGGATATTTTAGTGTAATTGGATTAACTTGTTTTGACCAATTTCATCATAATAATACATCATTTAGGTTTGGAGTGCGGAGTGCACACCTACTTGAGTTTATTATGATCTTAGGGCGAAGCCCCTAAGGAGACAGTCGGGCGGTGCCCCGTCGCGAGGTCAGGCGGCGGCCTGCCTGAGTCCAGGCGAGCCCACAGCCGGGTCGGTGAAGGTTTTATCTTTGAAGTTCAATCTGCTGAAGCGGTGTGATTCTGCTGAAGCTTGATTCTTTGAAGTTATGTTCCTCGAAATTAACTTTCGGAAATGAGGACAAAACTTGACAACTTGAAACCTAAAGCGCCATTGGCGTTATCCGTCAACATGTTATATACGGTTTGTTTGGTCATTATCAATATAACGGTTCAATAATATCTCATACACAAACATACAGAAAATTCTCAACTCTGAATTGTATCCGATTGAATACTTCGGTAGAACCGCCGAATTGATTCGATCTGAAAGTGTTCACACGCCTTTCAGAGTATTAAGCATATCCATTGGTGTTCGTTATTACCCTATATCCCCAACATTTTATGAACAACTTGTCTCGATGCACATCACCAAATATGTTATCCAAATTGGATGCTTCAAATAACCAATTAACAGGGTCATTGTCCGATGAGATTCAAAACTTTTCATCCCTAAATAGGTTGTACCTAGATTCCAATCAGTTAAATGGAACAATAAGTGACAAATTGTGGCAACTACCCACACTTACAGAACTGAACCTTTCTTCCAATTGTGGTGTTATCTCTAAAAACATTGGAGAATCAAATCTTTGGTATGTAGATCTTTCATACAACTCACTCGAAGGAGTTTTTTTTAATGATAATGTGTCAAACCTTTCTGTGAGTGTAGGGTATATTGATTTCAGCTCTAACAAGCTAGGACCTCGTTTCCCCAAATCGATACAAAAAATGAAAAAACTTTGGCATCTTGATCTTTCCAACAATAGCATTTCAGACACAATTCCTACTTTTCCGGCACAAGTAAGTTTTTTAGATCTGTCCAGAAACAAATTCCAAGGAGGAATCTCTTTCTTGTGCCAAATCTATGAAAACATTGAATTTCTTGATCTCTCACATAACGCATTGATCGGGCAACTTCCAGACTGCTTGAAGAATTTGACGCGTCTAGAAGTTCTTAATTTAGGCCACAACACTCTATCAGGATATATTCCTCCCTTTGTAGGATATTTGGGTCAACTCGAGACGTTATCTTTATACAACAACAGCTTCTCTGGAGAATTGCCATTGTCTTTGAAGAATTGCACCAAATTAAGCTTTTTGGACTTGGGGGCCAACAAAATTATATGGTAATATTCCTGTTTGGATTGGTAAAAACTTGTCAAGGTTGTATGCCCTTAGCCTAAAATCAAACAACTTTTCCGGAGCCATCCCTTCACAAATATGCCAATTAGTAAGTCTTCAAATCTTAGACTTGTCATTTAACAATCTCCATGGAACAATCCCATCTTGTGTGCATAATCTTAGTTCCATGGTTCAAAAAGGATTGTTCACGGAACAGAATCTACATCAATATAGTAGTATTTTTAATTTTGCACTCAGTTATGACCATCTGTTGATTCAATGGCAAGGAAAGGTAAATGAGTTTAGTAGAAATCTGGGACTTGTGAAGACAATTGATTTATCAAGCAACAGTCTCACAAGAAAAATCCCATATGAGATTACCATTCTGCAGGGATTAGTAGTACTAAACTTGTCAAACAACGCTCTACTTGGAGAGATTCCGAAAGACATTGGTCAAATGAAAGAACTTCTGACTTTGGATTTATCCAAAAACAAGTTCTCAGGAGGGTTGCCATCAAGCATGTCTGAGATGAATTTTGTAAATTATCTTGATGTGTCGCATAACAACTTGTCCGGGAGGATTCCATCTAGCACTCAACTCCAGTCCTTTGAACCATCAAGGTACATTGGAAATGCTGGACTATGCGGACCTCCCCTGACTGAGTATTGTTCCGGAGAGATAATTTTAGTTGCTGAAAGTAAGAGTGATGCTGAAGCCATAGATGAACTTAAGAGATGGTTTTATATTGGAGGGGCCGCTGGTTTTCCTACTGGGTTTTGGATGGTAGTTGGCACTTTACTTCTTAACCGCCGTGTGAGGCATGCTTTTTTTCAGTGTCAAGGTAGCTTGAAAGATTGGGCGTATGTCAAGGTGGCGAAGGGTTTCACGTGCGTAGTTTTATATGTTTTTTGTGTGTTTTTTTTCATCTACTTAGTATTGTAATTTCATGCTTTACTTGTATTTGGCAATGGTTTTTAGTCCCAGTTATTAATAAAATTGCCACTAACACCATGGGTGGCCATTTCCCTGCGCTGTGTATATACGACATAGAATTGCAACATACTTGATGATGTTAATGTATCATGGATTGCTAGAGTGAACAAACATGAACCCTTACGATAAGATATCATGCTTCAAAAGCAACTGCTGGGGTGTGTTAGTTTAATAAAGGCTTTAGGCCCGTTGGTTTAAGCCCGTTTATCTTCTAGGGCTCTCTTATTTTTAGTATATTTAATATCCTGTATTTTCATGTTCCGAATTATCATTTATCAATGCAATATTATTAGTTTATTGGTTTCTACATGGTATCAAGAGCCTAGGGTTTATTCGATTTGAATATGTTTGTTCGGTTCTGTTGCCATTTGTCGTGATTGTTCGAATCCACGTGCCGTTTTGTAGATCAATCGTAAGTCTAACTTTAACCCTCAAGTGAAAACAGTATCTTTGAATTCTTATTGGATAAATAGCAAATAAGTTTTTTTGGTTCAATAATATAATGGGTCGGCCATATATCGTTTGAGGTATTCTATCATTTATTGTTGTTCAAAGATATATGAATTCAGTGGATCTAGTACTCATTATTTATTATTTACATATCCTTGCTATTCACTTTGGATTTCATTGGTCTTAAGTAATTAGTTAATTTTAAAGTATTTGGGCTTGATCAGTTGGGTTAAGTTTGGTTTTGCCGCTAGGTTTTGATTGTCCTTGTTTGGTTTGATTTGATTTGATTTGGTTGACACCAGTTTGTTTTGTTACCATGGCCACTTTTAAGGACGATTCGTTGCAATCAATTAGTGTTCAATTAGATGGTAAGAATTATACGTATTGGAGTTATGTTATGAAAAAATTTCTCCGTGGCAAATCGATGTGGGGTTATGTTACTGGGGTAAAGAAAATGCCAACTGATAACAAATTAGATAATTATGCTTTGTTATTGGAAACTTGGGAGGTTGATAATTCTAAAATTATAACATGGATTAACAATTCTGTTACGCCATCTATCGGACTTCAATTAGCAAAGTACGAGACAGCTAAGGCAGTGTGGGATCATCTTGCTAAATTATACACACAATCTAACTTTGCTAAACAAGTATCAACTTGAGACAGATATTCGTGCACTTCAGCAGAATGAAAAAGTATTCAAGAATTTTATTCATCTATGTCAGTCTTATGGGATCAGTTGGCGTTAACAGAACCTGCAACACTTAGCAGTTTTGATCCTTACATCAAACGGAGAGAGTCACAGCGTTTGGTTCAGTTCCTTATGGCATTGCGTCATGATTTTGAAGGATTGCGGGGTTCAATTCTTCATCGTGATCCTTTACCCTCTGTTGATTCGGTAGTTAGTGAATTGCTTGCAGAGGAGATTCGTCTAAAGTCTCTGGATGATCAGAAGATAGTTACACAGCAAAGTTCGTCTGTTTTTGCAGCTTCACATCGGTCTTCGAATGGCATACAAAAGGGTCATTGGAAATCTGCTATTGATGAGTGTGCTACTGCAAACAGAAAGGTCATTGGAAATCCAACTGCCCATTAATACATAAAGCCTCACAACAACAGCAGGTTTGTCCACCACCGAAGCAACCACCTCACCTTAACAATGGTGTTGCTGTCTCATCTTTGGACCCTTCTATGATTGAGCAATTTCAGAAATTCTTATCTTCCCAGAATCATGCTATGGCAAGTTTACCTAATAAATGTTTGTTAACATCATCACAAGAAACAAACACGGAGTTTGACTGGGATAAGCCATAGGCTGTAGGGTTTGTTATGTATGCCTGCATCTGACTGATTTCACACGTGGTTCTACATCTGGTTCCTCCTGGTTTTGTCTGAATCTGAATCTGTCTGAATAAGAATAAGAATAAGAATAAGAATAAGAATAAGAATAAGAATAAGAATAAGAATAAGAATAAGAATAAGAATATGAATATGAATATGAATATGAATATGAATATGAATATGAATATGAATCTGAATCTGAATCTGAATCTGTATCCGTCTGTCTGCATTTGTGTGCCTGAATCTTCTCTTCGTCAACCTCTGTTCAGATATATATGTCTGCCTGCCTTTATCGTTGGTTTTGTTTTTATTAGGAGTTTTCTTATCAAACTCTCAATGTAGCATTGTGAGTTTGAGGGGAAATGTTAGTTTAATAAAGGCTTTAGGCCCGTTGGTTTAAGCCCGTTTATCTTCTAGGGCTCTCTTATTTTTAGTATATTTAATATCATGTATTTTCATGTTCCGAATTATCATTTATCAATGCAATATTATTAGTTTATTGGTTTCTACAGGGTGTACTACAGGCCAATGTAAGCTATATATTACGTTTGAAATCTAAGTGTGTGTGAAGACTGTAGCGTTGATTTAGTCTTAATTACGAGGAACATGAAATAAGCTCAGTGAACGAAACTTTTAGGACAAGATATTTGGGTCTACCGATATTATCATGTTTGCCTTGTGTGTGCATCTATACTCATTAACCACCACCTGGGTTCCACATAACAGGTAACTGTGACTGCTTTCACAACCAGGGCAAGACAACACCGTTGGGAAAAAAAAGTTAGGATTTGGTCTCGTGGGCTCAGGAAAAAGAACTACAGTAGTACAGTCCCTTCTCTATTCCACGAAGAGGAAGATGAGGATGCACAAAAGGATAAAAAGATGCGACCTTTGGTTCCTATAGATTATTCAACCGAAAAATTGCAGGCTGTGAGAGAGACCCGATTCAGAAAGGGAATGCAGTAGATGGTCCCATGATAAATCGAGCCATCGAGATAGGGACCAGGAGGAGACTAACCGATCCAGAGATGAAACAAGAGAGAAAGAGAATGTGAAGACACCAGATAATAAGAAGCTTTTGGATGCAAAACAATTAATTGACACCATTTCAAAAACCAAGGACGAGCTGTTTGTAGGATAATCTTGATGGGTCATGGTTCGGGTCAGTATGTGGGTCACGGATCAAGAAGGATGGCTCAGTGGTGAATAAAATGAAGTGGGATTTACCATGTCTGTGTGTTTGACCGAGTATTAATTAAGGAATACATGTGTAGTTAGTTGTTTCCTGTTTAAGGAATACGTTGCATGGTTCTTTTGTGTTTAGCTTTATTATAAATAGCAGTAGGTTTCATATTGTACATGTGATCAGTTTTCCATATTAATATAATACACAGAAAATGCAAAACCTGCGAGCAGATGAGAGTCGATATATTTATGTTGTGTTCAGTTGTGTGTTTCTTCTGGTGTGACCGAGGGTGAGGAAGGCTGATTTCCGGCCAGCACTGTTTTCGTATCCAATAAATTGGACAACTTATGAAAAGGTTAGTATAGAAGTCATGCTAGAGTTTACTTTTAAATGGATTGATTTTGATTATGTCTGATCCTAAATTGGTAAGCTGAAAGGATTTAGCAAAAAGATGAAATGGGTCAAATGGGATAGAAGCCATCCTAAGCGTATTAGAAATGGGTGTTAATGTATTTTGTTCGATAATATATTATTACTGTAATCTTTACACCCTGCCACCGAGCTCCCTTTGTAGTCACCGCACTGTACATCTACCTTCTCTAACCACCAACCACCACCATCTCCACATCCCACCACCTCCACTGGCCGCCTAACTCCACCACCACCGCAAGATTTAGTTGATCAAATATAGTGGTGTAGGGGTATCAATCGGGTTATCGGCTCGGGCTGCGGGTTGTCGGGTTGGGTCTATCGGGTTATCAGGTTACATGCTAATCTCATCCCAGAGTTTGCTTCTTTTATAAAAACATCACTAAACATGAGATTTATTTAAAAAAAAAAAAAAAAAAAAAAACGCAACATCTTATTTCCCAAAACCTAATATATAACGCGAATAAACGAGCAGTTCAAAGTATATTAAGTAGCCATTTGGCCTCAAATTTTTGGGTCAGTAGTTATGTTGTTATTTTCTCTCTTGTAGCACCAGCTTATAAAATATAGAAAGCAACTAAGCTACTGATGCTAACTAGAACAAAGTTCAAAGATCCAATTTATATATTTGTTCAAGAATCGTGACCAATGGACTATAATAAAGTGGCATTCATTCAAAAATTATTGATTTGTTAATGGGACATTATAGCATATCGGGTCAACTCGATAACCCGATAACGAACCAATTTAAACCTTAACCCGACCCTATAAGGCTATCGGGTTTATCGGGTTGACTCGATAAACCCGATAAGCTAAGTTGGACCCGAATCAACCCAACCTTATAAGGCCTTCTCGGGTTCAGGTCAAGTTCGTGTCGGGTCGAGTCTACCCATTTGACACCTGGTGTATGGTTTAAATGATGAATGGTTGAAGAACATGAAGAACATCACCATGTTCTTAACGAAGATCAAGATCTTCAAATGTATGTGGGGGTTTGTGAACTCATGTTACAATATAAAAGTTTTGTTCTTTAAGAAGAGGGTTTTAATAATGATAGATTTGTTAGTTTTGTAATTTGTAGTTAAGCAGATTTATGTTTCTTGTGTGGCTGTGTAAGTGGGCGGAAATGATGTGGAGCATAACGGTATAATCGTGCGACATGTCACATTACATGTACAATTGTCGGATGACGTGAATTTTAGAGGTAAAAAACGAGGTTTGATGATAAAACCAACGAAGTTTGATGGGTAGTGTGGTAATTGTTTTGATTTATGTCTGAGTCGATGTTAAAGAAAGCTTTTCAGTAAGCTCTAACTTTTTAATGTTTAGCTGATGATCTTTTTGCTACAATCTAACAACCAATCCAGTTCTTGTTCTTATCTAACTCGAGTGTACCATTTTAACCGGATAAAAAAACAAAGAAAAATATACAAAACAAAGCTACATTCAATGGTGTTCCAAGATTTTCTAGTTCAATGTTTCCATGAAGGATCCGGATGTTGATAACCGAGCATTCACCGGGTTCCAAAAGAAAACTTTGCCATCTTCAGAGCCCCCAACGACATAGCTCCTTAGGTTATAAAAACCGCAATCGATTTTTGATGACTGGTCAACAAATACCAAAAGTTAACTATATCAGCATGTACCCAAAAAAATACCCATTTCAACTCATGATCCTACCCGCCTATTTTTCAATTCTACTGAAAGAGCATGTCCTTACCTCACATTGATCACCTTTATATTCTTGTATTATTTCACTAGCATGCCTGCAAAGTAAAGAAAAGTCAGTAAAAGTAATCTTTTTAGCTAACTAAATAGAACGGAAAAGAATGCAAGTTTTACAAGTCCAAAAGCCGCAATGTAGAGTTCATACACCTTGCCAGCACATGATTATTATTCTGGCCGGAACACATACACGTGACCGAACTCTTAAATTATATCAACTTAAATTATATGAACAAATATTAACAATAACATAGTGAAAGAAGTTGTATCTTAGAATTGAAAAGTGGATATCCTAAGGATACATGGCTGCCACAAGATTTATAAACCCTGTATTCCCGCCAAAACATTATATTCCCGCTCAAAGTCTTACACTAAATTCCCGCTTTAAGTTTTCTTATATTGGTCTTCCAAAAGCTCATTGCCTCTCTCACTTTTGACTTTAATGTTCAAGTTATTAAAGTTTTACTTTACAAAAAGTTACTTCTTTTATTCACGGGAAATGCTACAGTTATCTTTAAAAAAATGCTGATATTAAAGCAAAGATGTTAGCTTCTCACTTGACTAATATTAATGAAAAAAGTGCATTGTATTTGTGTTTTTAAAAATCAAGAAAATTGTTGTTGATTATTTATGATTTTATTTGGACGTAGTAAATATTCTACGCTTAGTTCTCGAAAATTGGTTGTTAACAACAAATCAACAATTCTAAGGGTTTTTGTTGGCCAAACTTTTTATTTATTACGGTATAAATTTATATATTTAAATGGATTCATGAGTTGATTTGTTTAAAAAATATTAAACCAAGACATAACCTATTTATTAAACATGTCATACGGGTTAACTTGTTTTCGACAACTTGTTTATCCGCAACCTAAACTTGCTTATCTTCGTTTTGATTTTTGTGTTGTGTAAAAAATTGCCACCCTTAGAGAAGGGTAGGTAAAAACATTTATTTACTTAGGGTGAGATTTGAAATTACTATATTAACTTAGGGGCAACCGGATGGTAAAAGAATCAAGATATCGAGTATGAAATTCGTTTGTTATATTAAGTAAATAAATAGTAATCTCCCTGATCCAAATTTCTTGTCCCTTTTTATTTTTTATTTTTTTGAATGTTTCAAAATAATTGTGTCTTTCTTGTTTTAACCAATCAAAGAAGTGTCGAGTAGGCGAATACGATATTTAATTGTTTGAAAAATGTAATGGTTTCACTTCTTTTTTATTTTTTTATTATTTTTTTTTGTATTATTATTTTTAATATAATTTTAGGAAGAGTAAGTCTACATTAGGCTGCCCCAGTAAGCAATCTCAATCCCTCCATTTTCTCCTAAAATCGAACTTTCTTTCTCCAAATGACATTCACGCGATTGGGTGTCCCAAGAAGGCGACCATGATCAATTTTTATTTTCCTTCTTTATAAAATACTTTACAAATAAACTAAAAAATTACAAAACTAAAATTAAAAAAAAAAAAAAAAAAAAAAAAAAAAACCTTGCGATCACATATTACTGACACTTACCAATTAAAAAAAAAAACTTCAACCTATAGAAACACACACGCATTAAAAACATACACTAAACACACACACACTAAACACACACATGAATTTAAAAAAAGAAAGAGAAAGGATAGTGACTATCGGTCGTGTACACGATCACTTCCCTCCTATGATCGAATGGCCACACCAAGGACGACCGAATCATGAATCGATCGACCCATGTTCGATCGATATTACTGGGGAAGCCTTAAGTGTTTGATTTTGTAACATCGTGTGGTTGAAAATATTTATTTTTAACCAGATAAAAAGAGTTTTACTAGAATTTTTTATTTTGTAATCAGTATATATCTTGGCATCTTCATTAAAAAATATAATAAAATAAAGATTTATAGTTGTATGTATTTGACAATGAGGGATGTTACATTCACTCACACAAATCACTCACGCTGAGGTGTCATCCATTCATTGGTGAAATGAAAGAGAAGAAAGAGAAACTATAATAAAATCCACCAATCAGTAGGTAACACTTCAGCGTGTGGGTGATTTATGTGAATTTTGTGAGTGGATGTAGCATTTCTCTTTGACAATTATAAAAATGGTACTAAAAAGATTAATGTTTAAGAACCGCCGCAACATATGTAATTATAAAAACTTCCTATTATTGCACAAAAAAAAAGAAAAAAAAAATAATTCAATCTAAATTATCGTGTAGAAATTATAAAACAGCATAAGGTGTTGAGGGAGTTATAGGATCGCGTTATAGCAAAAAATGTTGTTAGTTCAATATTTTTCATCTATAACTCCGAACTCACGTATAAGTTATACGACACCAATCAATCCTATAACCCTGCGTAGCTTATACTCTACCAACACTAGCTTTTTTGGCTTTATACTTTCTTAGAGCGGACGGTGTGGTCTGGCCGTGCCACCGTGGCACTTCGCCGACGCTCGCCACCACACCGTGGTGCTTCGTCGTGGCTCGTCAAACAAGCCTTCTTCGTGCAATCGACGAACCAAAACGCTGACAAAGGTGGCCCCAAGTGTGAGATTAATCTCTTTTTTTTTTTTAATTTATAAATGGTTTGTGGGTTGTGTGTGTGTGGCATGTGTATGTGTGTGTGAGTTGTAGATGGTGGTAGTGGTTTATGGTTGTATATATGGCGGTGGTTGTGTATGTGAAAATGGTGTGTATGTGAAAATGGAAGAAGAAGATATGGTGGTGGTTGGGTTTATTATTATCATTATTAATTTTTATATATATTTTTTCTTATATTTTGACAGTATATAACTTGTATATATATATTTTTTTTATATTTTGGTATATATGGTTGTATATATGTAAAAATTTTAAAAAAATAAATAAATAAATTATAAAGGTGGGACCTAAATGAAGAGGTTGAGGTTTGTTATGAGTGGGGGGGGTTGTTGTGGTTAGTTGTGGAGAAGTGGGATGCTGATGTGGCGATGAAGAGGGTATGCCGCATTGTGAAACCTTGTGCTCTTAATTAGCATATTCTTTTATTTGTTTGTTTATATTTTCTTTCTTTTTTTTTATTACAGTGAAATACAATAACGGTTTTTTTGTTTATGTTTTTTTGGGAACAACAATTGTGGCTACATGACCCCTAGCCCACAAGGTGTAGCGAGCCCATAAAACCAGGTTAGGTCCAAGGAAGGCAATGTCACCTTTCCCTTACGCAGCGGGAGGAAACCCCTATCGCCTTAGACAAGACTCGAACTTGAGACCTTGCCTGGGAGGATAAAACCTCCATACCGCTAGACCACTTTTTTTTTTTTTTTTTTTTTTTTTTTTTTTTTTTTAGCGTGCAATGAGTCAATGTAAGCTAGGTAGCTATCATCTTTACCACACTTTTTTACCCTCATTTACTCTCTTTAGTTTTTAATGTTAAATTCACATACATATCTTATTCTTAGCAGAAAAAGTGACAACTTTTGATAAAACCAATTCATATTTATTTATTTATTTATTTATTTATTTACAGTCACAATAAATCTATACTATGATTAGGCTGAATTACTTGGATGTATAATTATTTACTTGAGAGATTCTATAATAACGTTCAACCCGGTTCACTTGGTTTTTATGAGACTTTATACCAAACGCAAATAATGTTTAAATATTTGGGAAAAAATGAACATATATCGGCTAAATTTTTTGAAATAAATTAGGACTTTGAATTAGAAAATAGATGTCGTAGGTTACATAAAGGGAATTGATACTCACACAACACTTTTTGATTCATGCACTACTAGTTGTGCATTACATTATTGTACAATACTTTAATGCACAACTAGTGGTGCATGAATCAAAAAGTGTGGTGTGAGTATCACCTCCCTTACATAAAGGCAATAATGACAAACCTAGTTGGGTAGTTGGGAAGGATGAGGCAGGTGGATACATTATGAAGGGTAGATGAGCAAGTACTCCTTTTTTGGGCAAAAGTTAATATAGTAAAAAGGGATAAAGAAAAGAGAAAATTCCTAAATTAGTCCGGGTGTCTAAGTGTATTTCTTTAAAAAAAAAAAAAAAAAAGCTCAGATTGACACGGTAGTTAGGCGACTACCTTATATGTTTGACATGTATCCCACTTTTCCTTACTAAAGACAAAAACATGTAGCCTAAAGTACAAGTCGTCCAAAAAACCCAAGTTGCTCGGTACTTTTTGTACTTTGTGTATTAAAAAAATTGGATACATGTTATGCATATAAGGGGTCGCCAAAATGTCAGTTCGCCCTGGGCTATTTTGAGATTTCTCTTTTTGATCTGAAAAAGTGAGTGTGCTTGAGCAACTAGTCTACTTTAAGAACTTTCTCTAAAAAGAATGAAAGGTTTGAGATGATGAATCGTGAATCACTTGAACATGAGCCTTATACTTGAGAGATTTACTTGAAATTTGCCACTTAAATGAACACTTCAACTTGATTTGAATCTTCAACTTTTTCGGGTATAATGTCGAAGTAAAATCAACTTTTATATCATGACAAGCGTGTATTCTAGCTTTGTTGTTAATGTGCATTGATTGAGCCATATAGAGAAATATGCATGGATTTTCTATTTTATCCAAGCTCGGTTGGGCTATTTGGATTCAAAATCTTAATCTCCATAATTTGTAATCTTTTCTAGCTTCTTGCTAGTATCTAATAAATTCGTTGTTCAAAAAATAATCAGCACGTTACACTTTAATCAAGTGATTTCCAACTATTCTTGGACATTAATGAAGTGTTTCTTATTATGACTCACTAGTAGGTAACTGTCACTCACATACGCACATAAGGTTGTGTAGAAATAAGCACAAGTGAATAAATTGTTCATTATCGCTACTTCGTACAATATGTGCACTCTATTGCCTATCAACTCTTCGGCATCTCGTTAAATCAATTGTTTTTTTATCTCAAAGTAGCTATAAGTTAATTAAGTCTTTTTTCCAACATCTTATAAAACCAATTCTTATTGATCTCACAGACCAAATTTGTGCCAAACAAACAAGATTTTCGTGCCCCCATGATGCTGCAACCAAGTTTGTTGCACATGTTGATAAACTTCTCGACATTCCTTTTGCCAATTTGTTCAATGAGAAACATTAGCAAGTAGAACAGACACAGCCTTTTACGATATTGTATCAGAGTAATAACCTTCATGTTTGTTTTTTCTTGATCTCAAGCATATCAAGCTAACGTCGTATTTTCCCTAATTCGCTATCCTGCATATATAACCAACACCTAAAACGATATGACATAATTTAGTATGCAAAAGGTATTGTGAGTCAACCACTCAAACACAACAAAATAAGAACAAGTTTAAGTTCTAAAAACACTAAGACTGAAATTTCCACATTTTAATGATCTTTGTATAAAAGCTACTGGTGTGTGTGTTTTTTTCATTGGAACTTGTTTTTTAGATTGTTTTTCACAAGTAGTACAAAGTTATTATAGAATTAAAAGCCAAACTTTTCATTACCTTGTTATTTTTTTAGACCGTAACTTATTTTGCTGGTAGGAAAAAACAATGGAACCCGATTAACTGTCCACCGTAACCCGACCCGATAAACCCTATAACACCCCATGTCCTATTTTATAGAAAATTTGGCTATGTTGGAGAGGGGGAACACATACTTGTTTCTTTACAGAGTATGGGGAACAATATGCTGATTTGGCGGCAAGAAAGGAAACTTAAATGGGATCCAAATAAGGGATATTGTAGCAAGTGAACAATTTTTTTAGCATTTAACACCAATAGTGGGAACCGTACACATAATTGAAACAAATCATCCGCTAATAAAGGAACAAGTGGACCAACATCAAATGCACTTGGATGCACAATTTGGCCCAAATTCAATCTTACCGAGCACCGTTTTCGGCCCAGCCAACTCCCGCCCAGCAGCTTCTTTTGGCCCAACAAGCCTAGTTAGCCCATCAGGCACAACTACTTGCTGGCTGGCAACCCATTTCTACGGCTCAATAGTTTGGATTAGCTGTTGGAATTATTAGTGAGTTTGGTAAGTTTTATCACTCACAAAGCGTAAGGTACAACTAGTTGAGGCTGCAACTGATTGTACACGGCTAGCAGCATGCGGTACAAGCCTAAAATGCGGTAAAGTACCATTAATTTGTGTTGACTTGGTAAAAGGGAGTGAGGGCTGATTTAGTGGAATTTTCACCCACTATCTCCTTAATTTACGATGCATGACCATGACCACATCTGATCAATGTGATCATGTTTATCCTTGCCAAGTAGTATATATAAGACCATGATGGGATCTTGAATAATATAGATGAAAACACAAATATACATATGGAGAATAAGCTGCTGCCATTTGCCTCAGAACTTGTTTTCTACATACCGCCATCTTACGTTGCAAACTCGAGTTGTTGCTATTCGACGTTTGCGTGTGTGAACTGTATGAATCCTGGAGTGCCTTGGCTCGTAGACTCCAGCAACTTTACGGGGTGCCGAACTTACTTAAAGGACAGGGAATTCGATCCGTGCAGTTCCGTTTAATTGTTGTTTCGGTTCTGTTCTTGCTACTGTCTAGGTGCGTTATGGAGATACGTTTGTTATTGATGACTCATGTTCTTGAGACCCTCGGCTGTGGATGTCCCTAATATTTGGTTCAGGTGCGATTCATCTATGTTTACCATTTTGCTATTGATCTATTATTGTTTGGGCTGTTTGGTTCTATGGCTACTGATGATACAACTAAAATATATTAATCAAATGTCATTAGATGTGTATGGTTTTAAGTTTCCTACTCATGTTCTATATTTGATGAATATTGACCAGAATGTATGCTAAAGTGCAACAATCTTGCTCTTATAATATTACAACAATCTTTTAAGTACTGTTCGTGCAATGTACAAGAAGGTAGGGGTGAGCATCGTGCGGTGCGGTGCGTGTTTTGACTAAAACCGCACCACATCCGAATTTGCGGTTTTTATAAAACTAGAAACCGAAACCATGCGGATTTTGCGGTTTCGGTTTTTGTGGTTTTCAGTTATCAATGCGGGTTTTTTCGGTTTTAACCGTACCACACCACATTTAGCCATTTTGTAATTTTGGGCTTAAACCCAATAGTAAATCTGGGCCTATTGTGAACATATTATTATAGCAATGCATATAATAAAACTGTATGTAACTAAAATAAATAAGATGTTGATAAGTTGCTTAGTTGATTAAAGGTTCAAAGACGAGCAAGAGATTACTAGTTTATAAGTTACATGTAAGGACACAATTCAAAATTACATGCATTGTTACGTAATCAATATAATCAAAAGTTTGAAGACATAACATTTCATCACTTGCTTGTTGCCTTCTTTCCTTGTTGGTCTTCGCATCAGTTCAAATCTTCATTCATCGGAGACTCATTATATGGTTTTTTTCGGGTTGAAAAGATCTCTACCAAAATGTAACATACAACATATTAGTAGTAAAATTTGTGGCTATATACAACATATTAGTAGTAAAAAAGAAAGGGAATGAGACCTGCATATTCAAATGCAGATTCAAAGGGATGATGGCAACATATTAAGAGTGTTTTGACATTTAAAGCAAAAGAAATTGGAAGGATATAATTGTCTTACCAAGTTCAATTTTAGCCAAATTCTCCACGAGGTCTTCGAGTTGTTGGCCGTTAACTTGCATATCTTCCACCTCAGCCGGTGTGGACCGTAACCAATCTTGAGTGCAAATTAAAGCTTCCGCGGTTTTTGGGGTAAGAGAGCTTCTAAACTTATCAATAACCCTACCACCGGTACTAAATCCCGACTCCGAGGCAACCGTAGAGACTGACATTGCTAAAACACGCCTAGCTACTTGAGATAGTATAGGAAATTTCTCCGAATTTTGTTTCCACCAACCTAAGACATCAAATTTCTCATCTCTTTTTTCAGTCCCATCACGTAAATAGATATCAACTTCAGTATTCCTGACCCCTTCTCGTTTTTCCATGTACTTTCCAAAACCACTCTCAATGTCCACTTTCAAGCGACTAGCAACACAAGTAGGAGTAGAAGATGAAGCAACGGGTGTGTTTTGATCTTTTTCCTTGTCTGCTTTCATCTTGTAATATTTATACAGCTCATTTAAAGTAGATTTCACACGTTTCACAACTTGCCCTCTTTTAGAAAGGTCATCATCCTCACTTTCAAACATTTCCTCGCTTTCTTCAGGTTCACCATAAATCAATCCCAAACAATATTTAAGATAATACAACTTGTTTCGCGGATCTAAAACCAATGCAACATGCAAAAAATAGTTCATATTATCCAAATTATCCCAATATTTGTCTTACTTATCTTTCATCGACAAGGCCATTTTTTTCTTTTTTTCATCGGTATGTTGACACATTTGTGATATTGTTGCATGCATTGTAACAAGCTCACCAAAAAACAAATTAGCTGTAACATACTTAGAACCTGAAATCTTCTTTGTGACACTAAAAAAGATCCTCAAATACTCCATTATTGACCTATTTATTTGAGACAATCGGTTAACATATTACGTTACTTATATATCATGTTTAAATAGAAAGAAATATAGGTACTAACGTAATAATAATACCTTGCATATTCCCAATCATTCTCCTCTGGAGCTCCTAAAATTCTATCATTCTTTTTTCGCTTTCTACTTCTAGTACTGTCCTCGCCATCATCCTCAACTGCGGTACGAAAGTAAGATCGATAATTGGGATCAATAACTTGAAGCCTACAAAAAACAAGCAGTTTTTATACCAGGTTGCATACATACACATTTAAGTATTTAACTATTGGTACATAACAAAATTATACCAGGTTGCATACATATACATTTACCTTTCAAATGCGGACTGAAACTTCAACGCTGTTTCAAGCATAAGAAATGTGGAATTCCATTGCGTATCTACATTGAGACATGGTTTTCTTCCACAATCAATATTTTCAAACTCGGCACTCTCTTGGAAGCTAGTTGGTGATGATCTCAAATACCTCACCGCATTTCGGATCCTATCAACGGAAGTCTCTCACAACAAGATTTATAATATGAGCACAACACCTTAAATGCAAATACTTGCAATCCAACACCGAATTAGGCCCCTTAAGAAAAGTTTTCAAAAATTTAATTGCACCATCATTAGACGAAGCATTGTCACAGTTATTGTAAAAACCCGATCAATACCCCAATCCTGTAAACAACGATAAACCAACTTTCCTATTGTCACGCCCCTATGATTTGATATTTGACAAAAGTTAAGAATTTTCTTTTTCAATTTCCAGTTTTCATCAATCCAGTGGGCCGTTAGACACATATAATTATAGTTTTGAACAGACGTCCACGTATCGGTAGTAAGACATAATGTTTGATTTTTCAAAAGATGCTTGAGCTTAATTCTCTCATCTTGGAACAAAGATAAACAATCCCTAGCTACGGTCCACCTAGATGGCATTTCAAATTCAGAATTCAACTCCCAAAGCAATTCCCGAAACCCCTCATCATCAACAATACTAAAAGGCTGGTTGTCTTTTATACACATTCTAGCAATGCATTTCCTACATTTTTCCTGACTAAACGAGTGAGTTACCAAAGTACTCCCCGACTGCCCTAAAGTTGATGGCTTAAAACTGAGTTTAGATTGCTTCTTCTTATCTGTCATTTTTACACGCACCGGTGACGTCGGGCATGAAAATTTTAAATGATTACCCATTGCACTAGTACTATGCTTTCTTGTCCCAGAAGCTAACCATGTTTTGCAATAAGGGCATTGATGTTTCGTAGCACCTTTTTTGAATGTAAAATGTTTCCATACAAATGATTTCCTTTTACGACCTTCCTCATTTTGCTCATTGCCTTCATCAACATCAATAATTGGTTCATCGGCATCGATCACAGGTTCATCAACATCGACCACGAGTTCATCCTCGTTGCCTGCTTCCATCTACAAAAAAAACATATAAAATAACTATCAATTGAAGAATAACGAGATGCCATGTGATGATTGATTAATTAAAAAACAATGATGATTGATTAATAACGTTCAAGGTTATTTTTGCTCGTCACTATACTTTCATATGTACAAAATTCTTTGGCTCCTGTAAGTCCATAACATTGGTCATGTGATGATTGATTAAAAAAAATGAAATTAAAATTTTGAGTCAAACACATATCAACCCTTTTAATTAAAAAAATAATGATTCTTTTAATGTAGACTAATTACTCTAGAAGGCCACAAGCAGATTCATCAACAAACATATAAAATAACTATCAACTAGATTCTTTGAATGGCAAAAGCACTAGAAGGCAAAAGCAGGAACCAAATTTCCCTCGTGGGTCAGCTAAAAATTTAAGCAAATATTCACAATACAATAATCACACAACAATAAAATCAAATATAAATAACACAAAACATAATTAGAATAATAATACCTTACCAAGAGAATGGATTTTGATTGGTAGAGTTTTTAAATGGGTTTTTAAGAGTGTTTTGATTTACTGTAAAATCTAGATCTAAAATTTGTTTAGTTGCTTTATCTCTATATTCAAGGTTTGATAAGACATTTCTTTGGCTTTTGACTTAGGTCCTATAATTCTGACTTCTAAAAAGCCCCAAAATCCCGCCTTTTTTATAAAGCTATAATATCACTGATATTATTATTTATTTTTCTAATATTTATTGTAATTGCGGATCGGTGCGGGTTTATCGGTGATGTTTTACGGTTAAAACCGAAACCGCACCGCAAAATCGGATATTTTTTTTTTAAAACCGATCCACCGGTTTTCTCCGTGGTGCGGTTTATGTGGTTCGGTTTTTGCGGTTTTTTAGGATTTTGCGGTTTGCGGTGCGGATTCTGCTCACCCCTACAAGAAGATACAAAAGGAAACACACATTCAAATGACATTGTGAAGGCATGAGCTAGAGCTTGGCGTTTGAGAGCTCATACAGATGGATCACAATATCAATTCACGCAAGCATATTTATTAGAAATGGTTTCTCGAGAATTGTCGTTGCATTTGCATGGTCTACTGTTTTGTGGCATCATTCCTTAGTGTGATTATAAATCCAAGGATTGTGAATTATTGCACGGCTCAAAAGAGGTACAGTCACCGAGGAGGTGTGGCTGAAATCGAGACAAATAAGTCGTGATTGTGAAATTATCCTTACTGTTGTTGAAGGATACATTTAAAAAAGGAATGGATCGACAATAGCTCATGAAGGAGCCTCGAGATGTAACTGAGATATCATAAAGTTTTGTTGGCATTAACAAAATTTTTCTTGTAATTATCTTTGTACTGGTCTTTTGAATTTGTTTTGGAATAAAATAAATATGTCATTAAGAATTTGGCTTATCGATAAGGTTTTAAATGTACCTTTTATGGGTCGTTTAAGCCCTTATTTGATCACTTTTTATCCGTTATTACTTAATATCGTTCCTTTTCACTTTTAGGTCTCTTGAAGGCAAATTGCTGTAATGGCACTTATTTGGACGAAAAGGAGCGGATATCTGAAGAAAATGGCCAAAGTCAAGAATCGAGACACTCAAGTCTTTGAAAGACAAGGTGACGACGTCCATTGCTTAAGCTATGACGACGTCGGAGCATTTTGTGACTGACCGTAAGCCAAATTCTTATTTTCAAGTGACGGTGTCAGGCTTTAAAAGAGTAGGCCGTCACAACTCAGACGGCCTAGATTTTCATTTTTTAAAAACCGCAATTGCGGATGCGGTTCGGTTTTTACCAAAACCCGCACCAACCCGCACCATGCTCACCCCTAATTAACCCTATTAACTCACCCTACGTAAACAAAAAACAACACTTTGCTCGCACAGAATTTAATCTCACTCGCCCACCTTAACCACTCGCCCCACACATCTTCGCCCTCAGCTCGCCCCGCCTACTCACCCATTAATAAAACTCGTCGAACGTACAACTCGCCCCCATCACTCGCCCATCCTTGCCCAGCCTCGCCCCCGCCCTCGCCCACCACTCGCTCAGCCCTCGCCTTGGCTCAATAGTCGTCCCACACTCGCTCAGCAATCGGGTGATACACGTGTACGTAAAAAACTAACCTACTAATTAATCTGAGGGATAATATTTAAAAGTTCATTTTGAAAAAATTTATAGGCGAGATTCATATTCGTAAAGTAGTACTGTAAATAGTTCTTTTAAGAAATTTCCTCTTTGACAAAACCTGATCATACTTATTTATTTATTATCAGTCACAAAATATCTATACTATGAATAGGCTGAATTACTTGGATGTATAATTATTTACTTGATAGATTCTATAATAACGTTCAACGTGGTTCACTTGGTTTCTATGAGACTTTATACCAAACGCAAATAATGTTTTTGCTAACAGCATCGTCTTCCTTCTCATTAGAAAGACTCGACCTCTAGTATTGTTTAATCTTTATTCTCCACTTTCTAGCGACCTTCTTGAGTTAAGCTAATCTCGTTTCCTCAGATTACCATTATATGGGTAGTTTAGGGCGCAACTGGGCCGTAGCCCCAATTTTTTTTCCGTAACTAGGGAGAGATAGAATGGAGTTTTTCATGAAAGTTTGAGACAAAGGGATACAAAAGACTTTCTTCATGGCCTCCTCGTTTTGAGAGATTATGGCTTTGGGGTCAACCCCGGTAAGAAAGAAGGAATTCATAAAAATTTAGGATCCAATATCATGAAAAAAATACTATCCTCATAATTAGACCATGTCCATGAGATTTGATAAAAGAAGATTGCAATAAACATACTTATCAATGAGTAGTTTATAAATAAACATATTTAATGACAAGACGAGTACCGTAGCAACGGGATTTTATACCGACAGATCGTTTTGTGTTAAAAAAATTGAAGATTTAGAGATTAAACATAATGTTTTGAAACCCTGTTCGGCCGGGGTGCAGGGACGAACCCAGAATTTTTATAAGGGTGTTGCACAAAAGAAATGTTGGGCTAACTAAAGTTAAACCATAAGAAACAAAGTAGCAAAAAATTTGGGGTTGCACATACTACAAAAGCAGCGGTTTGAAATCTTTTGCACTCGTAACCTAAAATCGGGTGTAGCCCGTACACACCAGCATACATGTGGGTCCGTCCATGCCGGGGTGGTTCAACCGGTTGAACCGTTCCGGTCTAAAAACAAGTCGATTTAAACCAAGTCAACCCGACGGTGTGGGTAAAAAACGGGTCACATTAAACCGGTCAACCCATGCATAGCAACGAGATTTTATAACGACAAATAATTATAGTAATATTTTGATTACACAAAACATCAACTTAGAAAATTTTATTGTTATGCACAGGTATTCGTCTAGTGTTAAATAATAGTTAAAACTCGTTCCATCTCTATAAGCAAACACACTTTAAAACACATCATACTCATTACCTTTCGTGACCAAATAATTATTTGTTTGTCTCAAATTCTCTTTACTAAAAGATTTTCCTAAAGGGTATAATGTGTTTATGAGTTGAACTTTTCAGAATATGCGGTTGTAGTAGATATGAAAAGAAAATAGCATCTTTACTCAATTTACTCAATAGCAATACGTGTTCATGGACACTAACACATGAACCATGAAAGAAGATATTTATAAGTTACAAATAGATACTTAAAAAAAAATCAAAGAAATGCTATATATACAAAAAAACTTGTCAAAAGTAAATATCATTCACGAGTTGCCATAGATATATTTGGATTGTTAATTAAGGGCAATTTAGGCAAAACACAAATTTAAGTTTTTCACTTTTCAAGAATTGGGATTTTTGCTTTATAGTATAGATATATGTAAGGGTGAGCAAGCGGACGGCCGGACCGGACCGACCGAAGGACCGACCGGACCGACACGGACCGAGACCGGACCGACCACATTCGGTCCGGTCCGCGGTCTCGGCTTTTTGGCAAAGTGGTCCTCGGTCCGGTCCGGTCCGGACCAAAACCGACGAATTTGGCCTAGTTGGACCGGACCGACCGAAGACCGGACCGGACCGACAAGGACCGAGACCGAACCGACCACATTCGGTCCGGTCTCGGTCTTGGCTTTTCGCCGAACTCGGTTTTCGGTCCGGTCCGGTCTTGGCCGGTCCGGTCCGGTTTTCCGACCGTGCACACCCCTAGATATATGTTTGATTTCAACTACTTTACATACGAATCTTTGAAAAATGAATTTTTGTAACATGAAACAAGAAAACAAGTACATAGTACAATAGATAAAATAAGGGTGAAGGCTGAATATACGTAATAAACTTTTCTTAAATTAACCAATATACGTAACATACTTATTTTATTATCAATATACGTAATATACTTTAAAATACTTACTAATATACGTAATATTGACAGGTTACAAGTTTTTAAAGTTTCAATAATGGTCATTGTCGTTTGCGTTAACTTTCACCGTTGGTCCTTTGACATTTTTTAACTTAAAAATGTTACAGTAATGGTCCATGTGGTTTGCTTTGACTTTCACCGTTAGTCTTTTAACTTTCATCTTTTTTATAAATGGTCACCTATCAATCTAAACATAGCTCCTGTCGAAAAGCCAATGACCACAATTTATGTTGGCAAGATAGCATCAACGGTAGACAATGATTTCATGCTCTCCCTTTTGCTGGTAAGTTTGTTTCTATTTGCTGTTTTGGAAACATATTTTAGTTTGCATGGGCTTACAGTTTTAAATGTCTATTGCAGCTATGTGGGCCTGTTAAAAGTTGGAAACGTGTTCCTGATCCCACTACTGGAGCATTGAAGGGTTTTGGGTTTTGTGAATTTGGATCCGTAGAAGGAGTATTACGTACTTTACGACTGCTGAGTAAATTGAGTATTGATGGTCAAGAGCTTATGGTATGGTTGGATCTTTTTCTACTCTTCATCATTTCATTATATATTCTCATTTTCTGTGTCATGTTAAGAAACTATACCTCATGGATCTTAGACACTAATCCATGTCAGGAGGCTCATACTTGCATTTTTGTTCATTTTGCCTTGGTGAAAAGGCGGTCAGTTAACATATAAGCTGCTATGTTTTATATTATATGTATAGGTTGTTATCTTTGTTAAATATATAATGCCTAAGTAGCCAAAACGGCAAATTTGGTAGCTGGTTAAAGCAGGTAACATAATCTGGTTGAAAATTGACGGTTTAGGTTGACCCAGAACAAGCTGCCAAAAATTATACCTTCTATCAGAAGTATGTGTGTCAAATTGACGGTTTAGGTCTGACACACTCATAAGCGTGTGTGTGAAACTCGAAAATTCCATATTGCATGCTCTGTTCATAGCAATAAAGTTCATCGCATTCTCACTTCTCCCTATCACTTTTTATCTGTGTTTGCATTTGCCCATGTTTACATGTTTTCTATCATTCTTAAACCAATTAATTTTTTATAAATATTAACCCTTGATTTGTATATGCAGTTAAATTTTGATAAAGCAACCAAGGAGTATCTTAAGCGATATATTGAGAAGAAAAAAGAGAACTTGAAGAATCAGAAAGCAGCAGATGCTGAAGGTGCTGGTAAAGAGGAAGACAAGAAAGAACCTCTTAAGCCTTCCGTGGAGGAATCAAAGGATGTTAAAAAGGAGGATGATAACAATGAAGAAAATAAAGATAATATTGACTATGCTACTTTCGGTCTTGTGACTGATGAAGATAAGGAAGCTGATAAAGAAGCTAGTGAAAAGCTTATAGGAATGATAGAAGAAAGGATAAAGAATAAACCTCTACCACCTCCACCTCCACCCCACAAGCTCCTGTTACTGCTGTTAATATAACCTCTGAACTCCAACGAAGTCGAGAGATGGCGATTCAGATGCTGACATGGCAAAAATGGTTAGTATAAACTTTGGAGTCCATATATTTAGGGGTGTTTAGATTTGTGTTTCAAAACGATTATCAAACTATTAGGTGTTAGATGACCAATTTCATACTGTTTGCATTATGAAAGGGTAATTTTCGTTATATAAATACCAAAACTTAAAATTTACACCCTCTTAGTAATATGTGAACTCGAAGGTGTAGGTAAATGATTGTCTTCTTTATTTGATGTTGGAAGCTCTATCATGCTATAATGCTTGACCCTATCCTTTACATATGCAGCAGAAGATAAAAACGATGAAGAGACCAGCAAAGCAAAGTTTCTAGCGAAAGCGAGACCGAAACAAGCTCACCTGAACGAAAAACGCTAGGCGGAGCAGGGATCCAGGCGAGATCTAAAGCGTGAAAAGGAACGCGAATTGGAAAGGTACGAAGAGAAAGGAGCAAGACCGAGCTAAGAGAGAAAGGGCGAGAATACAAAATACGGGAAGATGAGCGGCGATATCGGGTCGTCTAAAGGAGTGGGAAAATCGGGAAAAGGAAAAAAGCGTGCCGCAAACAAGAGAGGGAAAGGAAAAGGATAGAGAACAGGACAGGAAATATGAGATATTAGAACAAGAGAATGATGATGGCTATAGCAAAAGAGAAAATATAGAAGTAGTGGGAGGAAAGAGAAGAAAGAAAACGAAGGTTAAGGGAAAAGGAAGAAGATATAGAAGACAAGATTAAAGAGGAAGAAGAGATTGCTTGAGGCGAAGAAGAAAGCCAAGAGGAAAGGAGCAGCAGAAAGAACAACAAAAACATGCACTGGAGCTTTTATCTAGTACTACAACTAATGGAACTGACAGTGCTATGTTAATTGATGGAAGCTTGGGAAATCAGAAATAAGGCTTCTGAGCACCGACCACTGATATTGAAATGGCAGATGCAGCGAAAGCGGTAAGTTTTCAATTCAACTAGATTTTCTCTTTACGTTCCTCTTTATGTATGAAGGTCTGACCTAGTCAACCAGTTAAACCAGTCCTGGTCCTAGATTTTTTACTTCCTGTTTTTACTTTTAGTTAGAATGAAATATCACATTTTATTAAATACTGGGTTATAAATTATACTGCAATTAATAATTAAGTTAAAACAAGATTTGCTAAATTTTTTAAATATGAGCATTGAACATTTCTAATCCTTTGAAGAATGAAAATACCCTGTTTTCGAAAAACACCTTAGATCATTCTTTTGAAGCATTAGAGTATGGTATATGTAATGGTATAATTTTACAAGATTTATACAAATATCAGAAAACTACGTTTAATATTATATGGAAAACACCAAAGGCCTTTGGTATGTGATTGGCCCATCCACCAAAAGGTGGGTTGATGCATAATATGTGAGTGACTTTTTGCCTTTCATAAGAAATATCACATGGAAAAACAGTTTTACGTTCTGTGCATAAGTGAACGGACTTTAGGACCAAATATTCGGGCTTAATCGGTCCTAGGGATAGTCTCATGTTTGGGTTTGTTTGTTCATCAGTATTATTAACTACCACCGGGGTTCCCTATAACAGGTAACAGTACACAAAATGGGACTGGTGCCGACTCAGTCATGGAGTCTGCGACTGCTTCACAGACAGGACAAAACAACACCGTTGGAACCAAAAAGTTAGGATTTGGTCTTGTGGGTTCGGGAAAAAGAACTACAGTCCCTTCTCTATTCCACGAAGAGGAAGATGAGGATGCACAAAAGGATAAAAAGATGCGACCTTTGGTTCCTATAGATTATTCAACCGAAGAATTGCAGGCTGTGAGAGAAAGTACTCCACTTGCACCATCTTCTAATTTGGCTGCAGCTGCTGAATTTGCAAAAAGAATTGGACATGCAAATACAAAGAAGAGAGACTGATTCAGAAAGGGAACGCAGTAGACGGTCCCATGATAAATCAAGCCATCGAGATAGGGACCGGGAGGAGACTAACCGATCCAGAGATGAAACAAGAGAGAAAGAGAATGTGAAGACACCAGATAATAAGAAGCTTTTGGATGCAAAACAATTAATTGACACCATTCCAAAAACGAAGGACGAGCTGTTTTCGTATCCAATAAATTGGGCTACTTATGACAAGGTTAGTATAGAGTTCTTGCTATAGTTTACTTATAAATCGATTGATTTGATTATGTCGATCCCAAATTTTGTAAGCTGAAAGGATTGAGCAAAAAGATGAAATGGGTCAAATGGGATAGAAGTCATCATAACCGTATTAAAATGCTTAAAATCTTATAAATCTCCTATGTTAACTGAAGTTAAATTATTTTTAGTAATATAGGTTTTGTACTCATATTTACCACACTAACAACATATAAAATTCAAATTTGTTTTATAAAAAGAGCGTTTGTGGGTCCCTACTTGATCTAACACACAATAAAGCTACCTGTTTGACTGTTTCCAAATTCCTACCGCCCATTTTCCACTCTTGATTGCTTAATTGCCAAGTCTTTTTCTATGTATTATAATTGAATGTTGAATATTTTGTAAAGCGCGAACCTAGTTGTACACATTTAGACACAAACACGAGTTTATGGTTCTATTACATAAATATTATGATTAGTGAGAACTTTTGGTATTCTTAAACTTGTTCTTTTTTGCTTAGGGGGAGATAGTTTAACCGCTAAATACTTTTAGTTAAATATGGCATCTTTTGATTAGATTGGATACTTACACGAGTAATAGCCACTAGGCATTCTATTTTGAATAAGTTCATATCAGTGTGAACTATTTTTCTCCGGATAAAAGAAAGAAGCAAAAACTAGCGAACTAGGTATGACTATCTCCCCTGTATTTTGCCTAGAGTTCTTTCTTGTTGAGATATGTGTCTGACATTGCAAAACAATTGTTTTCTTATGGGTTCGCATAAGGTAAGGATTTCGTATGGGAATATTCAATGACCTTAGGTAGTGTCCATATATTTGATCAGTATGATTTGTAAGTATTGGTTAGTAAGTGTGTTTTTTTGTTTTCAGTATAACATTATTTCATGACATTATACGAATGGATTGCATGAACGGATGAGACCATGGATCTCCAAGAAAATAACCGAGTTTTGGGTGAGGAAGAGACAACATTAGTAGATTATATTGTGTCAAGCACTCAAGAACACGTGACAGCAAATGAGATGTTAGAGCGGCTTCAGTCTATTTTGGACGATGAAGCTGAAATGTTTGTGTTAAAGATGTGGAGAATGCTCATTTTTGAAGTGAAGAAAGTGGAGACTGGTCTTGCAGGAAGAGCCAAGGCTTAAACTGTCTCCTTGTTGTGAACATTGTGGTATTATCGTCTTTTGTTATAGCATTAGTACATTTCTTTTAGTAACATTTTTTTAGACATCTTTGATAAAAAGTCAAATCTAAAGATCAATTTAGCTGACATATCGCCAACATCGTCTTCTGAATAATTTGTTCTAAGATCTTTGAGCGAGTGTCATGTATCCGCAGAAACTATTTCGCTCATCCTATAGTCCCAAGTTTCACCTTTTTAAATCAAGCGAAGTTTTGTCTCTGATTCTGTATCTGTGCATGACTTGCTGGTATGAATGATAATTACTCGGGGTTGCTTGGAAGTATTTGCCTATTCCAATATAGTAGTGTGAATATGCAATAACTTCTAAGTGGTAGATTACAGTAAGCTTAATGAGATAATTAGCTTATTATGGAATGAGTTGCATGTTTTTAGCCAAGCGCCCTTAATGGACGCGCTGAGGCGTAGTTTGCAAAGATGCACTTTATACGCAAGTATGACACTTGATCCATGTTTTATTACATGAATAATGAGAGTTCGATTCTGCCTCAAGCATCTTTCATCAAACATTTTGCTCCTACCTCATTTCATGATAAATATTAAATTAATGCATATGCATATGATAAATAATGAGTCATGTTATTCTTCTTTATAAGTTTAACACGCACGTACATGGGTTTAAAAGTTAAATATGGCTACAATTCTATCAACAAGAATATCAATATCAAAATGAAGGCACAACCCCATAAGTTACTATCATGTGAAAATTAAATATAGCAACACCGCATAGTTTTTCAAGGGTCATTCTATGCTATTAAACATGCATAATGTTTAGAATATGATATCGATAGTTAAATTTAAATAACATGAACCTTAACATCACGTCAGTTAAACAACATCAAATCGTACGTTCAACAAAAATCTATATAAAATATTAAGCGATATAAATAAATAATAAAAGTTTATGTAAAAACCGACCATGCATGGGTATTAGAACTATATAAGTATAAAAATTTTACATAATTTTATAAAATAATTTTATTTAACAATCCGATATGCAAAATTTTAAAAGCTAGTTCAAAGCAACAAAAGGTTCCTATCTCCTAAAAAATATCACAATATAGAAAATGATGTATCATAAATATAAGTTCGTAAGAGTTTCCTAACGTTTATTTGAGACCATTAACTTTAGTCTTCATCATATTTTCCACAAAATAGGACAAAGTTATTTTGCATACTTTTGAAAAACAAAAGACAAGAAATCAATTTAGGACCACATTCTTTAAATTGTTGGACATATATAGCATCATCACTATCTCATTTGGTTAGACGTAATGGACTGATAAATGAATGTAATCGACGATGTAATGGAATGAACATAGTAATTGAATGAGTCATTACTATTCCATTGACCTATTTGGTTGCCATGGTGGAATAGAGTATATCGTTTACGTATGTTGTTTGGTACAATCTATACATATATATGGGACTAAGCATGACACGTCACTAATGCTTACTAGGCATATTAATGATGACATGGAGCATGATGATGTGGAAATGGTGACTTGGTCAACAAATACGCGCTACAATCTCAACACGAAAATATAAACAACTATGCGTCAACAAATACGCGCTACAATTTTCTTCAACTCATCGTTTCAGTATTATTTCAATTAACGTCATTAACATCCTTTATTCATTATAAAATATAAGTTCAATTCCTAATAGTACCTTTTTGTTGCCTTATAATTATATCATTATACAACATCGCCAAAACATATATATTATACTCATGAATCTCCGCCTACTAGATTGATTAACAATGCTTTTTGTTATATTTTCGATTAGTTAAATTGTTTACCTTTTATCCTGTGATGTTCATGAGTAAGTAAGTTAGTAATTGTATCTTAGTGGGAATTTATTTTGAATTTACTTAAGCTTTTTGGCCATTTTATCGAGACTCCTATATGTATGCGTAGTAATAAAATTATTTTTAAACTATTCGAGGACCAAAAGATATCACATGTTGGATGCACATGCAATAAGTACAGACTGCAAAGACTTTAGAGTCTTTAGACGTATAGTTTGGGACTTCATTTTTTTTCCATGAATAAAAACCACACAAATATATATCACATAAGAGTTGGGGGACCAAAAGATATCACGTTGGATGAACATGTAATAAGTACAAATTGCAAAGACTTTAGTCTTCAGACGTCTAGTTTGGGACTCCAAATTATTTCCATGAATTTCTGCACCACACAAATATATATCCGTTCTCGTTCAATTATTCTTTTCTAAGTCTATATAAAGCTGCATAGAGGCGTATACTTTGATATATCAGATAAAATAACATCAATACAAATTATTTACAACATATATACATTATGAGAGGAAATATTTGCTTTTACTTTATGCAAACTCATGTTTTGCTTATCTTTTCACTAGTACTACTATGGTTTAATACCACGGCAGCCACTTCCCATGGCCACAAACTGGTTGTAGCAGCAGGAGGGGCTACTAATACGTGCATCGATAATGAGAGAGAAGCTCTTCTTGGTTTCAAAGCTCGCCTTCTAGACCCCGATGACCTGCTCTCTACATGGAGACCCGAAGAAGAAGAAGATTGTTGCAAATGGAGTGGAGTCACGTGCGACAAGCAAACAGGTCATGTCACAATGCTTGACCTGATGTGCGACTATTCTACAGGTCGTGTTGGAGGTGAGATGAGCTTTTCGTTGCTTAACTTAACTTACTTGAATCTTCTACATCTGTCCGCATGTTCTTTCAATGGAACGATCCCCTTGTTTATTGGCTCCATGACTCATTTAACTTATCTTGACCTTTCTGATAATGAGTTTACTGGAACCATTCCCGCGTTCATTAATAACATGACCGAGTTAATTTCTCTTCGCCTTTCTCATAATCATTTTACTGGCACCTTTCCCAAGTCCATTGGTTCCTTGACCGCTTTAACTATTCTTGACCTTCACGGGAATCAGTTGGTTGGAACCATTCCCTTGTCCATTGGTTATTTGACAAATTTAACAGAGCTTCACTTAAGTAACAATAATTTTAGTGGCACCATTCCCGAGTCCATTGGTTCTTTGACCAAACTAACATACCTGACCCTTAGTTATAATAATTTCAGTGGAATCATTCCTAGATCCATTGGTTCATTGACCAAATTAGAATACCTTTACCTGTCAGAGAACTCTTTCCATGGAACCATTCCTCCAGAATTTGGAAACCTCACCAATTTGCAAAGTCTTTCACTATATTCCCTCGATAGTTGTACAATTGAAAACTTAGATTGGTTGTCTTCTCTATCTTCTTTAAGCGACCTTTATATGGATGGAACTTCTCTGGCCAAAGCAAATAACTGGGTAAATGCAATTATAGGTCTCCAAAACCTATCAGTTGTATTTTTATGGGGATGTGACCTCTCAAAAGTCATGCATCCATATTCTTCAGTTGTCAACTCTTCTTCATCTATTGTTGTCCTTTATCTCGATAACAACAATCTCAACTCATCAAGTTATCGCTGGTTGTGCCCATTAGTTGGCAATAGGCTTAAGGATTTTTCTGTTTCTGGCAACTCGTTTGATGGGAATCTTTCATATTTTCTGAACAACTTGTCTCGATGCACATCCCCAAAAATGTTATATCGGTTGGATGCTTCAAATAACCAATTAACAGGGTCATTGTCTGATGAGATTCAAAACTTTTCTTCCCTAAATTGGTTGTACCTAGATTCCAATCAGTTATATGGAACAATAAGTGACAAATTGTGGCAACTACCCACACTTACAGAACTGAACCTTTCTTCCAATTCACTTAGAGGTGTTATCTCTGAAAACATTGGAAAATCAAATCTTTTTCGTGTAGATCTTTCGTACAACTCACTCGAAGGAGCTTTTTTTAATGATGACGTGTCAAACCTTTCTATGAGTATAGAGCATATTGATTTCAGCTCCAATAAGCTAGGACCTCGTTTCCCCAAATCGATACAAAAAATGAAAAAACTTAAGTATCTTGATCTTTCCAACAATAGCATTTCAGACACAATTTCTACAGAGTTCTGGAACCAATGGCGCCCTTCTCAGTTATATTATTTGGATCTCTCTTTCAACAACATAAGTGGGAAATTACCAGAATCATTATCAAGTCCTGAGCTTGAAAAAGTAGATTTTAGTTCCAACAACTTTTATGGTCCAATACCTACTTTTCCTGCACGTATAAGGTTTTTAGATCTGTCCAGAAACAAATTCCAAGGAGGAATCTCTTTCTTGTGCCAAATCTATGAAAACTTTGAATCTCTTGATCTCTCACGTAACTCATTGACCGGGCAACTTCCGGACTGCTTGAAGAATTTGACGTCTCTAAAAGTTCTTAATTTGGGCCACAACACTCTATCAGGATATTTTCCTCCCTATGTAGGATGTTTGGGTCAACTCGAGATGTTATGTTTATACAACAACAACTTCTCTGGAGAATTGCCATTGTCTTTGAAGAATTGCACCAAGTTAAGCCTTTTGGACTTGGGGGCCAACAATTTAGATGGTAATATTCCTGTTTGGATTGGTACAAACTTGTCAAGGTTGTATGCCCTTAGCCTAAAATCAAACAACTTTTCCGGAGCCATTCCTTCACAAATATGTCAATTAGTAAGTCTTCAAATCTTAGACTTGTCGTTTAACAAGCTCCGTGGAACAATCCCATCGTGTGTGAATAATCTTACTTCCATGGTTCATGAAGAATTGTTTACGGAACATAATCTACATCATTATAGTAGTATTATTAATCTTAAAGACGTGTCTTACTCTGTTGACGATAGCTATATTGACAATCTGTTGATTCAATGGCAAGGAAAGGTAAATGAGTTTAGTAGAAATCTGGGACTTCTGAAGACAATTGATTTATCAAGCAACAGTCTCACAGGAAAAATCCCATATGAGATTACCAATCTGCAGGGATTAGTAGTACTAAACTTGTCACACAATGCTCTACTTGGAGAGATTCCGAAAGACATTGGTCAAATGAAAGAACTTCTGACTTTGGATTTATCCAAAAACAAGTTCTCAGGAGGGTTGCCATCAAGCATGTCTCAGATGAATTTGTTAAATTATCTTGACGTGTCGCATAACAACTTGTCTGGGAGGATTCCATCAAGCACTCAACTCCAGTCCTTTGAACCATCAAGGTACATTGGAAATGCAGGACTATGCGGACCTCCCCTGACCAAGTATTGTCCCGGAGAGATAATTTTAGTTGGTGAAAGTAAGAGTGATGGTGAAGCCACAGATGAACTTAAGAGATGGTTTTATATTGGAGGGGCCGCTGGTTTTCCTACTGGATTTTGGATAGTAGTTGGCGCTTTACTTCTTAACAGCCGTGCGAGACATGCTTTTTTTCTGTGTCAAGATAGCTTGAAAGATTGGGTGTATGTTAAGGTGATGATGTTCATGGCAAAATGGCGAAGGGTTGAACGTGCGTAGTTGTATATGTTTTTTTGTATGTTTTTTTCATCTGCTTAGTATTGTAATTTCATGCTTTACTTGTATTTGGCAATGGTTTTAGGTCCCAGTTATTAATAAAATTGCCACTAACACCATGGGTGGCCATTTCCCCGCGTTGTGTGATATACGACATATCCATATGTTCATATAGTATAAATTGTATAATAATATGATGTACGGAAGGTGTTTACTAAAAGGAAAATGATTTGCATAGAACTGCAACTTACTTGATGATGTTAAGGTATCATGGCTTGCTAATGTGAACAAAAAACTACGTGATTATCCCGATTTAAGTGATAACCTCATCCCGAAACACACATACTTTTCTTAATAATTCAGCAGCAACGTATGGGTTGCAACTTTCTCGTTGTTATTAAAAGAGGGTTCAATGGCTGCTCCTGGTATTAACATGAGATCAGTGCAGACTAAATTACCATAAACATAAAGGCTTACACAAAACTGTAATTTTTGGAAAATCCAACTTGTTTCAATTTCTTTGATTTCACATTGCTTTACAAGCCCTAGAATCCATTTAGAAAGCAAACTAAAACACAACAATCAAAGGGAAAAATGTACAACATTTTCATATGTTGCATGCAGCCCACTCCCATTTCCTACAACACTCGGGGTGCAATCACTGAGTCCAGACCACATGACCATTGGTTCACGGTTCACGGTTCACCCCTCAGGTCCAGTCTAACTATCATCAAAGTTTCAGGATTAACCATTTACAACTCTAAACAATAAAACATCAGATTTTAATCAGCTTCATAAATCACTTGAAACTTTAAGTTTCTTTTTCTTCGGTTTGTCTTTGATTATTGCGCTGTCAAAGGGCTCTGAATCATTTGACGTTCCAGCCATTATTGAGGTGCTCAACTTTTGCCTCTTCTTTGGGGTTAACTTTTTGGGTGCTTTGTCCATTGACATTTTGGTTGGCTCGGATGGTTCTGCGTCATTCAGCGTACCCACTATTGTTGAGATGTTTAACTTTCGCTTCTTTGGGGTTAACTTTTTGGGTGCTTCTTCCATCGACTTTTGGTTCACTAGTTCCATTGACTGTTTTAGTGCTTCTTCCATTGCTATGAGATCTTCTGGCGCTACTATTGGTTCTGTAGGGTCCACAGGTGGTGGTGGAGGTGGTTACGTCGTAATATATGGCATCATCGAGGGCGTAAACTAGTAGAGCAAGTGATGAAACAGTTGAGATTTTGGCCGCAGTTGAAGGTGACGACCAATACCACCATTGTTTTTTCAAGTGCTCTGTTTTAATCATGTCCTCTAAGATCATAGTCGCTTGTGCCATCTGAAATGCATAAGGTTTCGAAATTTATCACATAAAGATACACTAGGTACTACATTTGTATGCATAAAGTTTACATGCCAGGTCATCAAAGGTGACTCGGGTTGGGTTTCCCCAGCGGTACCAAAAGAACATAATCACTCAATCACGTAATAACAATTTTAACCAGTGCTGAGTAAAACGAATCTTTGAGGACCGATTACCAAATCACTTAAGGGACTAAACTGTGGTTGCAAAAAAAGACAGATAAGAATACAAACTAACCTCGTAAATAGATTGGGCCGATTTCACAAAAGAGCGCCAAGCTCTTAATTTATCGGAGCCTCCTCTTGAAGGTCTAAAAGCTTCTCGCAGAAGAGCAGCTTCAATATCCAGTAAATTGATTTTCAAAGACCGAATAATTTCAAAAGCTTTGCCAGTTAACGTCCGGGAAGAAGAACATGATGGGGGTTTTCCAGTTTTACCCTCGGAGTTTAACCCGTCAACCTCATATGGTGACTCGTTTTGGGGTTCTGTTAACCTAGAATTGTGTCTGACCAAGAATCCAGCTTTATCGTCTAGAGGGTTTCCATTTGACCAAGTCAATCCATTAGCAAGAGTCAACTGCTTCTCGAGAGTGTCACATTGATGCACTTCGTGACTGAAAAATGTTGAGTGGCATGAAGAACAATGGTGTCGTGTAGACCCCACTAGTTCCAAACAATCACACCGATATATTTTCCCCTCACCATCGTCCTTCAGGAATGAACCAAATTTCTTTTCAAATGCTTCCTTTGCATTGCTGACGTGAACCGTTGGCCTCGAGCAATTAGCTTGCAGATCAATTTGAAGATTCTGATCATTTGATTTGTTTCTTTGCCATTTAAAATCGACTTTTAAGTTCCTTTTCCTTTGCATCATCATCTCTCAACCACTCAATCAGAGCCTCAACCTCGGCATCTGATTCATAGCAATTCAAGTATCAAATTCCTCACCATCACTGTCGGGACCAGATACTAACAACCTTCGCGGCCAAGAACCCAGTAGAGTCTTCCTGCTGAGTCATGACCCAAGAAGTTCTATTAACATCACAATTATCTGTGCTCATATGATTCCAAATTACCGTCGAACCCAAAGTCTCGTCACACAAGAATTGTAGAAGCATAACCCTCTGCAAAAAAATGTTCAAAGAGATTGAGTAACTCTTCATGTCGTTTATATAAATTCGTTAGTTCCTAAATTACTGTCTCAAATTACCAAGTATAATCACCTAAACAACACTTGCAACCAAGTATTTATCTTTAATCTTCCATTTAACTATTTCGAGAAATTCAAAATACCATAATATAGGACGGGTCGGTCACGTTGAGTAACGAATCAAAACAGGTTGGGGTTGAAACGGGTCATTTACAGTATCGGGTCGAATCAGGTTGGACCATTGGATGTATTAACTATGAATTCAGATAATATTATAAATAATAAATGTATTAACTTTGAACTTAAAAACGATATAACTACAAGAGTAATGTATTTTCCTTCTACAAAGATGTTTTCCTTATGACATTATGGAACAATTTTACGATCACCGGTGACCCACATCACTCGTGCCCCGTCTACTTTCTTATTTAACTCAATTTATACTAAAGAAATAATTGACCCGTCTCAAAATAAATGGTTCAAAATAGCCACGTCAAAATGGGAATAATTTACCAAGCTTGTATTAAGCAAAGATACATATTTTTGTATTACTCCACGACTTAAAAAATTCAGTTCCGTTAGATATCTTTTATCTGATACTAGATATCTTCGGATCAATTTCCATGTTAAGAGAAGTTTGTTTGACATAAAAAGTCAAAGTATGACAACTAACAGTGATGCAATATAAGTCAAAACTAACCTCCTTGACGCCTAATTCCCAATAATCTGATTTCTCCATTTTATCTGCTAAATTTGCCACTTCCTTTAAATCTTCATCCTCTTTGGGGTTTGACTAAAATCAAAATCCTCTTCTTTCGCTTGTCTTGTGAATTCTGAAATGCAAGTAGGGCAATACCAACTCTTTTTGGGAACCCTTGGAAGTGGAGGATATAGACAGTATGTATGATACTTTGAATTACATCTATCACACAAAAGCAAGACATGGTCGTTTTCGTCCTTTCCACATACTTTGCAGATCCCCTCCTCCCATGGTGCAATGGGAAGTGTGCTCATAATTGTGTCTGCAAACATTGTGTTTAGTATAATTTTGGTCTCTTGGATGATACATTGGAACCATTGATTCTCACGACCGGTGAAAGTACCTATATAAGAAAAATCATACTTATTGGCAATTCGGGTAAAGTGTCACATGTTTGCTTAGAATAAGATATAAATTCTTGATACAGAAATCAACTGACCTCTTGCTCATACAGTTCCTTGAACTTCTTAAAGAAAGATTCAATCAAATTCAAGTATTTAGGTTTGTTCCTATATGTTATTCAATCAAATCATATTTATTGGCAATTCGGTGATAACTGGTGGTGATTGGTGGTGGCAGTAGGTGGCGACGGTGAGTGGCGGTGGTGATTGGTGGTGGGTGTTGGTGGTGAGTGAGTGGCGGTGGTAAGTGGTGGTGGTGGGTGGCGACGGTGAGTGGTGGTAGTTATTGGTGATGGCAGTGGTGGGTGGTGGTGTGTGGCGGCGGTGGGTGGTGGTAGTTATTGGTGATGGCAGTGGTGGGTGGTGGTGGTGGTGAGTGGTGAGTGGCGGTGCTGATTGGTGGTGGCGGTGGTGGAGGTGGGTGGTGGTGGTGGTGGCAGTGATGAGTGGTGGTGGTGATTGGTGGTGGTGGTGGTAACTTAACTGAGGTTATGTATTAAGGACCAACAATGTATATTTTTTAACTGACATTATCTATTGAGGATTAATGGTGCAATTTTTATACCATGGTTATAAATCTAAAGTTAACAAATTACATACTTGTCAATTATTTTGAAAGTTTTATTTACTTGTAATGGAATATAGTAGGTTACCTTAAAAGAATCTAAAATCTATATTCCTTAGTAAAAATATACACTTGTGAGTTCATTCCCCAATTAACTAACAAAATGCTCAAATTCACCCGCTCAAACTCACCAAACTTCATATCTCAGCTGCTGCTCTCACATGCGCTTAACAAACCTTCTCAGGCATTCGTTGTTAGTTAATTACTTTAATTTGTGTATTTGAACTGAAATTTATTTGAATTTAGCTACTTAGTTCATTAGAGGGTTAGTTATAATTTGTTGAATTTGAACTCTAAAATTGTTGTTGTTAGTTGTGTTAATTGTTGCATATGAGGTGTTTGATGATATGCCTAACTCGAATTAGTTATTAAATTAGTTAACTATTTTTTGGGTAAAGGGAGTAATCACGCACCTGGTAAATAAATTAACCAAATAAATGTTTAAGTACAATGTATATGGTGAGATCCCGTATATCGACCCGTTACATAGGCATAGAGCTTACATAACAAGATACTTCCAATTATCTAAACAAGAAACAAAACACTACTCAAATGATAACATATGACTGTGAAATTATTTCCTAGGACCTTGAAGCGTTGTGCCATACATGGCATTAAAGACATCCAAATTCCGTGAAGATCACGAACTTTGTTTGAATAGTCATCAAGTCATATTCATCATACTCATCTTCATACCCTTGGCCACCACCAAATAAATTAGCGACTCATCAAATGGGTTAGCAACAACCTCATCTTGATCGACACCTCAATCTCTCCCACTTTATAAAAGGGTTAGCTCTCTTAATAGGCGAGGTAGGCGAATAGGTTGACCATCATCATCCACAGAGTAGCTTTCCGGCAATAAGTAGTTTTCAAGCTTACAAATTTTCTCAACTATGGAGTAGAACCAACATCCATTGTTCCCATTGAATCACTCACAAGGGATACATGTGATGTAGAACCGTCTTATTAAACACATCCTCATTAACCTCTATTGTACGACCCTTATCCACATCTCGCTTCCTTAGAACAACCGGTAGAATCCCAATCATCGCCTCCTCGAGATTAGAATCAACCACAGGACTTTGAATGCCCGTGTCCTCATGCACCTCAAGTGTCCCAAAAGAGTTAGAAGTAGTGTGAGTACAGTAGCGATGAATGATAGCAACGTCCGGCGTCTTCTTCTTTGGGATATAAACACCTTCCTAGGGGCAAATTTAGGACCCTTACCCATATTAATACCACTAGACAACCCGGACCTTGGGGTTTGGCTTTCCGATTCTGCACCACCTTAAAACCATCATCATTCACATCCAAGTCGAGGTGTGAGCATCGTGATGATGCTCATTAGGAGACTTAGGACAACAAGCATTATCATGCCCAAACACTTTACATTCCATGCAATGGAGGTTTCATTCATATTCAACCTTGATACTAGCCATTGTAAAACCACTATCATCCTTCATAGGGATAGCCATAGTTACCACATGTTTAAGATCGACTTCCGATGATAACTCAACAAAAGCACGAGCAAAACTAATACGACCCCATGAGTCAACGCACATGGAGCTAGTGAATGCATCTAACATGATCGGCTTACCCACGAGTAGCAATAAGGCTCAACCCGTCTTCCGAATATGCAAGTAATGGCACATTATGCAATTTAATCCACAGGCACTTTGGTAACCTCACTTTTGGACAATAGCACGTCAGAGTCCATTTAGTGAGAATGATAGGAGAATTACGAATTATCCAAGGTCCTCGTTGAAGAACATTCTCAACACCCTCTTTAGAATCAAATTTAAAGAAATACACCATCATCATTCTTCATAAGTTTCTTTAAACCAAACTTACCCCATGTATTGGTGACATAATTCTTGACCAAGTGAAATGCAATATTCTTGCCGACAAATAAGCCAACAAGAGTATTATCATAGCGGTTAAACACACCTCCATAGCACCTTAGGAAGAAGCGTATCATGATTATCAATTGATTCTCATTCACCAATGAACGGAAGTTAACTTTCCTACATACACGTTCGAGTTTAACACATTAGCAAACGACCTCACTTCATTGTGTATACTATCACTTACATTAAGACCGGTAGAAGCATTCTTACCATCCATCGAAGCATTAAGATCAAGTAACACTATGATTAGTACCATACATTTGGGATTGCATAGCCACATCAAAACTCGACGGAGGAGTAATTGCGAATAAACTTTAGTACCATTAATACCACTCGAGTTGTTCACATCGAAGATGAAGCCATCTTAGCAATATCATCATTAATTTTATTCATTCTTTGCATCAAAATTCGATGCGCATTAGCAATCAACCGCCCACATTAGGGCATTTAGAGGCCGAATCGAGCGGTACATCATGACTAGGGCTTGAATCAAGTGAAACCGCTCCACTTGTCCATCGGTACCAACAAGAGGAGTACCTTTGTCTCACCGCGAAGAAACAATCGAATCCATACCACCAATAGAATCCATATCACCAATAGTACCATCGGTACTCCTTACTTTCTTGGCCGAGTCACTCAACAACGAACTCGATGATCCCTCCTTATTCTCGCTACTCTTCCGACCACCAAGCACTCTTTAAGAACCCTTTTCCATCTCTCAAGAAACCCACGAACACCATGACTCTTCTCAATCGCCAGACAAAACCAAGTACAATAGCAGCATACGCCAATAAAACCCTAGTTAATAACTAGGGTTTATAATCATGAAGATCAATAAAAACTAACCCATAATCAATCAGTTGCACCAGCAGGATAATAAGAGAAAAGATATGATAGTGCAAATAAACTGATCAAGGAAGCAGAGATGCACCGAAGCGATTAAAAACCCTAAGAATGACGTTTGAAACAAACCCAACAACGATAATCGGCCAAAAACTAATCTACTAATGATATTCAAGACCGAATACCACTAATTGATCAGGTTGAAACGATTACAAGAGTTATTGTAGCGGAATTAAACGTTGAGGATGAGAGCAAGGGTTTTTTAAAAATCGCCAATGGGAGAGAAAAAGAGGATCGGTTTTAGGGGTTGGTTTTCACACTTTGGCTTAAATTAGTTAACTAGATGTTGCTAAATTTATAATTGATGCATGTAAGGTGTTTGATGATATGCCTAACTCATGTCTTGTGAAAGAATGAATTTCAAACGCTATATACTCTTTGTTTGTCAAACTTGAGAATCACCGGTTGATGAAACGCCATTGCAGGAATGGCTATATTAGTGCAATAGGATTAGGGGGTTAAAAGAGATGATCAAGGTTTTGGATGAGAATGTGATGGATTCGGTTCGTCAGATACATGATTTAAATGTTACTAGAAGTGATTTGTTGGCGTTGCAAGATAAACTTAGACTTACTTTATATGCTCTGCTCATACCGTTCTTCATTTTTTTTAATTAATATAGCATATAGGATTGAATTGTGTACTCGTAGTCTCAACCGAGAGGTCAGGGGTTCGATCCTCACTCCCTACAAAAGGCAGGAGGTCCTTTCTACCTTTGGTAGAACTGGAAGCAGCCTCTCTACCTTAGGTAGGGGTAAGGCTGTCTACATCTTAACCTCCCTCAAACACCGGAAACGGTATTGGGTACCCTTAACCCGTGGAAGACGGCATTGGGTGTTACTTTTTTTTATATGTAGAATATGTAGTATCTAGTAGAAATAGGTATAAACGAGAACTAGTAAACATGTTAAAACCCCCTAATATTTGGACGTGTATAAGAGCAACACATTCCTACCTGTAAGATAATAAGAGAATAGAGAAATCATGAAATGTAACTGATAAAAATACTATCAGTAAGAATGAGCCGGCGACTCATAGGCAGTGGCTTGGTTAAGGGAACCCACCGGAGCCGTAGCGAAAGCGGTTGATCTATTTAATTGTAAAGGAAAACCATTAGCTCCCAAGAGGTTTCCACTTGGTGGTATGGGGTAAGTTGTGAACAAATTAATAGATCACGTATTGCAATGATATCGTATTGGGCACCCGTTTGACACGTTCTTATTTGTATTCTTTAGAAGTGGCAGCATGTGAGGCTTCCTCTGTGATGGCCAATCAGTTCTCCATTAAGCTCTGCCTCTATTTTGTCACTTATTATCTACATGCTCATTTTCCGTAAAACTAATCATATCATGAAGTAAAACCTTATGTAGAACGTTTAAAGATGAAAAGTCATATGTATGAGTGAATTTGTAGAAAAATGGTATTTAGATGGCATTTATCTCTTCATTGAACGTTATGATATAGCTTTTAATTTCGAGTCCTTTATTTTACATTCACTGATTTGTATTACGAGAAGGCGGCAATAAAAATACGCATCGGTGTTATCACCGAGCCAGCATGAAGGGATAGGGTGAGGGAGTGGATCTCGATCCCTTACTTTATGTTTTATTTGGTATTATAAACTGCGAGTTTATGACTTATGTTTTGTATCTATATCGAAAATGCATGATGATCATGGTTTATCATCATAGAAATTTGGAATTTAAGTGTGACATTCCACATCACGCGTTATTCCACATGCATGGACCGTTTATGATGGTATCATTTGGGCATTCTTCTTTTCAATAGACAATAGGTCATGTTACTTATTGTTGCAGATACTTCTCTCTCACACAAACACATAGTTCTTCTCACACAAGTTCTATTAACAGATCTACACCACCACCATACAATATCTTGAAAGCTAATCTATATATAATAAAATAAACACTAAACCCACTTATTAACGTTTTGATTGATTTGCTGATATAAACCCAAGTCGAAAATTGATCATTCTTGCATTATTAGTTAATGATGATAATAAGCCATTGGTAATTCTTGGAAGTGTGTTTGTTGAGAATCTGAAACAAGCTATAGACTTTGATACCATTACCCCTTAAACCCACTTATTGTCACACGTTTCTCTCACACAAACACATACTTCTTCTCACCACCACCACCATACAATATCTTGAAAGCTCATTTATATATAGTAGAAGGGTACCCGCGAATGCATGCGTGGTACCGATGACTATTTTGTTGCGAACAAATGTTTTGAGGTGGTGATGTGATGAGATGGTGGTGACAACGATGGCGATAAGTATAGTTATATGTGTTTGCTTACCGTTTAGTGAATTCGTTTCACAACACTTGAATGTATATGTGTTAGTTGTAAGTGTTTGTTTGGGTTACCCGTAACTTTCACGCGACATCATTATTCCGCATATAAAAATACCCTTGCAATCTCTTACGCGTTAAACACTCCCCAAAGTATATGATTTTGTGAATCAAGATTATATTGATTGGAATAAATGAAATAAAGGTTAAAGTTGTAAAAATTTGAATTAAAATAAAATAAACCCACTAAAAATATAAAAACTAAAACTCATAAAAATATATTAAAATGGATGTTGAATTAAAGAGTATAAAATTTTAGAAAATATGGTGAAATTAGATTATAATATAAATAAGTAGATAAAAAGATATTTTAATTTGAAAATAAAGATGAATTTTTAGTTGAGAAGTGACAAATGTCATTTTATAATTGGAGCTTCTTATCTTAATTTTTGGTGGTTAGGAGTTAAGCTTGGAGTTTGTTAGAAGTTAGGCTTGAAGTTTGTTAGGAAGTGACACATGTCATCTCATGATTGGAGCTCCTTATCTTAATTTTACATGCATTATAATATATCTTTCTATAATAAGCAAGTAAAAAAGTCTGAATTTTTAAGCCTTCTAATTTTAGAAGGCCTAAATGCATTATAAAGTAGTATAGATAATAAAATAAACACTAAACCCCACTTATTTATGTTTTGATTGCCAAGTCGAAAATTGATCATTCCCCTTTTTATATAGACCTCTATAAACGTGTAATGTTCATTTGTATTTGTGTTACTGGTTTATGAAGGATTAGTTGTTGCATGTGGGAGGTTGGAGAGAAGTGAAGGAGTGTTACTGAATCTTTATGGGCTATTTTGCAGGGTTGTGATGATCATTCAATTGGGCCATCCATTTTTTTGGAAGAATATATGAAGTCTTTGTGGGTACCCTTTGAATTCTTTTTGGGTCTGGTTTATTGGTGTTCATATCTGTTACTATTGTTGATGTCCTGTTCATGATGGGAGAAAAGCAAGAAAAGAAGGAGAAAGCAGTTGGAAAAGAAGAGGAAGAAGTCGAAGACAATAATAATAAGCCATTGGTAATTCTTGGAAGTGTGTTTGTTGAGAATCAAACAAGCTATACACTTTGATACCATCGCCACCTGTGTCAAGAGCCCATGAGGATGTATCTGTATCGCCGCCCAATGGTGGTTATCCTCGTGTTCATGGGGCCAGAGCTATGAGTCATCCACCGTGGGTTGAAATTCTTTGGTTTCGACTTTTGTGAAGTTTGACTTTGTTGACTTTTTATATTGTGTTTGATTTTATTGAATTTTGTTGATATGTGGAAAAGTAGTGGAATTTATGATGTTAGGGATAGCGATAATTAGTTTATGACGTGTTTGGAGACGAGTATTTAGAGGAAGCGTTTATTCTACTAGTTTCGCCAAACATATAGGGTATGACATGTTTGTTTAAGCTTTATATACGTGGTCTTATGCGCTTATTTGATTTCACCTTATATTTCACAAGCTATAATTTTTCACCTTATTTTGAGGCCTGTGGGCTTATATAACAAACTTATATAAGCCGTTGGATCTCAAAATAAGCCGGAAAATTGGAGCTTATGATACATAAGGCGAAATCAAATAAGCTCATAAGCTCACGTATACAAGCTTAAACAAACACCCCCATAGTGTTGGTGTAGGTTTAGGGAGTAGTGATGACAAGGATGTTTTTGCGTAATACAGTGGAAAAATTGATTGATGTTGTGGTGAGAAACTTTGGAAGGATCTCGTGATCTTGTTCCTATCGTAGTTTCTACAACTTTTTTTGGTATGCGTATGTTTTTTTGTCTAGCTTTGTTAGTTCTAGTTTACATAGAAGAACTTTAATGGAAAATTTTGTGTTTTTAATTTCGTGGGGAAAATGTTTAGAAGGATCTCACGCCCATATCATAGTTTCTTAGAGTTATAGACAATTTTTGGGTATCCATGCATTTTGGCCTAGCTTTACTGATTTTCGTTTAAAAAGAGAAGAACAAAAAAATGTGTTAAACCAAAAGGACCCCTTGAATTCTAGTAATATAATGTCACAAAATTTTAGGGAGTAGCGATGACAAGATGTTTTCTCGTACAGTTTTGTCGTGGTGAAAAAACTTTGGAAGGATCTCGTTATTGATAGCAATGAGCTTCTTAACTGGATCGAAATACCCGATATCACACCAAACAGCAACGATTTTCTACGAGCTACAGTCACACCACCCGAAAGAAATACGATGAGCAGAATCTATAACCCGAACTCTCGATACAGTCACACCACGAGAATCGCTTAGTGTCCAAGATCACCTTCAACTTTCGCCTAAAATTAGAATAGCAAGGAACAAAATACCCTCTAAGTACAGAGAATAAATTTAAGGAAAATCAAATCGCCATTCTCATTTCCAATTTTCGAATACATAGGTTTGAAGGAAAATAACCGACAAACACCACTAACCCACGTTTCATACATACGGGAATTTAAATAACTACTTTGACAACTTCAAAACAAATAAATAAAAAGAAACCGAATCGGAAGTACTAAAAGAAAATAAAACAAAGACATTTTATGGAATAAAACGTGGGGTCTTTAACTCAGGTCAAGTCTTGCATAGTCCAGTGGGCCAGGTTGATCCATTTTTGAACCGGGCTCTGATGTTGATTCATGGGTGCGGACGGGGCACGCTTATCATCCTCTCCGTCTTGGAAAAGTTTGACCTCAAACTTGGAAGAGGTTCATCGAGGATCGAAATATGGTCGCGGATCGGCAACATTGATGGTGCTGGTAGATCAAGTTTATAAGCATTGTCATTCACCTGGCAAGAACTTTAAATGGACCATCGGATCGAGGACTTAATTTAGAACGCCGTTTAGATGGAAACGGTCCTTTCGAAATGAAGCCATACAAGGTCACCGGTTTAAAAGAACATGCTTCCTCCTTTGTCACCGATACTTAAGAAGTTCATTAGTCTTCATAATCTTGTCATGAATCTACGATGGATAGATTTGATATCGTGACTAAATCACTAGCATCTTTGCTGAATTTTGTGGAAGTATCAAGGACCCGCCAAATCAAGTGGAGTGGGTGGTTTAAACCATAAACGACCATGAAAGGGCGATTCACGTTGTTTTACTAGGAGCTCGATTGTAGCGAATTCGGCCCGAGCAATAAATCCTCCCACCGCTTCAAGTTAGAGGTGATGAGCGCAACAAAGAACCAAGGGTACGGTTAGTGACTTCGGTTTGACCGTCGGTTTGAGGATGACTTGATGTACTAAACTTGAGCTTGGTGCCTAACTTTCTCCACAATGTCAACGAAATGACTTAAAAACTTGACGTCCGATCATCGACCATAGTCTTGGGTACCCCATGAAGACGGACTATTTCTTTGAAGTATAAATTGGCAATCTGAAACGGCATCATACGTGGTGTGGCGGGCAACAAATGAGCCATCTTGGAGAATCGGTCGACCACAACCATAATGAATCCTTTGGCGTTGTGTCGTGGTGGCCGGTGATAAAATCGGTGACATCCTCCCGAGCAACGGTACGGAAGTGGCATGTACAACCCATGTGGCAAAGACCGACCTTTGGCTTTATGACACCGCGGACATCGCCGAATAAAATGTTTCACATCACGACTCATCCTGGGCCAAAAGAATTGACCGCGTAGTATGTGACTTGTCTTATCAATGCCGGATGGCTGCTAAACCCCTTCATGTGCCTCTGTATGATAACCAAGCGAATCTTTGTGGCGCGAGAATACAAAGTTCTTTGTCTTTTGAGCGAAACCCATTCAAAACATGAAATTCACCGGTAGTATGATGTTGACAATTGGCATAAATCTCCCAAAGTCGGGATCCGACGGGTACTCTTTTTGCAATAGCTCAAACCCAATTACTTTTGGTTGAAGTGAAGTAAGTAGAGAGTACTGCGAGACAAAGCATCAGCTCATTTATTGAATTTTCCACCTTGTGTTTGATGGTGAAAGTAAAGGCACGGAGGAATTCCACCCACTTAGCATGACGAGGTCGCAACTTATGTTGACCTTGAATGTACTTTAATGCTTCGTGATCCGAATGTAGGATGAACTCCTTGGAAATCGGATAATCGCCAATGCTCCAATGCCCGAACGATGGCATAAAACTCTCATCATATGTGGAATATCGCCGTTTGGCATCATTGAGCTTCTACATTTGAAGTAAGCAATGGGCGATTCGGTGAGATAGAACGACTCAATTCCTACTCGGATGCATCACACTCGACCTCGAACACTTCAAGAAACATGGCGCCAAGACCGGAGTAGAAGATAATTGTCGTTGAGCTCGTCAAAAGCGAGTTGAGCCTGGGTTCCAAACAAAGGTCTTGAGCTTTGTTATTTCGATCATTGGAGCCACAAGAGTACTCAAATTCTTTATAAACGCCGGTAAAGAGGCGAGACCGTGAAAACTCCTCACTTGTTGAATTGTTTGAGGAACCGCCAATCACTAATTGCTTGTATTTTGTTTTATCCACCAATTCCACTATTTGAAACAAGATAACCAAGAAAAGTCACTTGATTAGTAAAAATTCACATTTGTCCAAGTTCCATAGGCGTTTCGGTCAAGCACTTGGAACAACTGTGATAGTGGATTGGTGCTCTTCGGGGTTCTTTATACGAGGATATCGTCAAAATAGACAACAATAAAGCTGCCCAAAAACGGTTTCAATACATGATTCATCAACCTCATGAACGTGCTAGGTGCATTCGACAGCCCGAAAGGCATGACGAGCCATTCGTATAACCCCTCCTTAGTCTTGAAAGCGGTCTTCCACTCATCTCCTTCAAAAATTCGAATTTGATGATAGCCGCTTCGTAAATCGACTTTAGAAAACACTGTGGCACCGTGAAGCTCATCCAGTAAGTCTTTTTTTGGGTAAAGGGGAGTAATCCTGCACCCTGGTAAATATATTAACCAAATAAATGTTTAAGTACAATGTATATGAGTGAAATCCCATATATCAGCCTGTTACATAGGCATAGAGCTTACATAACAAGATACTTCCAATTTTCTAAACAAGAAAACAAACCACTACTCAAATGATAACATATGACACAACGAAATAAGCTTAGCTCATCCAGTAAGTCATTCAGCCTTGGAATGGGAAAACGGTATTTGATTGTAATTTTGTTGATCGAACGACTATCCATACACATCCGCCATTCTCTATTCTTCTTCGGTACAAGCAAAGTGGGTACTGCACATGGACTAAGGGATTCACGAATAAGTCCCTGTTCCAGCAATTTATCAACTTGTCTTCTGATTTCGGTGGTTTCTTGGGGGTTGGTTCGGTAAGCGGGTTTGTTGGGTAGGGCTGAACCGGGTATGAGATCAATTTTGTGCTGGATGGATCGTTTAGGTGGTAGGCCAGGGGGAATTTGATAGGAAGACTTGGGAATATGATTTTAATAGGCTTGTAAAGAGGGACAACATCGGTTTGGTGGGTTCTTGTCTTCATCAAGGCCTAGCAAGACAAATTCTTTGATGGGTTGATATTCATGGTATTCGATTGTAATAGGGTGCTCAAGGAAGGTGTTGGTTTGGGGAATGTGTTGAGGGGTGAGTGGGGTGAGGATAATTTTACGGTTGTTGTGCGAATGTATACGTGTTAGGTACCCATCATGAATTGCTCACGATCAAACTGCCAGGGACGCCCAAGTAGTACGTGACAGGCATCCATCGGAATAACATCACACCACAATTCATCAGAGTATGACTACCTATGCTGAAAGACAACAATACCCGGTGGGAAACTCGTATACTGATTTAGCCACTGAATCAGGACTTGGTTATTTCCCAGAGCCATGGTGACGCGTCTCCATCCAGTGGTCGATTATCAAAGGCGGTCGGTGGATGGCACCCAAATGACATCAAAGTTGACATTCCCAGTACGATGGTAAACTAGATCCCGATGAGTTTGTCGAGTGGTCGCGAACGGTAGAACGGGTTTTGACTATAAGCGGACCACGGAGGAAAACAAGGTTAAGATTGTTGCCCTTAAGTCAGTAAGTATGCATCAACCGGTGGTCGAATACTGCTTTGAAACGTGAACGATCGGGAAAGAAAAGATCAAATCTTGGCCAAAGATGAAGCGAAGATGAAGCAAAAGTTCCTTCCCATGTATTATGTTGAGCGGTTTCTCAACCGCATGCCTCAAGCAAGGAACATGTACGGCTGAAGAATATTCTCGTGAGTTTGAATACCTTCTGATGAAGTGTGATGTTCCTGAGGACGATCCTCAAACGCTCGTTCGTTATTTGGGAGGCCTTGAATCTCGAGTTGCAAACGTTGTTGAACTGCACTCTTTCCAAACCCTAGCTGAGTTAACGTTACTAGCCCATAAGGTGGATACACAACAACGAATCAAAGGAAAAATTGAGTCGAACCGGTCCACTTTCAAGCCCACCTCTTACCCGAAGCCCACACAAACCACCAAACCCATTACCCCAAATACTTTAAAACCAACACCTTTCTTCAGAAATAATAACGAAACCCCAAAGGCCCTCAAGTTGTTTCGATGTCGAGGATTAGGGCACATTGCTTGAGTGCCCCAACAAGAGTCTCATTACTCGATCGATTTTGAACTGCAGTGGTTATGAGTTTAGTTCGATTCATTGGCGATTCTATTCCACTGAGCGGCAATGAAGAAGAAGTGATTGGACCCGATGAAGGCCCGTGTTTGGTTGTTCGAAGAACATTGAGTACTTCAGCAACTCAAGAAGAGAACCTTCAGCGAGAATCAATTTTTCACACCCGTTGTACGATTGCCCAGAAGGTTTGCATGGTGATAATCGACGGGGGCAGCCGCACCAATGTTGCTTCACAAACTTTGGTAACTAAACTAAACCTCACTACTCAACCACATCCTTCCCCTTATGTAAATGATAGCAATGAGCTTCTTAACTGGATCGAAATACCCGATATCACACCAAACAGCAACGATTTTCACGAGCTACAACACACCACCGAAAGAAATACGATGAGCGTAATCTATAACCCGAACTCTCGATACAACACACCACGAGAATCGCTTAGTCGTCCAAGATCACCTTCTAACTTTTCGCCCAAAATTAGAATAGCAAGGAACAAAATACCCTCTAAGTACAGAGAATAAATTTAAGGAAAATCAAATCGCCATTCTCATTTCCAATTTTCGAATACATAGGTTTGAAGGAAAATAATCGACAAACACCACTAACCCACGCTTCCTACACGGGAATTTAAATAACTACTTTGACAACTTCAAAACAAATAAATAAAAAGAAACCGAATCGAAGTACTAAAAGAAAATAAAACAAAGACATTTTGTGGAATAAAGCGTGGGGTCTTTAACTTTGGTCAATCTTGCATAGTCCAATGGGCCAGTTGATCCATTTTTGAACTAGGCCTCACGATGTGATTCATGGTCCGGACCGGGCTCGCTTATCGCTTATCTTGTTCATATTGATGACAAGATGCGTTTATTGGTGTTCATGATGAGAGAAAAGCAAGAAAAGAAGGCGAAAACAGTTAAGCCATTGGTAATTCTTGGAAGTGTGTTTGTTGAGAATCTGAAACAAGCTATAGACTTTGATACCATCAACAAGATGGTGTGCTGTCGTGACACTTGTGCCCATGAGGATGTATGCTCCGCCGCCGCCTAATGGTGGTTATCCTCAGCCGCCAGGAGCTATGAATCATCCACCAGGTGGGTTGAAATTCTTTGATTTTGACTTTTTTTAAGTTTGACTTTTGTTGACTTTTTTAATGCGATCTTCAGTTGATTTTTGTTATGGAGTCTTTAAAGAGACTAGATTTAAGTCGTTTCATATATTTATTTCATTCCATTTGCAATGTTTCAAAGCGTAAATTAAACATGATTATTGAATGGAATAAGTTGCTCAATTACTTTCTTCATTTAAAAACTACGTGCAACCAAACATACCCTTAGTGGAAAAAAGATATGCTTGTAATGATCCAAAAGGACCCCTTGAATTCTATTAATTAAAGGTCACGAAAGTCCAGTTTATTTTCATGCTAAACAATTTGCGACTGCCATGTTCATTGTTAGTAGGCTTTTATTTGTAGTATATTTTCCCTTTAATGGGTTCTCGAATCGTGATTTGTCGTCAGCAGAATATGCTTGCAACTGAGTGCTTCTTGCCCTTTACATGCCAAGGTATCATAATCCTTTCAACTACACTACAAAGAAACCTCTATAAATTAATACTGATAAATTAATAAACTCAATAAAACTAATAATTTTTCCGGTCCCAACTTGGGACAGCAAAATTGAACCCAATCGATAAAATAATAAGATAATAATTTTTTTGTAACCCCAGTGTATATATATTAGTCCCAACGAACTATAAATTAATAATCACTAAAAAATTACATAATATATATTATATATGTGTGATACATTTCAAAATTCTAAGATTGTTTAGTAAAAAATGAATCTATAGTCACTTGTTTTTTGTTGAACTTCAAATCTATATTGATTTCATCTTTAGATCTCCTATTGCGCCAAGAGTTGGGCGTTGTCTTCTCGTATTGGAACAAAAATTGTGAAGAGTTATTGCCGCTTGTAATGCTTCTTTTGAGTGGTGGTTCCAAAGCTATTGAATCATCCTCAACTTCATCATCAACGGATTTTGAATGGTATCCGCCATAATTTCTTCAATTCCTTAAACCACGTAACATTCATTATTTTCACCGGGATAATCTAGCAAGTGATTCATATTCATTTTGTCGATAATGCATACCGTAATTAACCATCTTTAAATTAATAATTTATTAATTTATCGATAAAATAATATCTCGCTAAATTAATAAAATATGTCGGTCCCCACACCATTAATTTATAGAGTTTTTACTGTATTTGGTTTCTATTCCTTGCACATGTTATCACTTTTGGGCTTATGGCTCCATAATAGTTCACAATATAAAACTTTGGTAAACAAATTAGAATTTCATGTCATCATTTGCATCGGCGTTTATGAGACGTTGGAAGTCTCTTGTTTCTAAATCCAGTTGTTCACGATTGGTGCATGGAATATTTTTCCGAGACCACTACTTTTCAGGATGCATGAGGTAAGCTGCTTTGTACATCCATGATCTATGAATTCCAGTATTATTGTCCTTATTTCAATTCATGTTATTAATTCAGCTGGTGTGCCTAGCTGCCATCTCTAATTGCTTGTAATATTTTGGTAAACACTATTGATATCTATATATGCTTAAAGTGTTGAATTGAAGACTATTACGACCTGTATTCATTTTCTGAACTCGCTCTAACAAGTTGGCCTAGTATTTTTGTCTTTTTTATGCAGGGCTTATTCGTTATCCCTCTCCATACCCACAAATGATTCGACCTGGGTATCCTCGACGACCACTTGGACCAGGGGGAGTCATTCCAGCTTACAACGCCCAATCATACCTATCGGGTCCAGTGATTCCTACTATTATTAGGCCACCTATCAATCTAAACATAGCTCCTGTTGAAAAGCCAATGACCACAATTTATGTTGGCAAGATAGCATCAACGGTGGACAATGATTTCATGCTTCCCTTTGCATGTAAGTTTTTACCACGTGTACCAGATCCCACTACAGGAGCGTTGAAGGGCTTTGGGTTTTGTGAATTTGAATCCGTGGAAGGAGTATTACATGCTTTACGACTGCTGAGTAAATTGAGTATTGATGGTCAAGAGCTTATGGTATGGTTGGATCTTTTTCTATTCTTCATCATTTCATTATATTTTCTCTCATTTTCTGTGTCATATTAAGAAACTTATACCTCATGGATCTTAGACATTAATCTATGTCAGGAGGCTCATACTTATATTTGTTGTTCATTTTGCCTTGGTGAAAAGGGTGGTTAGTTTCTTAACATATAAACTGCTATGTTTCTATATTTTACGTATAAGTTGTTGTTTAAATATATAATGTGTAAGTAGCCAAAACGTGCAAATTCAGTAGCTGGTCAAAGCAGGCAACATAATCTGGTTGAAATTTGATAGTTTAGGTTGACCCAGAACAAACTATATTAGAAGTATGTGTGTCAAATATGATTACAAAACTATATTATTTTTTATCAGCTAAAGATTAATATAATATGATCTGGCACACTCATAAGCCTGTGGGTGAAAATTCGAAAATTCCCTATTGCATGCTCTGTTCAAAGCAATAAAGTTTATCGCATTCTCACTTCCGCTTATCACTTTCTATCTATGTTTGCATTTGCCCATGTTTACATGTCTTCTATCATTCTTAATCCATTCATTTTTAGTTAATATTAATCGTTAATTTGTATATGTAGTTAAATTTTGATAAAGCAACCAAGGAGTATCTAAAGCGATATATTGAGAAGAAAAAAGAGAACTTGAAGAATCAGAAAGAACCTCTTAAGCCTTCCGTGGAGGAATCAAAGGATGTTAAAAAGGAGGATGATAACAATGAAGAAAATAAAGATAATATTGACTATGCTACTTTCGGTCTTGTAACTGATGAAGATAAGGAAGCTGACAAAGAAGCTAGTGAAAAGCTTATAGGAATGATAGAAGAAAGGATAAAGAATAAGAGTTGAGATCCATGTAGAACCCAAATTTGTCATAGAACCAATTAACCAATCACATTCATCCATTTTTAATTTCACATTTTTTTAAAACAACATATCTTGCAATGACAGTAAATCTTCGCTACTAAAAATACACCAATGACGAGAATTAAATTATTTTTTATAGATATGCATTGTTATATAGTTTGACGAACTTTTTTAAAAGTCAGTCGTAAAAATCATGTGATTTGTAAAATCACATGTGATTTTAAAAATCACATGTGATTCGTGAAAATCAAATCACATATGATTTTAAGAAATCACATGATTCTTACAAATCACGTGTGATTTTTCCGACTAAATTTTTAAAAAAAGTTCGTCGAAAGTATATAACAATGCATATCCGAGAAAGATAATTTAATTTCGTCGAGATGGTATAATTTTTGACGAACGATTAACGGTTTGTGAGATATTTAGTTTTCAAAAAGGGTGAATATATTTTAATAAAAGAAATGAGTGGTATGATTGATTGATTGGTTATAAGAAATATCGGCTCTATAACGAACTTTTCTAAAGAATAAACCTCTTCCACCTCCACCTCCACCCCACAAGCTCCTCATTATCGCTGTTAATATGACCTCTCGAACTTCCAACTAAGTCGAGAGATGGCGATTCAGATGCTGACATGGCAAAAATTGGTTAGTATAAACTTTGGACTCCATATATTTAGGGGGTGTTTAGATTTGTGTTTCAAAATGATTATCAAACAATTGGGTGTTAGATGGCCAATTTCATACTGTTTGCATTATGAAAGGGTAATTTTCGTTATATAAATACCAAAACTTAAAATTTACACCCTCTTAGTAATATGTGAACTCGAAGGTGTAGGTAAATGATTGTCTTCTTTATTTGATGTTGGAAGCTCTATCATGCTATAATGCTTGACCCTATCCTTTACATATGCGCAGAAGATAAAAACGATGAAGAGACCAAGAAAGCAAACTTTCTAGCGAAAGCGAGACCAAACAAGCTCACCTGAACGAAAAAACGCTAGGCGGAGCAGGGATCCAGAGCGAGATCTAAAACGTGAAAAGGAACGCGAATTGGAAAGGTACGAAAGAGAAAGGGAGCAAGACCGAGCTAAGAGAGAAAGGGAACGAGAATACAAAATACGTGAAGATGAACGGCGATATCAGGGTCGTCTAAAGGAGTGGGAAAATCGGGAAAAGGAAAAAGAGCGTGCCCGCAAACAAGAGAGGGAAAGGGAAAATCGGGTTTCAACAAATATTCCGCCACCAGACCATAAGAAATTTTTTTTTTCATCTTGAGCAGCAACAGGGCGTAGCACCATACGACACCGTTTTATGATCACATCGTTTGTTGATATGTTTAGACACATTATAAGATAAGGCTTTAGCGCGTTTATGTTACTTCTAAATCATTCTTATGTAACTTATGCATTGTAATTCCTTTAGTTAGACTTCCCGATGCGTACGTGAATAGATAATCGGCAATCACGATTTGTTTTTTTTTTCTTCTACTTCACCAATCTCAACATCGAATAACAAACACATTTTCATATTTTTTTTCCCAGGTGTTTCACTAGTAGATTTATCATTAATTAATTATATAGCCAGCACACAATTTTTGATTATTGTGACATAAATTTTTGCTATGTCACTTTCCTGCTACCAAATGTGTTTGATATGTCTCGGACAATTTGGCTTCAACAACAGCCCATGGCATATTCTGCATCCTAACCAGTTGTGACCCAACCTACATCTTATTGGACCAGTCCACAAAAAGCGGCCCAACAGGCCTTTGTCAGCCCACAGTTTAAGAAAACAAAACCTCTTTCAAAATTAATAACCACCATCACATAAATATTTGGAAATTGGAATGATTTTCAAGATTAACATTTACTTCCCCATTAGTCTCTGTAATCTTTCCTAGCTATTGATACATTTTTTTATTAACTGTTGTTTTTCGTTTGATTTCAGAACCAACGTCACGCTTTCACTCCCTCACATTCCAAAACCCTAACGCCGTTAAAAACCTCGTTATCGCGATGGTTTTTCGTCTTTTTAGCCTTTCATGTCCAAACACCCCATTATAGTTTATGTTCGTGTATATTACTAGCAAATTAAATCTCAACTAGGCATTACAACGTTTGATTCATCATCATTTTAGTTGCAAATTAAACTGGTCTTTTTTCACTTACGTGATTTGCATCATGTGTTTCATGAGTCGAGTCGAAACTTACTTTCTTGACAACTAAAACATTTTTTAGTAACAATAGCACAATACTGAACTAATTCACCCTAAGAATGTAATCTTATAATCGATTAGACAATACAATAGAATTTTAACAAATTTGTTGGCATTATTTACCAACCTAATTCAAAATGAGAAAACGTGTACCAATTGTTGCACTTTTCTAAACACCAAGTTGCACAAAGTTAAAGGCCAAAATTTTCAGATGCATCATTACTGACATGGACCAATGCATAAACTATGTTTGTGCAGTATCAATCAATTTGTAAGCAAATCATCTAATGGATTCAGTTAGTGGCTATAATGGGAGACCCACTGATCAAGAATTAGCATAGTGGATTATGACCCCCTTGATAATATACTAAAAAGCACAATTCAATGTATTCACAAAAGCAAATAGATGGATTCAGTTAGTGGATATAATGGGAGACCCATTGAATTCAATGTATTCACAAAACACTTGAGAGTGTTTAGACGTCTAGTTTAAAACTTTGATCTTTTTTCCATGAGTTTCATCCAACTCTTTCCTGCACCACAAAAATTTTCTTTTTCAAAGTCTATATATATGTTGATTTATCAAATAAAATAACATCAACCAATACCAATTATAAACAACATATATACAATATGGGAGAAAATATTTGCTTTTACTTTATGAAAACTCATGTTTTGTTTATTTTGTCACTTGTTCTACTACGCTTTAATACCACTGAAGCCACTTCCCTTGGCCACAAACTGGTTGTAGCAGCAGGAGGGGCTAATAATACGTGCATCGATAATGAGAGAAAAGCTCTTCTTGGTTTCAAAGCTCGTCTTCTAGACCCCGACGACCTGCTCTCTACATGGAGACCCGAAGAAGAAGAAGATTGTTGTAAATGGAGTGGAGTCACGTGCGACAACCAAACAGGTCATGTCACAATGCTTGACCTGATGTGCGACTATTTTACAGGTCGTGTTGGAGGTGAGATGAGCTTTTCATTGCTTAACTTAACATACTTGAATCATCTAGATCTGTCCCACTGTTCTTTTCATGGAACCATTCCCGCTTTCATTGGTAACATGACCCAGTTAATTTCTCTTCACCTTTATAATAATCAGTTTACTGGCACCTTTCCCAAGTCCATTGGTTCCTTGACCGCTTTAACTATTCTTGACCTTTCTTATAATCAGTTGGTTGGAACCATTCCCATGTCCATTGGTTATTTGACAAATTTAACAGAGCTTTACCTAGGTGACAATAATTTTAGTGGAACCATTCCCGAGTCCATTGGTTCTTTGACCAAACTAACATACCTGACCCTTAGTAATAATAATTTCAGTGGAATCATTCCAAGATCCATTGGTTCATTGACCAAATTAACAGACCTTTACCTTTCACACAACTCTTTCTCTGGAACCATTCCTCCAGAATTTGGAAACCTCACCAATTTGCTAATTCTTTCACTTTATTCCCTCGATAGTTGTACAATTGAAAACTTAGATTGGTTGTCTTCTCTATCTTCTTTAAGTGACCTTTATATGGATGGAACTTCTCTGGCCAAAGCAAATAACTGGGTAAATGTAATTATAGGTCTCCAAAACCTATCTTATTTAAGCTTAGTTGAATGTGACCTCTCAAAAGTCATGCATCCATATTCTTCAGTTGTCAACTCTTCTTCATCAATTGATTCCCTTTATCTCAATAACAACAATCTCAACTCATCAAGTTATCGCTGGTTGTGCCCATTAGCTGGCAATAGGCTTGAAACTTTTTTTGTTTCTGGCAACTCGTTTGATGGGAAACTTTCAGATTTTCTGAACAACTTGTCTCGATGCACATCACAAAATATGTTATCCATATTGGATGCTTCAAATAACCAATTAACAGGGTCACTGTCTGATGAGATTCAAAACTTTTCATCCCTAAATGTGTTGCGCCTAAGTGCCAATCATTTAAATGGAACAATAAGTGACACATTGTGGAAACTACCCACACTTCAAGAACTACACCTATCTTCCAATTCACTTAGAGGTGTTATCTCTGAAAACATTGGAAAATCAAATCTTGTGTATGTAGATCTTTCATACAACTCACTCGAAGGAGCGCTTTTTAATGATGACGTGTCAAACCTTTCTATGAGTGTAGAGTTTATTGATTTCAGCTCTAACAAGCTAGGACCTCGTTTCCCCAAATCGATACAAAAAATGAAAGAACTTAGGCATCTTGATCTTTCCAACAATAGCATTTCAGACACAATTCCTACTTATCCGGCACAAGTAAGTTTTTTAGATCTGTCCAGAAACAAATTCCAAGGAGGAATCTCTTTCTTGTGCCAAATCTATGAAAACATTGAATTTCTTGATCTCTCACGTAACGCATTGACCGGGCGACTTCCTGACAGCTTGAAGAATTTGACGTATCTAAAAGTTCTTAATTTAGGCCACAACATGCTATCGGGATATCTTTCTCCCTATGTAGGATGTTTGGGTCAACTCGAGATGTTATCTTTATACAACAACAGCTTCTCTGGAGAATTGCCATTGGCTTTGAAGAATTGCACCAAGCTGAGCCTTTTGGACTTGGGGGCCAACAAATTATATGGTAATATTCCTGTTTGGATTGGTAAAAACTTGTCAAGGTTGTATGCGCTTAGCCTAAAAGCAAACAACTTTTCTGGAGCCATCCCTTCAGAAATATGTCAATTAGTAAGTCTTCAAATCTTAGACTTGTCATTTAACAATCTTCATGGAATAATCCCATCGTGTGTGAATAATTTTACTTCCATGGTTCAAAAAGGATTGTCTACGGAACAGAATCTACATCCTTATAGGAGTTCTGCTTATGGTGTATTCGGGTCTTTCAGTGATGACCATAGCTATATTGATCATCTGTTGATTCAATGGCACGGAAAGGTAAATGAGTTTAGTAGCAATCTGGGGTTGTTGAAGACAATTGATTTGTCAACCAACAATCTCACAGGACAAATCCCATATGAGATTACCAATCTGCAGGGATTAGTAGTACTAAACTTGTCACACAACGCTCTACTTGGAGTGATTCCGAAAGACATTGGTCAAATGACAGAACTTCAAACTTTAGATTTATCCAAAACAGTTTCTCAGGAGGGTTGCCGTCAAGCATGTCTCTGATGAATTTTTTAGATTATCTTGACGTGTCGCATAACAACTTGTCTGGGAGGATTCCATCGAGCACTCAACTCCAGTCCTTTGAACCATCAAGGTACATTGGAAATGCTGGACTATGCGGACCTCCCCTGACCAAGTATTGTCCCGGAGAGATAATTTTAGTTGGTGTAAGTAAGAGTGATGGTGAAGCCACATATGAACTTAAGAGATGGTTTTATATTGGAGGGGCAGCTGGTTTTCCTACTGGGTTTTGGACAGTAGTTGGGGCTTTACTTCTTAACCGCCGTGCGAGACATGCTTTTTTTCAGTGTCAAGATAGCCTTAAAGATTGGGTGTATCTTAAGGTGATGGTGTTCATGGCAAAATGGCGAAGGGTTGCACGTGCGTAGTTGTATATGTCTTTTGTGTGTTTTTTTTCATCTGCTTAGTATTGTAATTTCATGCTTCTTTTGTATTTGGCAATGGTTTTTAGTCCCAGTTATTAATAAAATTGCCACTAACACCATGGGTGGCCATTTCCCTGCGCTGTGTTATATACGACATAGAATTGCAACATACTTGATGATGTTAATGTATCATGGATTGCTAAAGTGAACAAACATGAACCCTTACGATAAGATATCATGCTTCAAAAGCAACTGCTGAGGTGTACTACGTATACAGGCCAATGTAAGCTATATATTACGTTTGAAATCTAAGTGTGGTGTGAAGACTGTAGCGTTGATTTAGTCTTCATTACGAGGCACATGAAATAAGCTCAGTGAACGGAACTTTTAGGACCAGATTTTTGGGTTTACTGATATTATCATGTTTGGCTTGTGTGTGCATCTGTACGCAAAATGGGACTGGTGATGGCTCAGTCATGGAGTCTGTGACTGCTTCACAAACAGGGCAAAACAACACCGTTGGAAAAAAAAAACGTTAGGATTTGGTCTCGTGGGCTCAGGAAAAAGAACTACAGCCCCTTCCCTATTCCATGAAGAGGAAGATGAGGATGCACAAAAGGATAAAAAGATGCGACCTTTGGTTCCTATAGATTATACAACCGAAGAATTGCAGGCTGTGAGAGAGACCCGATTCAGAAAGGGAACACAGTAGACGGTCCCATGATAAATCGAGCCATCGAGATAGGGACCAGGAGGAGACTAACCGATCCAGAGATGAGACAAGAGAGAAAGAGAATGTGAAGACACCAGATAATAAGAAGCTTTTGGATGCAAAACAATTAATTGACACCATTCCAAAAACCAAGGACGAGCTGTTTGTAGGATAATCTTGATGGGTCATGATTCGGGTCAGTATGTGGGTTACGGATCAAGAAGGATGGGTCAGTGGTGAATAAAATGAAAGAATACATGTGTAGTTAGTTGTTTCCTGTTTACTAGGAAATAATGGTGCACGTTGCATGGTTCTTTTGTGTTTAGCTTTATTATAAATAGCAGTAGGTTTCATATTGTACATGTGATCAGTTTTCCATATTAATATAATACACAGAAAATGCAAAACCTGCGAGCAGATGAGAGTCGATATATTTATGTTGTGTTCAGTTGTGTGTTTCTTGTGGTGTGACCGAGGGTGAGGAAGGCTGATTTCCAGCACTGTTTTCGTATCCAATAAATTGGACTACTTATGAAAAGGTTAGTATAGAAGTCATGCTAGAGTTTACTTTTAAATGGATTGATTTTGATTATGTCTGATCCTAAATTGGTAAGCTGAAAGGATTTAGCAAAAAGATGAAATGGGATAGAAGCCATCCCCTAAGCTTATTAGAAATGGGTGTTAATGTATTTTGTTCGATAAAATATTATCACTGTAATCTTTACACCCTGCCACCGAGCTCCCTTTGTCGTCACCACAGTCCACACTGTACCTCTACCTTCTCTAACCACCACCTCCACTGGCCGCCTAACTCCACCACCACCGCAATATTTAGTTGATCAAATATAGTGGTGTAGTGTCAATTGGGTTATCGGGTCGGGTTGCGGATTGTCGGGTTGGGTCTATCGGGTTACATGCTAATCTCATCCCACAATTTGCTTCTTTTATAAAAATATCACTAAACATGAGATTTATTTAAAAAGAAAACCAACGCAACATCTTATTTCCCAAAGCCTAATATATAACGCGAATAAACGAGCAGTTCAAAGTATATTAAGTAGCCATTTGGCCTGAAATTTTTGGGTCAGTAGTTATGTCGTTATTTTCCCTCTTGTAGCACCAGCTTATAAAATATAGAAAGCAACTAAGCTACTGATACTAACTAGAACAAAGTTCAAAGATCCAAGTTATATATTTGTTCAAGAATCGTGACCAATGGACTATAATAAAGTGGTATTCATTCAAAAATTATAGATTTGTTAATGGTACATTATAGCATATCGGGTTTATCAGGTCAACCTGACCCTATAAGGCTATCGGGTTTATCGGGTTGACTCGATAAACCCGATAAGCTAGTTGGACCCCAATCAACCCAACCCTATAAGGCCTTCTCGGGTTCAGGTCAAGTTCGGGTCGGGTTGGGTCAACCCATTTGACACCCGTTGTATGGTTTAAATGATGAATGGTTGAGGAACATGAAGAACATCACCATGTTCTTAACGAAGATCAAGATCTTCAAATGTATGTGGGGGTTTGTGAACTCATGTTACAATATAAAAGTTTTGTTCTTTAAGAAGAGGGTTTTAATAATGATAGATTTGTTAGTTTTGTAATTTGTACTTAAGCATATTTATGTTTCTTGTGTGGCTGTGTAAGTGGCCGGAAATGACGTGGAGCATAACGGTATAATCGTGCGACATGTCACATTACATGTATAATTGACGGATGACGTGAATTTTAGAGGTAAAAAACGAGGTTTGATGATAAAACCAACGAAGTTTGATGGGTAGTGTGGTTAATTGTTTTGATTTATGTCTGAGTCGATGTTAAAGAAAGCTTTTCAGTACGCTCGTAACTTTTTAATGTTTAGCTGATGATCTTTTTGCTACAATCTAACCACCATCCAATCCAGTTCTTGTTCTAATCTAACTCGAGTGTACCATTTTAACCGGATAAAAAAACAAAGAAAATATAAAAAGTTCAAAGCTACATTCAAAGGTGTTCCAAAATTTTCTAGTTCAATGTTTCCAAAACATATCTTAATGCACTTTATGTAAGCTGCAGAAATCTAAGAGCACCCACAACATAAGCATTCTAACCAACAAGTCTTAAAATCATACTGTAACAAACTTAAACATATATCATTAAAATAAAATAAAAAATAATAATAATAAAAAAATGATTCGCAAATGAAGTCTATATTTGGACAGTTTTGAAGTCAACAACTCATACTCTTGTTAACAGCTCCAGAGTTAACCAAGACTCTTAGTGTACAAGAACGCAAAAGGCACTAGTGTAATAGATTAAAGTTGATCGAATTATCAAGGAGAGATGAACAATTATAAAATGAAACAGAGTACATTACTTCAGCGTTTTAGAGATTATGATTACCACGGTTTGTGTTTTCGCAAGCACAGGAATGAGTAAATTGTGATGAAAAATGTGTGTGCATCTGTGTTTGCAAATGTGTTTTTGTGAATGACTACTTAAAGTCTTCATCTTCTAGTCTTGGTTTTGGTTTAGCATTTGGCCCATTAGCTTACTTTTGATGTATGTCACACGTATTGAGGAGGAAAAGTATCACATGATAGAAAAGATGTTTGATAACTACAAGTTTTAAAGACTTTTAAGTCTTCTAACTTCTAATGTGGGATTCTTAACTTTATTTCTTCATCATTTTCCACAAAACAGGACAAATTTATTTTTTTGATTAATGAACCATGAATAAATAAAACAATAATTTGGGATCATCTAATTCAAATTGACTAGACATATTGCATCAATCAATTCTATCAGTTATCTAAAATACAAGACTTTGATGTAGCTTTATACAAAAAGTATTCCGATATGTATTGCAAGGAAAATAATATAATTAGATAATCATTTTGTATTTAAACTAAAGTATGAAATAGTTGTTCAACAATTCAATTGCGCCAAACATAAAAGAAAATGTTATTGATGATGAGGTTTGTTTCCATCTCTCATGAAATCCATCTTCATTAGTATTGGCTACAGTTCATGTTTGATCCATTGCTATAACAAGGACCACATGTTGCTTGCACTAAACATGTACTCAGTTTCGTGTTATGTTACATACCCTCGATAGTAGTGACTCGATCTAATTTTGCTTACGCTTTATAAATATACCACTAAAGTCTTAGCGATTAATATGCTCCATGTTAGCGAGAATGCTCTTACTTTTAAACCGATTAGTAATGAACAAGAAATAAGTATGTTGGTAATCTGCTGGTTTCGTGAAAACACCTAATATCCGGATGTTATAAACTAATTATTAGATGGTCTTATGTTATAATCTAGCCTGGAATTAGTTACATAAGATTAAATGACGCGAGAAATTTATATGATACAAGCTTAGTTGAAGAAGAATGTTGACAATGGTGAACAGATGAATTTCACACAGTGGAAACACACAAGAAACACACAGTTAATAGAATTCTATTATGTTTCATTGAAATTCAAATGAAATGAAGGAACCAGTCCTTTTATACAGTGTTGTAACAGAAAACAGAAAAGATACACTTAAGCTACTTAGAGTTTACAAAAGTTGTCATTATTAGTCCCTCTACTATTGGTAGTTTGCTACCCTTGACCTTCTTTACTTTGACACTCCCCCTCAAGTTGTGAGTGGATATCTGCAGACACTCCCAACTTGGAGAGAAGCTTAGTATGTTGTTCAGTAGATAAAACTTTAGTGAATACATCTGCCACTTGAGATTTTTGTATTAACATAGGAGGGTTTGACCAATCCAGACTTGACTTGATCTCTAACATAGTGACAGTCAACTTCAATGTGTTTGGTTCTTGCATGAAACACAGGGTTGGCTGCTATGTAAATGGCTGCTTGATTGTCACACTTTAAGTCAATTGGACCAAGATCTTTGATGCCCAAGTCTTTCAACAATGATACTAACTAAGTAACTTCACAACAAGTTAGAGCCATGGCCCTATATTCAGCCTCTGCAGATGATCTAGATACCACATTTTGTTTCTTTGATTTCCAAGATATGGGTGAATCACCAAGAAGAATGCAATAGCTAGTTGTTGACCTTCTAGTCATAGGGCAACTGGCCAATCAGATTCACAATAAGCAGTTAATTGAACAACTGAACTTTTAGCTAATAGAATCCCTTGACCAGGTGAGGAAAGTAGATATCTTAACAGATGTTTGACTGCTTGCATGTGCACAGATGTAGGTATCTGTATAAATTGACTTAGGAGCTAGACAGTGTAACAGGGGTTGTAAAGAAATCCTAGCAAATTTTAGACTGACATTTGGATGCCTTGAAATTAAAAGACGTTTACATCTTAGAATGTATGTTTCGTGGTAACTAATAAACTGGAGGTTTAAATGGATTGAGATTAAAGTCTTTTTTTTACCAAACTTTTGTAGTAAACAACTGAACAATTTTAGGTAAGAGAGTTAACGATACCTCATTTGGAGGCTAAGGATAACGTTTTCAGCTTATCTGAAACATGTTTCGTGTTTATGGCAACCCTCATCTAAAGCACATGGTGTGCTGGGTCGGCACAGTACACGAGGCTGCTACTCTTAAACTAACAGATCCATACCTAATAACAACAGAACTTGGAACCAAATCCAACTATTTCTCAACAGAAAGGTTAAAGGCCAGTTCTTCCAAAGATATAGTACAATAGCCTAAACTTTTGGCTAATGAGACATCCGACATGTGTTCAAAGAAAAGGTCTCTGCTTCAGTTATACCAATAGTTGCAGTATCAACACACACAACTAATGGACTTCTAATTGTATATATATTTATGAAAATCGTGAGTTTTCATGTTAAAAGAATTGGTTTATTATTTATAGTTTTGGAAAATTCTCGTAGTTGTCAATGGTCGTGCTTTTGAAATAAAATACTCGGTTTATACTTTGCATATTTCGTGATTGTGAAATCTATATTATATTTATCAAAAATGTTTCTAATAAGATGTTATTTATTTCTTTATGTGTGAAAAAGTATAACGTGTATCGTAAATTTATATCAAGTCGTGAGTGACGGAAAAACGAGTCGTAAAAGATATATTTGAAGTGTTGGGTGAGATTGAATAATATGTGCGGGTTGTTGCCCGATACACAAACCGGACTGACCCTTTTGTTGTCAAATTTGGGCCGCGATCCAAATAAACCAAACAGTCCAAAGACATTAATACAAAAGAAGTGGGCTAGTTTGAGATGGGCTGGCCTATCTTAACACCATACAAACCCTCCAAGCCACTCACATGCCAAATGGCCCAATACCAAACCGAACGCACCCTGAGTAAATTTGGCAGACAATTTTTGGTGATGTTTTTATCGATGTGATTTTGGGATGCAACATGAAAAGAAGACTACACATGTTGATATAAGTAGTAGGCTCGGAGCGAGACACGACTCGAGTCATAATCTCACGAGGCCATCGGCTATGCGCGTCGTGTCTCGACAAGCTTACCATGAGTCAAAGACTCGAGTCAAGGGACTAACCTTAGACTCAACGCAACAAGACATACGGCATGGTGTTTAGAGTCGAGTGAGACTAGAACCAAAACCACAACGACTTGGAATTTCTAATCATTTCCAAGTCACGAGCGAATACCAATCAAGTTGACAATCGATAAGAACAACATGTTTCACGGCATCAAATCTTTTACGCAAGGATTTTAAAGCAATCAAATAAACTGTTAAGCAATACCAATTAAGCCGAAAATGGAAATAAGTTAATAAGCAATTTATAGATAAGCCGAAAATAAGCAAATTAATAAATTTTATCTTTAAAATTTCATGTTTCTTTATTTTGTTCTTGACAACAACAACAACATATCAACATCAATCTTTAACACATTCATCAATCCTAAATCGACATACATAAATTCGAAACAATTAACAAATTAAATTGGTATCAAAATAACAATAAAACATGGTTCTTACAATCAAAATTTGTGGGTCGAATAGGATTTATAAACGAACACCAAGAGCTCAATTGGAAGGGACTCAAGATGAATTGGAGCAATTAACCACTTGGGAACTCTTCGTTATGCATCCAATAACAAAACCCCTAAGCTAATTTTAAAAACCCCTTTGTTTTGAAGAACCCTAATTTTCGAATTGATTTTTGGTGGTGGTGAAGAGGACTGAAGAAGACCCTCAATTTATATATTCTTGGCTCTTGTTGCTTTCCCCGCCGCGTTTCAACACCTCCATGTGAGGACTATGAAGATAGACTTCTATTAGAGGTGTGGTGATAGTGATGGGGAGGGAGATTGACCTCAGAAGAGAGTTGAAACTAAAGCTTCCAAATTTGTGTGTTTGTGCTTTGTGTTTCGTAAAAGGAGAGAGAGAGAGAGAGGCGAAGGGAAGGTGAAAGGGACGAGTGCGGGCGGAGGGGGGTTGTATTTTTTTTGGTTTTGTTTTGTATTATTATTATTATTATTACTGTGTACAGCGTACCTCATGTGCTGTCGAGTCTTCGTATAAACGTACTTTTCGATACATGTAAAATATAAAAATCATACTTTTGGAAACGTTTTCGAGAGCGAAATCTTATGGTATCAGTTTACGTAGAATTTAGATGATATCAGATTTGTCGTTGTTTATTTAGTGTCGGTATGCGTGCGGACTCGTTAATTGAGATAACCGTGCTTTGATCATCAGTAAATATCTGCGAAATTGGTTTATTCGAATCATTCGTTTATCAACGTTACTCGTGATTGCATAAAAAGTAAGAATTCTTAACTTTTCGTGATTATAGATCGGAAAGAAAAAAGAAAAAAAATAACCACGAAAAACGGTAGGGAAATTTACGAGTTGTTACATATATCCACTGCGTACTTTTAATTTATACAAGTTTATATTATGAATATGCTAATATTCTAACAGTGGCATCACAAGCCGTTAAATAGTGTAATTTATTACCTTAAACGTGTAAAATTGAATCTTTATCAATTGTTGCATGATATTAATTGTTTTTGTGATTTTTATAAGCCATTTGGGCCTTTTTTTATGGTAAAAGTTAGCACTTTATTATCTTTAAAAATTAGTAGAATGTTAATCTCAGATACATGCCACTTTTATGTGTTTATAAAGTGTAAGTCTTGATTATTTGATGTTATTCACTCTTGTTTACTTGTATTAGTTGCTAATATATTATCCATGATAAAAACATGCATGTTTTGTCATGTATCTTGATTCTTGATATTAGAGTTATTATTTATGAATGAATTGTTAATTGATTAAACATGCTTATTCGATGATTTGTTAATTAGTTAAGATATTTTAGTTAATTATTATATGACACGCAATTACATTTTAAGATTGGGGAATACTCCATCTTTAATGTTATTTAATCAACTCTTTTATGTTATTGTGTATATTTAATGTAGGGCTTACGCTATCGATTTTTATCGATGCATGTGGTACACTTGGTACCTAGTTCAAAAACAAGTGGGAGCCATATTTAAATATATACATGTTATTAGTTGATTTTTATTATCGGATAATATTATGCATGTTATTAATTGTTAATTGTTGCGATAAGGGTTATAAGTTTTAGTTGTTTATTTATTTGCTATATAATTCGTTTTGATTCATGTTAAAGCAAAGAGTGTTTCTAAGAAAATAAATAAACATGACTAATAACTATGAAATTTGATTTATTATAAACTATTGTCTTGCAAAGTTTTATGTGTCGCCCAGTGGTTCGCTTCCACGATAATTTGCTCCCTAGACGAGACTAGAAGAATAATTGGTTTATAATGTGTTATTTAAATTAAACTCTTATAATTTTTGTCGATGACTACTTTTACACTCAACTAATGCCTTGCAATGCATAACGCTTTTGGTACGGTTCACGCGGTAATATGCTTCAGCGAGTTCTTGCAAGTGTATGGTTGTTGTAAATTAGTCTTCAGGTTGATTAACGATAATGATTCCACGCCCCGCTACATGCTTCGGCATATGAGAGAATTATCGAAAGAACTTGGGTTTTTGACTCATGCAGTAGTACAATATAGTGGTTTGTCGTTCTTTAATTGGTTTACCAATACCGCGATAAAAAGAATATTACTTTAAGTTTGAAAACATGTTGAATCATCAATTTTAAATGGTGTCAAGTCATTATTTTATGTTCACAAGATTTGCACATAAATCTAAGTGACATACAAAATAATAAAAGAACTAAATTGAGTAAAAGTTTTTTCTTAAAACCTATGATACGAAGATGTATGCATGCTTCTTCGTACATATTTGATATACATATCAATTTTATACCCTTTGAAAATTAAGTTTATGCCATCCAATTGTAACAACACTTGCAACTGCTTTTTACTTTAAGTGAGACGTAGATAAATTGCAACCCAAGCTACATTACCACTCATCGTGAGACGGTGATGGAATATTTGCAGTTCTTTATTGGACAACTTAATTGAGTTACATTGTGAGACCCTTAACCCAAGGCATAAGATGAGATGAAACATGCTTACATGACATTATATGATTGTCCCTAGTGCCATTAGTAAGTCTCATAATGATTTAGGAATTGCACGAGATTTGCAATTATTTTTTGACACTTACCTTCTTGAATACTATCATTATTGGCAGATCAATTGATGTAATGGTAGTCAAGTAGGATCATAGCCTTAAGGAAATTAATTGGTTTTAGTGTATTAAACTATGGGTATTTAATTTTCTTTAAGGATTTATTATCGAAAGCACTAACTTTTGAACTTATTATATTTTGTAGAATGGCTCAACCCAAACAAAACTTGAACAACCCGGCTTTTAGGTCGATGCTTGAAAGAGAGAAACTAACCAGCTTTGTTGGGGGTGTTTGTTTAAGCTTATCTTTGGACTTACGAGCTTATTTGATTTCTTCTTATATTTCATAAGGCCCCGCTGATTTTGAAACTTATGGGCTTATATACCAGCTTATTTTCTAGCTTACCAAAAGACTATACATTCAACTTCCTTCTTCAGGTAGAATTATGATTTATCTAATTCTATATTTTCTTATGCTGCAAAAAAGAGGTGATAGTTTCAACCCATCTAACCATGAATGGGTTGATTTGGGTTACATTTAGACTCTAATGAGTCAAATGGGTCGAGCTTAAAGTTTTGACTAATAAAAAAACTTGTCAAATGTCCACACGTGACAAGTGGAGGAAAGTCATACGAAGTGTTCGTATGGTAGATTGTTGGTGCTAAAAACCCGGCTTTTAACGTCTGCGGCATACCAGATTTTTAATGAAAGTGTGCAGGGAATGAGTCCCAACGTTTGCTCTATTAGTGTCAAGAGCCTCATGGCGCTAACACGTTTAGAGTAAGTTACTTTTATTTATTTCAATACATACATGATGAGGTCATCTTATTGGTGGTATAAAAATTGTTTCTTACATACATGAGTTTATACAACTGAACCTGTCTTTAATGTGTGAGCAAATACATGTATATGCCCACCGTCTTAAAAAGGAAAGTATGCCAAGATAACCATTTCCCAAAAACACGATTATTTGCACATCAAGTACTTTCTATTGTTTAATCTTTCCACTTACTTAGGTTTTATTGTCAGCTAAAGGTATGTTAATGTAGACCCAGGTAAGCGGTTGCAAAATCATGTCCTTGTTGAAGATAGGTTGATTATGCAGGTGAGTTTGTGTAGAATAGAAACTATGTGATGTTTGGTGAGCAAGTCTGATACAATAGGCGAAGCAAACAAACTGATCATGTGAGTTTGTAGTGATATGTGTTTGGAAGTAGGTTTGGTGTATGGTGTTAGTAAAATATTTGAGATATTTGAGGCCGTACTGAAAGCTGATCATGATATGGATAGCTATCCATGGCCATTGATATCAAAAAACGCCAAAAATGGGTGAAGAGTATGCTTCGGTTCATCCTAAGGATCGCCCTCTGCAAAGAATCGTGCTTAGTACGTTTCTAACATCATCTTTCAGTGTTTGGATGATAAACTTACTTAAATTGCGTATTTGTTATCAGATAATCACTTTCATAACGCAATGTCATACACCTACCGATTTTGACCTTATTTCACTCAAAATCGAGTTTTACCACGTTAAGAAGGAGAAACACATCCACACGCTATATCTTGCAGGACACTATACTACAAGTGAGTATTTGAAAGGACGAAAGGTAAGGAAAATTTGTTACATAGGCGATGAAGATACTATTTTTGTGCATTTAAATTTTCTACAGCATAAGTTACCAGATCATGATGGGTGTATTCGACCCGTATCTAGGGGGCCAACCTGGGCAAAATTGTGTGCAGCCATGGCGGGTTTGAATCCCCTTTTATCCCGTTTCATATTTGGACATCTGAGCCACAAAATTCTACACCCACATGAAATGAGGCAATTTGTAAAGAGGTTTTGACTTTTATTTGGTCAAACATTATCCTTGGATATAAAGGCCTATGATTTTTATTAGTTGGGGTGTTTTTTATTTTCCATGGAGTAAATTACATAAATGGTGCATGTGGTTTGCTCAAATTGCAGATTTCGTCCATGAGTTTTCGAAAGTGCAGGCGGCCTCCCTGTGGGGAAAAGTTGAGTTCATTTTCGTCCCTGGCCAAAGTTCAATGACTAAAATACCATTATGTTTTTTTTCCAATTAAATACTCAGGGACGAAATCGCAATTTAAGCAAACCACATGGACCATTTATGAAATTTACTCTTTATTTAAAATGAAACTTTGAAAACCAAACTCAGGTTTCTAAAACTGAATTATTATTTATTTCTAAAATACCCTTATCTTATTCATTTTGATTTTAAAACTGAATCATTATTTATTTCTTTAACATAGATTCAACCATCTTCATCCTTTACCCAGATTCTTCAAAACATTGTTTTTTCCTTTTTCTCGAATTATATAAATACACCATTACGAGCACATTTAACTTTCAAACAAGCACTAAAATCATCAAAACCATACTCATACTTCTGAAATAAAATCATAAGTCAACAAAATTAAAACATAAATATTGACAAAGAAAACTAGAGCATCATCCATCTTCATTTACAAATTAACCTTCAATAAACAAGTTCTTGAATTTTTCACACTACATTTAATCTTTCATACTTATAAATGAAAACTCAAATTTTTTAACCCCATTCTATTTCACTCCCCACCTTTCTTCTTTCCCACCACATACAAAATACACATACACCTCGACAAACACACACATATTACTACATCAATGATCAATACCATTATAGATCTGACCGGTGTCGTCGCTTCACGTTCACTTGCGACGCCGTCGGGGTCTAACCGAATCTTGTATTTGTTCGACTATAGTCATGAGGGTGATGGTAGGTGGAAGCTATAATATGAGATGAGGAAGGGACGAAAAGGAAGGGGAAAGAAAAAAAGGTTTATGAGAATTGCAAATGTGCAGCTAGTGGGTGTTTTGCATTTTTTTTTTTATGTTTGTTTAAAGAATCAAAAGAAACTCAAAATGTGTATTGTGTGAAACTGGGTTTAGAAACGTGAGTTTGGTTTTCAAAGTTTCATTTTAAATAAAGAGTAAATTTCATAAATGGTCCCTGTGGTTTGCTTAAACAGCAGATTTCGTCCCTGAATATTTAATTGGAAAAAAAACATTAGGGTAATTTAGTCATTGAACTTTGGCCAGGGACGAAAATGAACTCAACTTTTCCTCACAGGGAGGCCGCCTGCACTTTCGAAAACTCATGGACGAAATCTGCAATTTGAGCAAACCACAGGGACCATTTATGCAATTTACTATTTTCCAGGTTATTATGAATTTATTATAGGCGATGAAGATAGTAGTATTTTTGTGCATTTATTATTTACCAACCATAGTAAGTTACCGGATCATAACATGTGAAATCCACCCGTATCTTGGCGGGCAGCTTGACCAGAATAGTGTTTGCAGCCACGACGAGCTCAGATACACTTTTATCCGGTTCCTTATTTGTGCATCTGAGCCAAATGATTTTACAGTCGGACGAAATGAGGCATTTTTATGGAGGTTTTGAATTTTATATGGTCAAAAAAATTTCTTTGGATAATCGCCAATGATTTTTATTTGTTGGGGGGTGTTTGTTTAAGCTTATTTTTGGGCTTACGAGCTTATGTGCTTTCAATAAATAAATGTTTCAATATAGCCATGTCAATATGGGAATAAGTTATGATCACCCATTGGCTTCATTTGACTTTGTAGATCAGGCTTGTATTTTGCAAAGATACATATTTTCTTATTACTCCACGACTTTAAAATGCAGTTCCGTTAGTAGTTACAGAGCTTATTGTGTATCTCAACACAAATACTGATCTATTAAAATGCGCCCGTTAGATATCTTCGGATCAATTTCCAAGTTAAGAAAAGTTTGTTTGACATAAAAGTCAAAGTAAGACAACTAACGATGATGCAATATAAGTCAAAACTAACCTCCTTGACGCCTAATTCCCAATAATCGGTTTCTCCATCTTATTTGCTAAATTTCCACTTCCTTTAAACCACTTCGTAAACTCTCTCGAATCTTCATCCTCTTTGGGGTTTGACTAAAATCAAAATCCTCTTCTTGCGCTTGTCTTGTGAATTCGAAATGCAAGTAGGCAATACCAACTCTTTTGGAACCCTTGGAAGTGGAGGATATAGCAGTATGTATGATACTCGAATTACATCTATCACACAAAAGCAAGACATGGTCGTTTGTCTTTTCCACATACTTTGCGATCCCTCCTCCCATGGTGCAACGGGAAGTGTGCTCGTGATTGTGTCTGCAAACATTGTGTTTAGTACAATCTTGGTCTCTTGGATGATACATTGGAACCGTTGATTCTGCGACCGGTGAAAGAACCTAAATAGCAAAATCATAATTATTGGCAATTCGGGTAAAGTGCCACATGTTAAAAAGTAAGAATATAGATTCTTGATACGTAAATCAACTAACCTCGCTCATACAGTTCCTCGAACTTAAAGAAAGATTCAATCAAATTCAAGCATTTAGGTTTGTTCCTATCGTTATTCTCAAATTTGCCCGAACACGCTAAAAGATCATACATGTCGGATATCCAGACAGTTAGAACTTAGAACTAAAGGTAAAGAGGCGCCATGTTGGGAAACAGTCAACCGTGTTTTTAAATCGTGTCAACAAAGTCAAGTGGATTGGCTTAGTTTAATTAGTAATTCTGTATTAAATATATAGGAGGCAATTTGGATCCGATTACTTATTAACGGTCGATTCGTAACATGTTTTGCCTCGACGGAAAAACAGATAAAACGATATGGCAAAATGGTCTAAAACGATCGAACAAGTCGAAGTTGCCCCAAAATGGATTTTGAAAGCTTGAAATCCCCTAGTAAACTAATATACATTTTGTTATCATATCTATATACACTAATTACTTTTATAAGAAATTGGACAAAAGTGTTGCGGATGAGCAAAACCTCACCCCATGCAAAAAAATTACACATTTTTATCAGTTCCCCATCCCGGCACATATTGCCACCTCTATATCATCAGACTAAAGATGACCACAAGAATTGTACTATTTACATAATCACCGACCATTATTCTTAATAAAGCAAACGTAGTGAGTAAAGCAATTAAATACACTTGCAAATAATTTCAACCCATTCTATCATAGAACTAACTATTTTGAGCTAAACCCGTTAAAGATATATTTTTGTTTCTTTCTCGGCATACCTCATCAACATCCTCAATAAAAGATTCATGAGCCACCGTAGAATCCTGCATCCAACTGAGGTCAATGGTCCCGAAATCTAACAAGCGTGAAAATTCATCGGTTTCAACAAAGATTCACCATGAGACCAAAAACAATTTTGTTTTCATCTGAAAAGAACGGGCGTAGCACCATACGACACCGCTTTTATGATGACATCGATACCTTCTTTACAACAAAACTTTCCTTTACTTCCTTCTTAGTGACATGATTTTCACTTTTTGCCTTGTTAAGAACCTCACGACAATTCTGTTTAAATTCCAAGTAGAAATTAATTCAAAAACATAATGGAGAAGTGCAAATAGGGTGGGATGTGTCACGGGTCAAAACCATTGAGTTAAGTTGACCCATAATAGTTCTTTACAAAATTGATATTTTTATAAATATCGAATTATAATATTTATAAAAATAATTAGCGTGTTAAATTGGGACAGGTATGTGCAAGTAATTTCAGATAATATATTTTATTTTATTAAAATATTTCTTGAACAAACCCGTTTGACTAATATCTTGGTTGTATCCGTTAGAGATACAACATAACCCGAATTGACCCATTTAGAAAAATAAAGGTCAACTTTCAAGAGACAAGAATCAAATTACAAACCTTTGTGGGTCCCGCAGATACCCATGTAGACATCTTTGCTTATGGACTCCTCAGACATCTCGCAATTTTGACTGGTGGTCCTTTATTTAAAGAATCCGAATCCTGTTTCTTATTTTTGCTCCCACGTTTGTCGCTAAGTTTTGTATAGGTTCTAGGCAGTCAATCCACCGGGTTTGTCATCAATTCTCTTTATCTCTATGGCGATTAAATCGATATCAAGATCTTTTAAATCAATAACAACGTCCACAATTTTACTCTTCACAGAAGAAAAGATTTTCTTTGACGCCTCTGCTATCGCCTGAGAATAACATAAATTCAGTTTTGATTGGTATCTGTTGAATTTTGGGTTGGTAATCTGTGGCAAACATATCATTCTATCAATTGCTAATGGCTTTCAAGTTGTGGCTTATTGCAGGATTATTACAGAGGGTTTAACACGGACAAAAGATTAAAGATTTAAAGTTCCAAGAATCTCATTTCTGCTGAAGCCTTTCTTCGCTTCTCACGATGAGTCCTACTAGCCGTTAGAGGGTCTTAGTGAAACTTAATCTCCTATTTAATAAGTCCCTTATCTAGGGTTAGACACTTGAGTGTGCGGTCTTTGTATCACTCTCTTCTCTTCTTTCGGATCATTTCACCGATCTTGTCTTGTCTTTACATCTACATGATTATTGTCTCATTGACATTAATCTAACCTTGTAACATTTGGATACTATTAAACTTAATCTAAGTGACTATTGCGACTTAGATCCGAATAAAATTATATTGTTCATCTTGGTTGCCTATACTGTGACATGGTATCGAGCTACAGGCTCATTGATTCTCTTCGGCAACTATTGGTGGTTTGGGGTTATTGCTATTGGCATAATCACCGGTTATCTTCTACTTACAATTAGCCCTAGACTAAGTGAATCTAGGGTAATTGTGATTTGTTCTTCCACGCATATTTCTCGTAAGTCTATATCTTATCTCTTCAAACATACAAGACTTAAGTCTTTGTGGTGCAAACGGGTAGACTAACATCTTGATCGCCACCTTTGAGTGGTACGAATACCTCTGGTTTACCCTAGTCCACAAGCTTGGTACTTGTTGTTTCTTAAATTCAAAGTCTTATTTATCTCTATTTGGTCTTATTATTATCTCTGTCTGTTTTATTTGTCCATCTTCTTGTCTTTATTATGGTTCTTGGTGATACTATCGGTGGTGGTGGTTCCATCGAGAAAAGCCTATCCTTTGGGGATGCTTTGTACTTACACCCTAATAACACTAATGGGACTCCCATTATTTCTATCAAACTCACAGAACCGAAAATTATAAAATATGGAATATGGCCATGACCTTGCCTTAAGGAACCATAATAAGTTAGGGTTTATTGATGGTACTTGCATAAGAAACGATTCAAACCCTAATCTTGCTAATCAATGGGACACACGTAACTCTGTTGTGGTTACTTGGATTCTTAATTCTCTCGACCTGAATTATTTGTCAGCTATCTATGCCAAAACCGCTTATGAAATGTGGAATGATCTTAAAGACACTTATGATAAGGTTGATGGTTCACTATTTTTAATTTGCATAAAAATATAAACTCTCTTAGTCAAAGTGGGTCCTCTCTTGCGATTACTACAACAATCTTAACTCTTTATGGAAACAATTTGATTGTATGATTAGCTTGCCTCCTTGCACTTGTGAGGTGCAAAACATTTTGAAAACATAATCACTAATCAAGTTAATGCAATTTCTTATGGGTCTTGATGACTCCTATGTTCCCATCAAGAAATATTTTAACGAGACCCTTTACCTAATGTCAAAGCTGCTTTCTCTAGTCTCGGAGAAGAGTCTCACGAAATGTATCATCTGGAATAGCTCGCTAAACCCAATGCTACGACTTTTGCCGAAAAACTTCGATGGTGGAAAATTTTTGATAACAAAAGAAGTTTTAACAACAAAGTTTCGGTCTTATCTGGTAACAACTCTAATAGCAGAGGACCAAACATGAACCTCAAATGTACCAATTGCAAAAACACCGGTCACACCATTGATAGATGTTATGATCTTGTTGGCTATCTGCTTGGATATGCTAAGAGAAACTTTAATGGTAAACCTTTCGGCGAAGTAACAATGTTTCACGAAACCAATCTTGTCATTGATAATAGTGCAACAACTCTCCGTCTCCTTGTCTAATGAGCGACTCTCAAGACTTATGAGTCTTCTCAATGACAACAATGTGTCATCTCGCTAATGCCGACTTAGCGGTAAAAATTTTCGGGAACCTTCTTTAATGGCGTGTCAAGTTTAATATAAACTTCAACAAGTTTTTTAATAACAACACTAAGACATTATCACGGGAACATCGATCTTGGTTGGATTGTTGATTCTGGTGCAAATCAAACACATGACTGTGTCGAAAAATTTTAATCAATGTTGTTAACATTTCAAATCTTGGTTTAACTGTTGGACATCCCAACGGTACTCAGCCTTAATTACAAAATTGGTGATTTAAAGATCAATAATGATCTAACTCTTTTTGATGTACTTGTTGTTCCCGAGTACAATGTTAGTTTGTTGTCTGTTCATAAAATTGCTAGAGACAATAAGATGTTTGTCGGGTTTAATGAATCTAATTGCTATATCGAGATTCACATCAAAAAGGATTGTGGGATTGGTAAACAACACAATGGGTTATATATGTTTGATATTGATTCTTCATGTAAGATTATTTCTAATAACGCATATCTGTTTGTCATGTTTCAAAAATCTTTGGCATCAAAGACTTGGTCATCCTCCGACCAAGTCCTACATACTTAAACCCACTCTTAAATTTGATAGTACATCCAAACCCGATCATCTCGTGATACTTGTAATAAAGCTAAACAAACCAGGGAACCATTTCCTCTAAGTGAACATAAATCAACTAAAATTGGTCAACTTGTCCATCTTGATGTATGGGGACCATATAAAGTCACTAGCAGAGATGGTTACAAATATTTTTAATGTTGTTGATGACTATTCGAGGCGGTGTGGGTTTATATGCTAAGGGAAGGATGATGTTTATGTTTCCATTGTTAACTTTACTCACATGCTATCAAATCAATTTGAACATAATATCAAGATCTTTAGAAGTGATAATGGGACATAATTTGTCAATAATAAACTTCAACATTTTTTCCATGAAAAGGAATTTTACATCAAACCTCTTGTGTTTATACACCACAACAAAATGGTATTGCGAAAGAAAACATAGGCATCTCCTTAATGTAGCTAGATCCTCATGTTTGTGGGAATTACCTCTAAATCTTTGGTGCAGAATGTATTCTAACTGCTTGCCTATGTCATAAACAAAGTTGCCCTCTTGATTCTCTGGCAAGTCCCGTTCTTCCTTGTGTATGGGCATGACCCTTCACTCTCTCTCCTTAGAGTATTTGGTCGCTTATGCTATGCCACCATTCTCAACATCTCGATAAATTTGGTAGTAGGTCCGAAAAAGTGTCTTTATTGGTTACTCAAATGAGAAGAAAGGCTATAAACTCTTGAGCCTTGAAACAAAAATATCTTTTACTCCGGAGATGTCAAATTTTATGAAACTGCTTTTCCTTCAAAATGAAAATTTTGTGTCAAAACCTTTGTTGAAACCTTTGTACCAAAAGATTTAAATCACAAAAATTTCTTTGACTCACAAATAAGTCCCAATGATGAAGGAGAGTGACATCCTATGATGATGGCACGGTGGAAAATCATCCTACTAGGATTGACGAACCGTTGCAACATCTATAGATGATAATACACACCGAGGGCAACATATCACATGATTCACATTCTCACGATGCAGTTTCGATCCTAGCGATACAACACCGACTCTGTGAACAAGAAAGAGGCTTGCCGATTATTATCGCTAGAAGGTCAACGAGTTTCCAAGTTGCCCAATAATCTTAATGACTTTATTATAGAAGGAAAAGTCAAATATGGTGTTGAAAAGGTTGTTAATTACTCCAACCTTAACAAAGATAATTACCGCTTTGCATCTAGTCTTAATAAAAGTATTGAACCTACCTGTTATGAAGAAGCTATCCATGATAGTAATTGGGTCGATGCTATGAATTCTGAAATTGAGGCCTTAAATGAAAACCATGCTTGGGATATAACTAATTTACCTCCTAATAGAATTCCTATTGGCTACAAATGGATATTTAAAATCAAATATAAATCCAATGGTGAAGTTGATAGATACAAGGCTAGACTAGTTGTTAAGGGCTATAACCAAAGGGAAGGAATAGACTATGATGAAACTTTTTCTCCTGTTGTAAAAATGTCTACTGTCAGATGTCTTATTGCCTTAGCCATAAAAAACAAATGGCCCCTTTTTCAACTTGATGTTAATAATGCTTTCTTGTATGGAGATCTTGATGAGGATATCTATATGACCATTCCCAGGGGTTACGTAATGAGAACAATAAGAATAAAGTCGTAAACTTGTCAAATCCCTATACGGCTTAAAACAAGCTCCCGAAATGGAATGAAAAACTTGTCGTTGTTTTAAAGAAAATAACTTTGTTCAATCATTAATGATCACTCTTTGTTCACCAAACAGAGAATAACAAGTTTATTGCTCGCTTGTTTATGTGGATGATATTGTCCTCACCGGAAATTGCATCGATGAGATAAACCGATTCAAAGAGTTCCTAAAACAAAGTTTCATATTAAAGACTTGGGAAATCTAAAATACTTTCTTGGCATTGAGGTTCTAAAAGCGGGAATGACATTTGTCTCTCCCAAAGAAAATATTGTCTTGAACTCCTCAAAGAATTTGGTCTCCTTGGGTGCAAACTGTGTCCACTCCTATGGAACCTAACTCTGTCTTCCATACATTCCCACCGCCGATGATCCTTGCTTGTCAACATCATTTGGTTATCGAAGTTACTTGGGAAACTTATCTATCTCACCCATACTAGACGACATCTCATACTCAGTTCATTGTCGGCACAATATATGCATTCTCCTTTAAAGTCTCATCTGGAATGTGCCCTCAATGTTCGAGATATCTAAAAGGAGCTCCGGAAAGGTCTAAGGTACAATTTCAAGAACTCGAAAATCATCTTGAAGGATATAGTGATCTTGATTGGGCCAAATGCAAGAAAACCGGAAAATCATCACGAGTTATTGTGTTTTCTTTAATAACTGTTAATCTCATGGAAAAGTAAAAACAAAACACTCTTTCAAAATCTTCCCAGGTAGAATATAGATCTATGTATACTGCTGCTGGAAATCATTTAGATTCAAAAATCCTAAAAGACCTAAAGTTGATATCAATCTTCTGTTGATCTATTTTGTGATAACAAATCGCTTTATAACTTGTCGTCAACCCCTGCTTTCCATGAAAGATCAAAACACTTTGAAATTGATGTTCACTTCATCGGGAAAAAATTGCTAGAGGTGTTATAAATGCAAAAAGATTGGCTCTTCAAACCAAACTGCAGACATTCTCACAAAGAACCTCCACATCTATCGGCATAATATTTTGTGTGAAAATTGATATTGTTTGATATGTTTGCTCATCAGATTAAGGGGGAATGTTGAATTTTGGGTTGGTAATCTGTGGCAAACATATCATTCTATCAATTTCTAATGGCTTTCAAGTTGTGGCTTATTGCGGGATTATTACTGGGGTTTAACCCGGACAAAAGATTAAAGATTTAAAGTTCCAAGAATCTCATTTCTTTGAAGCCTTTCTTCGTTTCTGGCGATGAGTCCTACTAGCCGTTAGAGGGTCTTAGTGAAACTTAATCTCCTATTTAATAAGTCCCTTATCTAGGGTTAGACACAGTTGAGTGTGCGTCTTTTGTATCACTCTCTTCTCTTCTTCGGATCATTTCACCGATCTTGTCTTGTCTTTACATCTACATGATTATTGTCTCATTGACATTAATCTAACCTTATAACATTTGGATACTATTGTAAACTTAATCTAAGTGACTATTGCGACTTAGATCGAATAAAAATTATATTGTTCATATTGGTTGCCTATACTTTCGATGCGGTATCTCTAAAACATAAATAAATTAAATTTTATTAAAGGAAGGTAAATAAATATTACCACAACACGCCCTTGATCATGACCATTCCTCTAAGATTACCACAAAGTGGACCACCGTTCCCGTTCAAGCAATGAAACACTTTTTCATACTCATGACTAGAAATGTCCAAATAGTCGAGATTATCATCCATAGACTTGAAAACTAATATATATCTCGGCTAATTACGGCCATGTAATTTCGTTGATGATAAATATACCAATCTTTATCGTTTGACGAGACACAATCACATCAATGTTTTTCTTCCTTCCTTTTCGGCTTCGACTCCATGGCACCGGATGGATAATTAATTGAGACTTTAGCTAGCATATCTTCTACTAACATCTTCAACATTGCCATATGAAAGTTCGATAGTGGTGATCGACAACCATTGTTATCATCATTTGTTGAGTTCAAATCATCAACTCGTGGATTTAGTAACTCATATTCTAACTTTGTCTAGAGAGGTGCCTCTTGCCCCAAAATGTTATAAAATCGCAAGGAAAACTCATAGGCTGAGCGGATGAATTAATAAATTATTAGAGTTAAGGATGAGGCTTCATATCACCAGGACATAAATTGACCAAACTACGGTGGCTAGGCTTAGTTCGGTTCTAGATTTAAAGAAACCGTTTAAAGCGAGAACGCCATTTTAGGTTTAAATTTACAATCCCATCTTTGTATACGGTTCACCTTCGGTTTGTGACCTAAGTAGTTCGGATAGTCTTGTTATTGTGTTTTATTTTGTTGTGGTCTGGTTAAACCCAGAACAACCTGTTTCAACCCGTTACCCACCTCATACGATGCATCATACAATCTATAAATCTAAAGCAATAGTTTGATACCGGAGAACATTCCCGACTAAACCGTGAGGAAGGTTTGAAGCAATTTCATTGCACAGGTGGGGTGATTAGTGTGTCGGTTTCAACAGGACTATCGACACCGTCGGTGTGAATTATACTTCCTTAGCCCCGTAAAACCCACTTCTAACAAGATGAGAAATCTTGTTTTGACATATGGTATCCAAAGATATATATTACGAACAAGCAAAGAACCCCAAACAAGCGGTTCTATAAGTTCTTGTACGAACTCGCATCAAGACCAAATCATCCACTTGCAACCATTTTCTCGTACGTTACAAGCAACTTCAAGTCGGTCAATAGTGCGTACAAACCTAGGGATGTTGTTAATTGGACAATTCAAACCACCAAACTTATTTAACGAAAAGTATTGACTTTCGACGGTGGTTACTGACAAAAAGTCAACAGTTTCATATCGTGAAAGCGCTTGACGCTGCGTATAAAAGTTTCTATAACCATATGCCAAACGGATGAAGGTGTTCTACCCTCGACTAAAAATTCACCGATGGTGTCACCATTAATAAATTTATCATTAGTCAAGCTGTTGACTTTCTTGAGGAGGTAATACATTTCGAAATTTCATCGAGGCCCACGAGTTTGTAGATCACCGTTGAAGCATTTGGGATTGAATGTTTTGTGCATGGCTTTCGATGTACTCACGAATGTCGGTCCACAATCACCTTGTCTAAAATATTAAATGTGAAAATAGATCCTGTTAGCTTATCATGCCGATGAATTTGTAACCAATGGGCGGTTGGGAAGTATTGTAGAATGGAGGTCGTGGGTTGATTTTTCCAACCGATATCACAATGAAGTCTTGAAACTGAACCGGAAGACTACCCTGTGATATATATATGACGTCAGGGAAATAGATGACAACAAAATGATTTTTGTCTACAGGTGGAAATGTCGACCTAACTACCCAGAATGGGTAGCTTTAGGCTACACTTTGCATCACATGTAGATTCGTAAAGATAAGAAGATGGTGGGTTAGGTAACCAGCCCCACGAGGTAACTTAGGTCAAGTTATAAAACAAATTTCGTTCCTAAATAACTAGCGTCATGTATGACCCATATACGTCATAACTCATAATACAAAAATTAATTTTGTTTAGTGAAACGGATTCACAAGGTTTTAACTATTATGCACTTTGGGTGACTTTCGACCCATTTGACCCAATTCCTTTTTCTCTGACTTTTTGTTTACTTGTTTGGCCTGTAAGAAATAAAACATAACCCCAAATCTTACTATTTTAAAGCACATGGGTCGATGCCGCCACCCCTACTTGATTGGGTAGATTGTTTTAACATTTTACTAAAAATAAAACATGTCAAATGGGTCGAAATGCCAATAAGCTCCTAAATTGTTTAAAAGAAAATAGGTTACATTATTATTTCAATAGTACGGTAATCATAAACATCTTCAAAACATTACTTATATGCAGAAAAAAGGACAGAAAAGGATGGAGATGAACCCAACCCGAACCCACCCATTTTGACCCAAACTGTAAATGCCATATTTAATTGCTTACAAAGAGAAAAAAAGAAATTGAAAAACTTACAAGAGACGACTCTGACCCACGGTAACCATTCTCCATGGGATCAACTTTAGACGCATTTCCGCCATTAGCATATGATCCGTTCTGTGGTAAAGCAAGGCTACCACCATTGTCATTTGTATCAGAGGAATTGCTAGGCGATAACAAGCCAAGATGATGAGCAACTTTTGGCATCGAATCCAATCTACTTCCATCGGGAACGATAAATTGGAGAGGTTTGCACATACTTTCCGAGTATTCAAATTTAACATGCCAACCATCTCCTATTACACCTCTTCTTTTCGATATGTAGTCTTTAAGTGCTTGCAAATATACTAAGTCGGCATTTTGTGTTGCAATATCGAGATTCAAGCTGGCGATCTGCATATCGAGCGAGTGTTTGGAGAAGTTCTGCAACTCCAACAAATGGATTATCATGTGTATCTTGCATTCTACAAAACAAAAGATATGAAAACTTAGGAATTATATGTAGAAAATCTTTAAGATTTGACAATTTGTATAGTTTGTATATGTATTATTGTATTAGAAGGTCAATAGTTTTAAACACGACTAACTAATCTTTAATCGGTTCAGTTCAAAGTTTGTTTATCTTAGCTGAAAAGGAAATGGAGCAAAGGTTCGAAAAGTCGCATTGTGGCTATTTTTAGCTCATAAAAAGCTCCTAATTGTTTTATTTACAAATTTGGATGATAGATTGAAATAGTATTTACTCTTGTTCATCATACATGGCACGATAATTATGTATACTAAAATCTATAAAAAGAAAAGAAAAGAAAAGAGAAACGAAGTTCTTTGGTCACCCGCCCCATTTCAACCAAACAAAATAGCATGTTTTGACCCATTCTCAGCTCATCCATTTCAATACCCTAGATAACACCCTTCGTAAAACCTTATAGTATTTTACAATCTTGAATTGGAAAAATATGATGCCATAGTTGTAGATACAATCCTTTCGATAGTATGAAATCTTCTAAAATATTATACACGGGTGTATAGCCGTATAGTCGGGTACTAGTCATCCAATTTACATGCCTCTTGCTCTAAGTTGCCTTTGTAGATATAACGCATTACAAATTTCGAGAGGATGACTTTACCTTTGGGTTTAGTTACAAATAAGTTTTAAGTTCATAAAGATGAACTAGTTTCCTCACCTTATGCATCATGATAATAAAGATAGCACTGTGAGAAAATGAGATAGTTTAAAGGTCATAAAGTTGCTTTCAACCTTACCGCATTATTTCAATCGTTCAATTTTTTTACTAAGGAAATCCCACCCAAGCCACTATTTGGTGACTCGAAGATAAACCCTGGCTCCAGATACCACCACACAAGAACCACGGAGTCGCGGGGAAATAACTAGCCTTCAATGATTGCATGAACTATGTACAATTTCTAGATTAGGCGGGTGGCCGCAATGGTTTGCAACTTATGTTATTATAGTAAACTTCCCAATTTTGTTTCTTGAATATTTGCACTGCAATTTATGGTCGCCATAGGATAGATTTCATATTAATGAGATCACATCTATTACTTAATAAGATACGTGTAGAGTATGTTTGACGTAATTAGGAAAGTTGGAGTTTATATTTTCATAGAGGTGTTTGGTGAATTAGTTGGAGCGGAGCTGGAGCTTATTGTTGTAGGATAACATAAAAACACATCAAATTAAATTCACATATATTTCAAGCTTTTTCGTGTTTGTCCATTATATTTTTGAAGTGTAATTAAGTAATTTGGCTAACTATAAGCTCTACTCATTTCTAAAAGCTCATTTCAATTAGTTTGATTATACAAGCTTATAACTAATAAAAGTTGCCATAAGCTTGTGTCACAAACAAAGCTTATTTTATAAGCCCACTTATTATAAAAGCTCAAGCCATTATAAGCTCCACTAAACTTGTTGCAAAACACACCCGCAATTAATTGATAAATATATCTGACTAGAAAATATGTTAATACGAATGTGGTATGAGGGTAACCTCGCCCGAGCAACCTTTGGTGACTTCAAAGGTAACCCTAGGACTCCACAAATAACAACCCTGCAAGACCCATGGAAAGCCCTTTATAGTTGTGGATTATATATATGGCTAGGACGAGTGACCCCAAGGAGTTTCAGAGTTGAACTTGAGACCTCTTATTAAGACTTGAGCCCTCCGATTGATATGAGGGTAACCTCACCCAAGCCACCTTTAATGGCTTGACAGGTTACCCCATGACTCCACAAATAACCCCACAAGCCACCTTTAATGGCTTGACAGGTTACCCCATGACTCCACAAATAACCCCACAAGACCCATATGAAGCCTAGAAAAACCCTCCACATTTGTGGATTATGGGTCCACAATCGTGGATTATAGGCAGGTGACCCCAAGGAGGTTTAGCTAATAAGATTTGAACTTGAGACCTCTTATTGGGACTCTCGAGCCCTCCACAATTGTCAATGTGAACTTGTTTAAATATCTTTATCGCGACCCTCAACTTTACTCCAAAACATTTATTTGCCTTGCGATAACGTATTCTTAACATGCCACTATATGCATCTTTAATTGCTCATTTAACTTTATGAGCGTTACATATCTCAACTTAAAAGAAAATTCCCATAATAGTATGATGTATCTTCAACAACAAGAAAGGAAAGAATATATATGGTGTATATGCGATGATAGTATGATGTGATCGCTACTAAAATTGTAACACGAACATAAAATTGTAAAACAAAGGAAAGAATATATATATATTGTATGTACGATGTTTGTATGAGAATAATATGCAACAATTGCAACCGTCTACAACTTTAGAAACCAAAATTTCCATAAAGATCACCTAATCTAAAAGATATCAACATGGCGTAAATATATTTCCATACTAGAAGATGCATAAAGCTATAAACCCAATATACATCTACCATGTGTTTCCGATAGATCTCCAACCGTTTTGCGTAGCCTTAGGTGTGGTTTGGTCTCATTAAGATTCTCTTAATGGAATATGGATTCCACCTTCACTTCATATAACACCTCCCGGACCGCAACAATACGAGGATGTAACATCTCTTGTAAATAAGTTGCCCTTATTAGAAGTGATAACCCTATAATATCTAAATGGACCGCTTGTACAACTTGATAGAGCATTTGTTGAATTTCTTTACTCTTCTTGGATCTTTCGAGTTGGTAAAAGGGTTATCTTCCTTGATATCAATTTACTCTTTTATCTGTTAACTTTGTCTTGACTATTATTTTGCGCTACAATTTATACATCATTAATTAATTTCAAATACTTTGCCTTTTCTATTTATAGATATTGTTCGTTGACACTTCTTTCTATAATTATTACCTTCGAGTAGAGGTGTGATTCTCCACAACCTACCTTCACATACACTCACATCCTACCTTCTCGTACACTCTTAGGAGGCGGGATTGGGTATAATTGTTGTTGTACTTCGACTTTATATAATTATAATTATGCTCAGGCCAAGGCGCTAATCGGCCACCAAACTTTTTGATTTGTGTAAATCAATCAAACAAATCGGTCAACCATGGTCAAGGGCGGTCAAAGACGGTCAACGGTGGTCAAACGTGCTGAAACCTACAATTCTTGCCGGAAATACCAAAACTCGTCGCAAACTCGTTTTAATGACTTATAGTCGTTTATATCTATTATAGGTTGTTATTTAAGGAAAATCTTGCCGGGAAAACCCAAAACTCGCAGGAAATACCCAAAATTTGCCAAAAATGCCAATCTGATTAATTACCAATTAATCCCGCCTAAGCGCATAGACCGATTATAAGCTACAAGACGGTCGACCAACCGACTTCCGATTCACGATTTTCGCAACCGTATGCTTATAATACCCGTTTATTCCCGCCGCAATGCGGGTAATAAAACCTTTTTATTAACATTTAAAATGTAATGTATTGAAATCACGGTGCTTCACTATACAACTAGAAGAACGTTGTGTGTTTACTTGTCAATTACGAGCCACATGAAGTATACTGAATTTACTCCGACAACAAATCACTTCATTGAGTGCATATATAGAATATATTGGTATATACTATGCAAAATCCTATGGATCTCCGATTAGTGAGTGCATGTATAGACATATTGGTATATACTATGCAATTTCCTCCAATCTAATCTTAGTAACATGGTAATGCATAGTAAATCAAGCAAATCATGCAGCTAACATGTTTATAGATAAAGGGGCGTGGCAAACGCGAGGGAATTTGGTTGAACTCAAAACGACTAAGTCCTTTAATCGTAAGACGTTATAACGCACACGAGTAATTGGTAAAAGTTTTAAAGCGTTATTTGAAACACAATTACAGTAGTTTTGACCAACCTTGTGGTAAAATCATTTAAGGTTTCGAATTTGGTTTTTTTTATTATTCTGGAGCTTTAGTTTAGTTTCAAGTAGAATCAGCAATTTATATTATTCACGTGTTATTCTAGGCATCGAGTGTGAGTTATATATAATCGCCTTGAGATTTGAACTTTTCGGATGACATACCACACAAGAATCATCGCTATAAAGAGCACAATTTTGAAGTTGTTCGCTAACATTATACATGTTTCTCCTAAGCTTGTGTTCATATATTCTGCCATGTTAGACGACCCTTTCACAACTTACTTGTAAGGCGAAATCACCACAATGTCCATGAAAGTCTTTCGAAAAAGCTTATAACACTAAGACGTTCACATCACTTTTGTAGATGGTGCGGAAAAAGATACTTTTATGCCTTATAAAAGCACATAACACCTAATATTCTATCTAATGAACCATGATGCCAACACTTACAACATCGCGAAGTTTCCAAGACTCGAATTCTTGATATAAAGATGGCAAAAGGACACCAATCTACTTTTCAAAACCTAAAATCTACCAAAAGAAAATCAAGGTGGTATTGAATCAAGATCTTTATATTCTTCTCACGAAGAGCTTACCCATTAAATGATGATGTTTGGTGCATGTAAAACGCCTTAAACAAAAAACATTACACCTTGAAGAGCAACTTCAACCTCATTGTAAATAACGGTGTTCCTTATTTTGGTGTTCTCAAACGCACAAATATACACTTATTTATCTAGACTTAACCCACAAATTTGTGTTGACGCCTTACGGTTCACCTAGATCGTATTTGGGCTAGATGAGTCTTCGAGAACAAAAAAAGATATGGAACTTTTTCAATATGTTAATCAACATCCTCGTTGTTGGTTGATGGGTCGTTTAAACTCAACTATATAATACATCAAAGTTCTCATCTTAACTAAACGTAGAAGTTTCCTAACTCATTTTCGTTTCTGCTGAAGTTCTCCATAAGTCCTTATCAAATTACCTAACTTAGATAGTTGATATACCATCAAACCCATAACTAACATATATAATCAAAAAGTACTCTTTCTGGCCTCCTAAAAGCACCAATTGTGACTAGAAAACCAAGCAAACTAATTTATATCAAAGTATTAAAGTATCAAACCATTTGACAAGATTGAGTGTATCAACAAAACTAAAGCACTATATACCATAGATAGCATGTAGGCGTAAAAATCGAAACATGAAACATATTGGTACACATCTTTAGCGTGTAAGCATATCACAAGTGCCGTTAATTTGGTGTGACAAGAACCTATTCTAGACTACACATAAGACGAGTTTGGTGTTAAGACATTCTTAAAATTACAGGATACCGAAATTAGTTTTGCAGTATTTCATGTTGAATAAGCAAAATATTGTTACCATTAATTTTTTGCAGATGATAGTAATTAAAGGTTTAGCATTAAATTCCACATTTTCTACAACAAAAAGGAGCTTTATATCTTATTAATATTGAAAAATTTAGTATCAAATCCAATCATGTTCTTTTTTGAAATATTAGGAAATTCTCAATAACATTTTTTTGTTCCAATTAATAGAACTATACATCTATAAAGGTGATTTGGATGTTCATCGTCAATCATTGCAACTTAAAAAATCAGTCACGTGGTTAAAGTTAGAGATAGTTAATGTCAGATTTATCTTAATAAGCTTATTTGTCCACCAGATCTTATAATTTTGGCCATAAATTATTAAAAAATCATACTTTAATCAGTTTTGCCAACACTATTGCCTTAAACACGTAAGCAAACACCCCTTAACATATCTAAAAGTAAACAGTAATGACCATGTAGATATCTATGGATGTACAATTGCTAAAGGTAAATCCAGGTTCATAAAAGTAGCACAAATTGTAAACTCTTCTTAAATTTCCCAAAATAGTATACTTCAATCTTGTATGACCATATAAATAGATAGATACATAAAAAATAATTAACGAGAACATTTTCATTCTATACATCACGGAGTTCATAAATCAAACCAAAAAAAGATCAAAATATATTATTATCACTAGGCGAGTACCCGTGCATAGCAACGGAAATTCCTAGCGGCATATAATTACGATTTTTGATATTGTGGTGAGTGTTTTGTGTAGCGTTCAAAATAGAACATGAACCGATCAAAATGTAATTACAAACGGTTGTACTATACGATAACTAAAGTCTAGAAAAAAAATCTTAACATCTATCAAACAACATATAAAAACGTTTAAGGAAACTGAAAGTACATCAGTTTTGAGATAACGTAAATTTTTATTACATTAGAATCCATAAATATTAATACATAATGATATAATAAGCATCGGTAGTGCTAATGTTACAAAAATCACCAAATAATGCATGGTATCGCCAATTGGTTGATTTGCCAAGCTAATGTAAAACACCACTACACCTATGAGAGCGAGAATCATGACTGGATGTAGTATCTTGATTATTAAGCATGGTGAATGAAATAACCAGAGACATAACTCTATATATAAGAATCTTGAAAAATCTATAAACAATATTAAACGCTCCCTTTTTATAACAAAAAGTGAGCTTCAACCCGTTAGTAAAACTATAAAACACAACCCACATTTAAATTAAAACGTGCATCGGCCCAGATTACATAAACAAACACACCATTAAGCGTATTGAGTTTCAACCCAACAACCAACACAAGACCACAAGTCAGTAAATGCTAACGCATAAGATTACACGATAACACAAATTAAACAAAAAAAATTATTTCAACATTCCTAACATAATGCTATTACCCCCATATTATATCCACGCCGATGGCTAGGACTTCGAGTGGTACAAGAATCATTAAGACCACGCCCAAGAATTCATAATCTTCATACGGGGCGTTGGCTAAATAAGCGAGATATTACAACATTAACGAGTGCAACAATGGTAATAATATGCGGCTTTTGAAGTGTGATAAGAGAAATGTAGGTGAAAAGTTAGTATGAAGGAATGAGGATTAAAATGGGGTATTTATAAAAGGAAAGAGTAGCCGTTGGGGGTACTATTCACGACCGTTGGGGGTACAGAATAATTGTGATAAGTCCAAAAGTCCAAATTTTCTGATTTGTATAAATCAATTTGGATCTTGTGTATCCCGTAATTTATGGGACTGTCTACTTTTAGACTTTTGTATCCCGTGTTAACTGTCATCACGTTATTGTATTTGAATGTTTTTTTTTCAATATCCATGTTTTTGTATTTGAAGAATTTTTTCAATATTGACCAAGTTTTCAAGTTTGACAACTTAACACAATATTTGAGGCTTTGATCACAACATCTACTAATAAGTCTTTAAAACATTTCAATGTATCTACCAACACTTTAAAATAAATTAAGTTGAATACCTAAAGTATGAACTGTCAATTTGTATTTGTATGTTTTACACTTTTTTAGACGTCACTTATTTTAACTTCAAAAGTTAACCATGTTTATGTGTCAATTTCTTTAGAAAGACGATCAAATTCACTTTTGGAGTTTTTGGTCACAATGTGTCTCAGTCATCACTTTTTTATTTCTTGCACCAAACCTAAAGGCGGGATGGCAAGGGTTTGTCTCCTATCAATATAATAAAGGGTAAAATACATGAATCATCTAAACGACGAATAATTTTTTCAACAAAATGTTTTTGTGGCGTAAGAGAATCATTCTCCCGTAATATGATTTTAAGTTGCAATGTTTTTCGGATGACATGGTTGCATTGTTTTTCTGATGAGAATCGTTTAACATTGAAGTAGGGATCCCATGGCTACAAAAAAATAGATGATCATGGTGACAAAGTGTTAAAAACGTTGAAAGGAGACCACTGTCCGACAAGGCAACAAAATATTACTACCATTAGTTTTAACCAAGGTTGTCAAAATCGCGATCCCTCGTCAGGATCGTGCGATCGATCCTACACACAAAAAGCGATCGAGTTTTAACAAGATCGTAATCCGGTAGGATCGCAGCGGGATCGTGGGATCGCTGTAGGATCGGATCGGATCGCATAGGATCGCCCATTACTAATGTTTTTTTTTTTTTTTTTTTTTTTTATTATTCTTTTTGCTTTTGGTATATTAACTTATTAAGTATAAGCTCATGTCTTAAAGCCCAATGACTAAGAATATTTCAAAACAAATATCCTTTTGGTGTTGTTAATTGATTGTCTCTTGTAAGATTAATGAGTGTAAAATTATTATGTTTTTATGGAATATTTAGAAACAGTTTAGATGTGTCTTTTTGGATTTATTATGAAAAATTATTTCGTGCTTTTTAAAATGTCAGAAGCTTGTTTTTGAAGTAAGCTATCTACATACTTGACCTAATTTTGTTCATATTTTATTTTATGTTACATATAAAAGCATGAATATTCTAATTTAATTTATTTGGTCATCAAGAAAAAAAAAATCAGTAATATTCTAATTTAATTTATTTTGTCATCAAGAAAAAAATTTGTGTTGCCCTCTATTATAAATTATGTCGTTTTATTTTCAGATACAATTCTTTTATCTTTTTGCATTAATCTATATATTGTAACAAAAAAGTTACAGAATCACGTGCTAATAAATTAACATTATCTTTTTGCATAAATGTTGTCACAAAAAACCTATAATAAAAAAACATTAAAACAAGAAGTAGGTGCACCGTGCACGTATGTAATAACTTTGTGCAAGTATGCATTGCAATATATCTAATATTCTACTACTACGGTACTTGAACATATAACTTTTTCTTTTATCATCCATTTAGATTCGTTTATCATATGAAATATTATATAGAAATATAAAACTACAACCCCTAAAAAAAAATATATACATTTTCATAGGATCTTACGATCCCGATCCGATCCTACGATTACGATCTTGCAAAGCCGAAAACGATCCTAGATAGGATCCCGATCCTAGGTAGGATCCCGATCCTGACAACCTTGGTTTTAACCATCTACACAACAAATTTAAATTTATGCCTAAAACTAAAAAAACAAAAGTAACCATCAAGTCACCAACAAAAAAAAACCAACAAATTAAATTATAATAAAATTTATATAAAAATACCAAAAGTAAAGCTAATATACAGATTTTGGCTGCGGTAATGAAAGATTCCGGCGACGAAAGCGAAAGATCCGGCAGCGGCATCTAAAAATTGTCATAACCTTCAAAACCGAAAAGAAAAAAAAAAGAAAAAGAAAAAAAAATAGACAAAACTTTGGATCTTATAAAATATAAAGATAGATTTATCTAACCAAACTTTAGATCTATGTACAATCGGCAACAACAATATTTTCCGGCGAGAAGCGGACGTAACAGCAAGTTCTGGCGTATAAGCTCTATGTATATATAAGCTCAAACAAACGTCCTTGATAATTCGTTACAAAATGTATGTGAATGAAATCAAATCGAGCAAGAGACATAATAATTTGTAGAATCTTGACTTTATGTATCTTTAACTTAAGTGAAAGCATAGGAAAAAAGAAAAAGGGAACTTCATCTCCTACTTTTGTTGTCGGGGCAACGAATAATTGATGATATGTCAAACATTAGAGGTAGTGTTGTGTTTTAGGTGATTGTATATAGTAATTATTGCAAAACATTTATTTTATTTTAATTTAAATGTACGACCACAACAAGTCCCAAATCAAAAAGGAGATAATACAACTCTGATAAACTTGTATAGATCATCTCACTCTTAAAAAAAGAATAGAAAACACTTTCATCTCACTCTTAAAAAAACGACACACACTCACTATCAATCTCCCGACAAAATAAAAATACACACACATTCATCTTAAAGAAACAATCTCCAACAAAACACCCATCCTCCACCCAACCGTCGCCACCAACCAAGCTGCCGCCACCACTCAACCGACATTTTAGGTATTTTTTTTTTTTTTTTTTTTTTTTTTTTTTTTTTTTTATCATAGATCTAATTCTTTTGTAGATCTATTTTTTTTTTCAAATATCCTAATTTTGTATAGATCATATATATATATATATATATATATATATATATATATATATATATATATATATATATATAGAATTGAGTTCAAATAAGATCATTGTTACAATTGTAAAAGTAAGATCATGCAAGAACCCAATCAATGAATGACAAGTGGATTTTGCTTATTAAAAAACTAAAAATTAAATATATAGCTAAAAGGGTATTATAGGTATTTTGTACATCTAACACTAAATAACATACTCCTAAAACTCATACCAACCGTACTCCCTTCTCATTTACTTTCTCCCACATCTCATTTCCTCCCACAAATCTCTCCTCCTCCACATCTCATTTTCCGGCGACCTAAAATCCATAACCGTTGTTATCTGCCTAGCGGACTGAAAATGTTCTCCGTCGTCCCTTCTTTCTTCCAAAACAATAAAAACTTCATCCACCTCCAACCCTCTAACCCACCAATTTACCTCAGATTTGGGTTTCATATTTTTCAAGTGAAAGACGACACATCTTGTTGTATCAGTTTTTCTTGTCATTGATTATAGATCGATAATACCATTTTTTGTTGTTCCGAGGGTGAAAGATGATACATCGATTGTACCATAAAAAAGATGGTAAACTATTGTGTATTATTGAAAGATGATACAACTTGTTGTATTAGTTTTTGTTTTAGATCCAAGATGTGTTAGGTAGAACTTTTCTCTCGGTAGTTTAGTTGTATTATTGAAAGATGATACAACTTGTATTAGTTTTGTTTTAGATCCAAGATGGGTTGCTTATTGAAAGATGATACAACTTGTTGTATTAGTTTTTGTTTTATATTCGGTGGTCATGGTTGTGTTTAGATCCGGTGTTTGCCATGCGGGAGTTTACCACATCATCGGAAACCATGGATGCTTTTAGATCCGCCGTTTTTTGTTGTGCTGATGTTGTCGCCGGTACACCGGATACATCGGGTATGTGCTGCAAGACAAAGCCGATACGCCGGTACACCAGATACATCACGGTATCTATCACCGGTACACCGGATACATCATGGCATGTTGTTGCTGTCCCCGGTGTCGCTGTTGTGTTAATTTTTTTTAAAGATCCGTAGTTTTATTTTTTTTATTTTTTTATTTTTTATTTTATAGACCCTTTTTTTTTTTTTTTTTTTTTTTTTTTTTGTAGAATGTAAAGAGTCGTCTTCTAAAGTAAGAATATGCTGGAAAAATAAATGGTATATTGCATTTACCTCAACGTCAACGTAAGCTTGAGCAGGGTTCAAAACAGAGTCTATATCCAGAGGAGTAAAAGCATTGAGTATTTCATGGTCAATCGAACAAGTAAGAGTAAGATACAAGATATTAGACTATGTAGTATAGATATGTGATAGGTAAAATGAAACTGGTACATCGTGAACCTGAGATTGAATTGGAACTGGAACAGCTTCAACAGCATCCAAAACCATGTTATTTTCCATTTTTACAAATGATGATGTTGGGTTACACAATATATACTGATTTGTATAAATCAATTTGGATCTTGTGTATCCTGTAATCAATTTGGATAAATCAATTTGGATATTGTGTATCCCTTAATTTATGGGTGTTGCTACTTTTAGACTTTTATTTCCCGTATTAACTGGCAACACGTTATTGTATTTGATTGTTTATTTCAATATCCTCGCTTTAGTATTACTCCCTCCGTCCCATAAAAACTGTCCAGTTTGACTATTTTGAGTCTTTCTTTTTCAACTTTGACCTTAAATATTTTTGTTTGCGTTATATAATATTTTATGAAAATCGTACCAATGAACATACATTTAAATCTCAATCCATTCATATATTTTTCATCAAGTGTTGTATAACGTAAACAAAATTATTTAAAGTCAAAGTTGTAAAATAATGACTTAAAAAAGTCAAAGTGGACACTTTTTATGGGACGGAGGTAGTAACTTTCAAGTTTTCAATGTTGCTATGCACGGGAGGGAGTGGTGGCTTGACATGGTTGACCAAGATTCATGATTCAGGATTTCACATTTCACATTTGACCATACATACATTATACTACCTCCGTCTCATAAAAAGTGTCCACTTTGACTTTTTTAAGTCATTATTTTACAACTTTGACTTTAAATAATTTTGTTTACGTTATACAACACTTGATGAAAAATATATGAATGGATTGAGATTTAAATGTATGTTCATTGGTACGATTTTCATAAAATATTATATAACGCAAACAAAAATATTTAAGGTCAAAGTTGAAAAAGAAAGACTCAAAATAGTCAAACTGGACAGTTTTTATGGGACGGAGGGAGTAGCTAGTTAAGATAAACTAGCTATAAAAACTAAGCAATTGCATCATCCAATATCAGATCTTAAAAGACTGATAAAAGATCATAATTTTCAGAAAACAAGATTCACACATACTGCCAAGTATACTAATGAAAAAAACAGACTTAGACTTTTCTAAGATATCCTAAATATAGTAAACTTCAAAATTTTGGGTCATAAAAAAAATACCAAATTCAAACAGCATTGTAATAAAGCACACAGTTTTATTATGTAATCAATATAAAAGCTAAGTAATCACATCAATCACACTGACACGTCATCACCATGACACCGTCAACCTATTACAGAAGAGACCCGTTCATCAAAAAGCACAAATCTTTAGGGTGCGTTTAGTTGAGGGAAAACACCCTTGTTTTCTACAAATATTTTGTGGAAAACAAAGAAAAAAGAGATCGCGTTGAAATCAACGTTTTACAACAAAATGTTTTGCAAAACACAAAATTCTTTATTTCCTAACTTAATAAGGAAAACTACAAAACAAATTTTAATTGTTTTCCTTATTTTCCTTTATAACCCTCCTTCCCTTCTTCAAAATAGAAAAAATACAAACATTAACTAAACGCGTTTTTTATATTTTTAAAGTGTTTTGTAGAGATAAATTTCCTTCCAAATTTTTACAAAACTAAAGATAGAAAACAAGAGAATTTTTTCTCCAACTAAACGCACCATTAAATTTTCTTTAAAATTCCCAAAAATAGTATTATCCCTCAAATTCATAGATCATACCAAATTATTAAACAGACAATATTAACTATAAGTATCATAAAAACATACCTTTATGTTAAATCAATCACACACATATAAAAACATCAACATCGCATAAAATTCATAACTTTATCACATAATCATCGAAATTTCATACTTTATTTCACCAAATTCCTTAATCACGCACAATGCGACGTCATCATACCATGAGTCAAGCCTTACTCACCTGCGCTTAACAAACCTTCTCAGGTATTCTTTAGAAGTGGCAGCATAAGTAGAGAATTTAGAGGAGAGTTCAGGAAATTTCAACCCCTTTTACATGTGAGGCTTCCCCTGTGATGTCCAATTAGTTCTCCATAAAGCTCTGCCTCTATTTTGTCACTTATTATGTACATGCTCTTTTTCCGTAAAACTAATCACATCATGAAGTAAAACCTTATGTAGAACGTTTAAAGATGAAAAAGTCATATGTGCAAGTGAATTGGTCCACAAAATATGCCCGATTCTCGCATTTGGTCCCAAGTTCCAAAAAATCGCACTTTTAGTCCAAATATTTTCGACTTTGCTTTGTTATTGGTCATTTTTCCCAACACTCATTAAAAATCTCGTTAGTTAAAATAGCTTTTTCGTCTTTCTAACCTTTCTTGTCCAGTCACCCCTTAAACCCCACTTCTTCACATAAACACATACTTCTTCTCACACAAATTCTATTAACAGGTCTACACCACCGCCATACAATATCTTGAAAGCTCGTCTATATATAATAAAATAAAGCCTAAACCCAAATCGAAAATTGATCATTATTGCATTATTAGTGATTTATGTTGGTGAATTAATTTGTGTTACTGGGTTATGAAGGATTAGTTGGTGTTGTTGTTGCTTTGTGGTTTCCCATTGTTGCAGATGGGAGGTTGGAGAGAAGTGAAGGAGTGTTATTTTTGCAGGATTGTAGAAGAGGCGTTTTTTGGAAGAATGAAGGTCTTTGTGGGTACGACCCTTTGAATTCCTTTTGTGGAAATTTAAACGGGTCAGAAACGTTTCATCATAAAGTTTCTTACAGGATCATGTTGGCTGTTATTGGGTCGGGTTTATTGGTGTTTGGAAACAGTTGGAAAAGAAGAGGAAGAAATCAAAGACAATAATAAGCCATTGGTAATTCTTGGAAGTGTGTTTGTTGAGAATATGAAACAAGCTATAGACTTTGATACCATCAGCAGTATGGAATGTGTGATGTCAGCAGCCCATGAGGATGTATGCGCAGCCGCCGCCTAATGGTGGTTATCCTCAGGTTAATGGGCCGCCTGGAGCTATGAATCATCCACCAGGTGGGTTGAATTTCTTTTGTTTTGACTTTTTTTTTCAAGTTTGACTTTTGTTTTTTTTTTTTATGGTGTTTGGATTTATTGAATTTTGTTGATATGTGGAAAAGTAGTGGAATTTGTGATGTTAGGGATAGCGATAATTAGTTTAGGACGTGTTTGGAGAGCAGTATTTAGAGGAAGCGTTTATTCTACTAGTAAGGAGTGTTTGTTTATGGGCTTATGAGCTTATTTGCGCCTTATATTTCACAAGCTCTAATTTTTCACCTTATTTTGAGGCTTGTGCCGATGGATCTCAAAATAAGCGGAAAATTGGAGCTTATGAAATATAAGCGAAATCAAATAAGCTCATAAGCTGTCTTAGATACAGCCCATATAGTGATAACGGCTTCTACTAGTTTTGAGGGGGTGTTTGTTTAAGCTTTATATCATGGGCTTATGAGCTATATTTGATTTAGCCTTATATTTCACAAGCTATAAGTTCTCACCTTATTTTGAGGCTTGTGGGCTTATATAACAAACTTATATAAGCCGATGGATTTCAAAATAAGCTGGAAAATTTGGAGCTTATGAAATATAATCCGAAATCAAATAAGCTCATAAACCCACGTATAAGGTTAAACAAACACCCCTATAGTATTAGTGTAGGTTTAGGGAGTAGTGATGACAAGATGTTTTTGCGTAATACAGTGGAAAAATGATTGATGTGGTGGTGAGAAACTTTGGAAGGATCTCGTGAATCGTGATCTTGTTCGTATTGTAGTTTCTGCAACTTTTTTGGTATATGAACGTTTTTTTGTCTGGCTTTGTTAGTTTTAGTTTACATAGAAGAACTTTAGTGGAAAAATTTGTGTTTTTAATGTCGTGGAGAAAAAGTTTAGATGGATCTCATGCCCATATCACACTTTCTTATAGACAATTTTGGGTATGCATGCATTTTGGCCTAGCTTTACTGATTTTCGTTTAAAAGAAGAACAAAATGTGTTAAACCAAAAGGACCCCTTGAATTCTAGTAATATAATGTCACAAAAGTTTAGGGAGTAGCGATGACAAGATGTTTTCTCGTACAGTTTTGTCGTGGTGAAAAAACTTTGGAAGGATCTCGTTATCTTGTTCATATTGCTTAGAGACCATTACACGCACGAAATTTTGGTATGAAAATATTTTGCCTGGCTTTGTTCATTTTAATTTTACACTTAATTTTAGGCAGTGTTTGGTATAAAGTAATGAACGAGGAATGATAACGAAAGTAACCATTAGGAACGGAATGACCATTAACGGAATGAAAAATAACATGTATGTTTACTTTTATGGAATGAGCTTGTACATGAGGAATGTGATTCCATAAAAATGCCCTTTGATTCATTATGGGCAGTACCCTGTTTTTACTATTCCATCCTGGAATGAAAGAAAACTTACATAAAAGCCTCAACTTTAATCAAATTAAGAAAACCGTCTTAAGGGATTGCTTATTTGCTCTTTCACACGCTTTCATAGTATTTTCCATATCATCTTGTCTCGTGAACTGATTTTGCATAATCAAAGGATAAAAATACTTGGAATTAAAACTGAAAAGAATATTGTCTTTTTTTTTTTCCATTGAGCAAGAGAAGTTTTTCTTAATTTATCTTTACTATTCTATACTTTGAAACACGCATACTTTCAACTTTTCATGACTAATATATGGTTGTGAGTTATGCTATCTTCAATTGATTTTGTTATGGAGTCTATAAAGAGACTAGATTTAAGTAGTTTCATGTATTTATTTCATTCCATTTGCAATGTATTGAAACTTAACTAAACATGATTTTTGAATGGAATAAGTTGCTCGGTTTCTTTCTTCATTTCAAAACTACATGCATTCCATTCCATTCCGTTACTGCTTCATTCCGTCCAACCAAACATACCATTAGTGGAAAAAAGATATGCTTGTAATGACCCAAAAGGACCCCTCGAATTCTAGTAATTAAAGGTCATGAAAGTCCAGTTTATTTTCATGCTAAACAATTTGCGACTGCCATGTTCATTGTTAGTAGGATTTTATTTGTAGTATACTTTCCCTTTAATGGGTTCTCGAATCGTGATTTGTCGTCAGCAGAACATGCTTGCAACTGAGTGCTTCTTGCCCTTTACATGCCAAGGTATCATAATCCTTTCAACTACACTATTTGGTTTCTATTCCTTGCACATGTTATCACTTTTGGGCTTATGGCTCCATAATAGTTCACAATATAAAACTTTGGTAAACAAATTAGAATGTCATGTCATCATTTGCATTGGCGTTTATGAGACGTTGGAAGTCTCTTGTTTCTAAATCCAGTTGTTCACGATTGGTGCATGGAATATTTTTCCGAGACCACTACTTTTCAGGATGCATGAGGTAAGCTGCTTTGTACATCCGTGATCTATGAATTCCAGTATTATTGTCCTTATTTCAATTCATGTTATTATTCAGCTGGTGTGCCTATCTGCAATCTCTAATTGCTTGTAATATTTTGGTAAACACCATTGATTAAAGTTTGTTAATTAACATGATCTATATATGCTTAAAGTGTTGAATTGAAGACTATTACGACCTGTATTCATTTTCTGAACTCGCTCTAACAAGTTGGCCTAGTATTTTTGTCTTTTTTATGCAGGGCTTATTCATTATCCCTCTCCATACCCACAAATGATTCGACCTGGGTATCCTCAACGACCACTTGGACCAGGGGGAGTCATTCCAGCTTTACAACGCCCTCCAATCATGCCTATGCGGGGTCCAGTGATTCCTACTATTATTAGGCCACCTATCAATCTAAACATAGCTCCTGTCGAAAAGCCAATGACCACAATTTATGTTGGCAAGATAGCATCAACGGTGGACAATGATTTCATGCTCTCCTTTTGCAGGTAAGTTTGTTTCTATTTGCTGTTTTGGAAACATATTTTAGTTTGCATGGGCTTACAGTTTTAAATGTCCATCGCAGCTATGTGGGCCTGTTAAAAGTTGGAAACGTGTACCAGATCCCACTACAGGAGCGTTGAAGGGCTTTGGGTTTTGTGAATTTGAATCCGTGGAAGGAGTATTACGTGCTTTACGACTGCTGAGTAAATTGAGTATTGATGGTCAAGAGCTTATGGTATGGTTGGATCTTTTTCTATTCTTCATCATTTCATTATATTTTCTCTCATTTTCTGTGTCATATTAAGAAACTTATACCTCATGGATGTTACATATCTTTCTATGTCCGGAAGCTCATACTTGCATTTTTTGTTCATTTTGCCTTGGTGAAAAGGGTGGTTAGTTTCTTAACATATAAGCTGCTATGTTTCTATATTTTATGTATAAGTTGTTGTCTTTGTTTAAATATATAATGCGTAAGTAGCCAAAACGTGCAAATTCGGTAGCTGGTCAAAGCAGGTAACATAATCTGGTTGAAAAATGACGGGTTAGGTTGACCCAGAACACACTGCCGTAAAGTTATACCTTCTAACAAAAGTAGGTGTGTCAACTTTGATTACAAAACTAGATTATTTTTTATCAGCTAAAGATTAATATAATATGATCTGACACACTCATAAGCGTGTGGGTGAAAATTCGAAAATTCCCTATTGCATGCTCTGTTCATAGCAATAAAGTTCATCCCGTTCTCACTTTTCCCTGATCATTTTTTATCTGTGTTTGCATTTGCCCATGTTTACATGTTTTCTATCATTCTTAAACCAATTAATTTTTTATAAATATTAACCCTTGATTTGTATATGCAGTTAAATTTTGATAAAGCAACCAAGGAGTATCTTAAGCGATATATTGAGAAGAAAAAAGAGAACTTGAAGAATCAGAAAGCAGCAGATGCTGAAGGTGCTGGTAAAGAGGAAGACAAGAAAGAACCTCTTAAGCCTTCCGTGGAGGAATCAAAGGATGTTAAAAAGGAGGATGATAACAATGAAGAAAATAAAGATAATATTGACTATGCTACTTTCGGTCTTGTGACTGATGAAGATAAGGAAGCTGACAAAGAAGCTAGTGAAAAGCTTATAGGAATGATAGAAGAAAGGATAAAGAATAAACCTCTACCACCTCCACCTCCACCCCCACAAGCTCCTGTTACTGCTGTTAATATAACCTCTGAACTTCCAACGAAGTCGAGATGGCGATTCAGATGCTGACATGGCAAAAATGGTTAGTATAAACTTTGGAGTCCATATATTTAGGGGTGTTTAGATTTGTGTTTCAAAACGATTATCAAACTATTAGGTGTAGATGACCAATTTCATACTGTTTGCATTATGAAAGGGTAATTTTCGTTATATAAATACCAAAACTTTCGAATTTCACAAGACATGTATTTTTTACAAAGACGTCTTTTTTGGTAAAATTTTGAAATTAGCAAAGTTCACGACTGAATATATGATATTTTTCAACTTCAAACAGTATAAGTACATGTAAATGCTATTTCAAATTCTTCTACTACCCGCTTTTATTACATCTGGCTATGTACTCCGGATTGTTCACAGTTACATAGTATAGCTTAAAATTTACACCCTCTTAGTAAGAACTTGTAATATGTGAACTCGAAGGTGTAGGTAAATGTTTGTCTTCTTTATTTGATGTTGGAAGCTCTATCATGCTATAATGCTTGACCCTATCATTTACATATGCAGCAGAAGATAAAAACGATGAAGAGACGACCAGCAAAAGCAAACTTTCTAGCGAAAGCGAGAGACCGAAACAAGCTCACCTGAACGAAAAACGCTAGGCGGAGCAGGGATCCAGAGCGAGACCTAAAGCGTGAAAAGGAACGCGAATTGGAAAGGTACGAAGAGAAAGGGAGCAAGACCGAGCTAAGAGAGAAAGGGCGAGAATACAAAATACGTGAAGATGAGCGGCGATATCGGGTCGTCTAAAGGAGTGGGAAAATCGGGAAAAGGAAAAGAGCGTGCCCGCAAACAAGAGAGGAAAGGAAAAGGATAGAGAACAGGACAGGAAATATGAGATATTAGAACAAGAGAATGATGATGGCTATAGCAAAAAGAAAATATAGAAGTAGTGGGAGGAAGAGAAGAAAGAAAACGAAGGTTAAGGGAAAAGGAAGAAGATATAGAAGACAAGATTAAAGAGGAAGAAGAGATTGCTGAGGCGAAGAAGAAAGCCGAAGAGGAAAGGGAGCAGCAGAAAGAACAACAAAAACATGCCTTGGAGCTTTTATCTAGTACTACAACTAATGGAACTGATAGTGCTATGTTAATTGATGGAAGCTTGGCGGAAATCAGAAATAAGGCTTCTGACCACCCGACCACTGATATTGAAATGGCAGATGCAGACGAAAACGGTAAGTTTTTCAATTCAACTAGATTTTTCTCTTTACGTTTCTCTTTATGTATGACATATCACATGTTATTAAATATTGGGTTATAAATTATACTGCAATTAATAATTAAGTTAAAACAAGATTTACTAAATTTTGAAAAATGAGCATTTAACATTTCTAATCCTTTGAAGAATGAAAATACCCTGTTTTCGAAAAACACCTTAGATCATTCTTTTGAAGCATTAAAATATACACGACTACACGTTTACGTTGTATATGTACAAATATCAGAAAACTACGTTTAATATCATATGGAAAACACCAAAGGCCTTTGGTATTTGATTGGCCCATCAACCAAAAGGTGGGTTGATGCATAATATGTGAGTGAGTTTTTGCCTTTCATAAGAAATATCACATGGAAAAACAGTTTTACGTTCTGTGCATAAGTGAATGGACTTTAGGACCAAATATTCGGGCTTAATCGGTCCTAGGGATAGTCTCATGTTTGGGCTTGTTTGTTCATCTGTATTATTAACCACCACCGGGGTTCCGTATAACAGGTAACAGGAGTACACAAAATGGGACTGGTGACGACTCAGTCATGGAGTCTGCGACTGCTTCACAGACAGGACAAAACAATACCGTTGGAACCAAAAAGTTAGGATTTGGTCTTGTGGGTTCGGGAAAAAGAACTACAGTCCCTTCTCTATTCCACGAAGAGGAAGATGAGGATGCACAAAAGGATAAAAGGATGCGACCTTTGGTTCCTATAGATTATTCAACGAAGAATTGCAGGCTGTGAGAGAAACTACTCAGCTTGCACCATCCTCTAATTTGGCTGCAGCTGCTGAATTTGCAAAACAATTGGACATGCAAATACAAAAGAAGAGAGACCTGATTCAGAAAGGAACGCAGTAGACGGTCCCATGATAAATCAAGCCATCGAGATAGGGACCGGGAGGAGACTAACCGATCCAGAGATGAAACAAGAGAGAAAGAGAATGTGAAGACACCAGATAATAAGAAGCTTTTGGATGCAAAACAGTTAATTGACACCATTCCAAAAACCAAGGACGAGCTGTTTTCGTATCCAATAAATTGGGCGACTTATGACAAGGTTAGTATAGAATTCTTGCTTTATAGTTTACTTATAAATCGATTGATTTGATTATGTCTGATCCCAAATTGGTAAGCTGAAAGGATTGAGCAAAAAGATGAAATGGGTCAAATGGGATAGAAGCCATCCTAATCTTATTAAAGTGCATAAAAACCTTCTAAATCTCTTATGTAAATTGAAGTTGAATTATTTTGTTAGTAATATAGGTTTTTGTACTCATATTTACCACACTAGCAACATATAAAATTGAAATTTGTTTTATAAAAGGGGTGTTTGTGGGTCCCCTACTTGTTCTATAACACACAAAAAAGCTACCTGTTTGACTTGTTTCCAAATTCCTACTCGCCCATTTTCCACTCTTGCTTGCTTAATTGCCAAGTCTTGTTCTATGTATTATTAATGAATGTTGAATATTTTGTAAAACGGCGAACCTAGTTGTACGCATTTAGACACACAAACACAGTTTTATGATTCTATTATATAAGTATTACGATTAGTGAGAACTTTTGGTATTCTTAAACTTGCTCTTTGTTGCTTAGGGGGAGATAGTCTAACTGCGAAATTACTAAAATAGTTAAATATGGCATCTTTTTATTAGTTTGGATACTTACATGAGTAATAGCCACTAGGTATTCTTAAACATGGTTTGTGAACTATTTTTCTCCTGATAAAAGAAAGAAGGAAAAACTAGCAAACTAGGGATGCCTTCCTCCCCTGTATTTTGCCTAGAGTTCTTGTTGATATGTGTTGACATTGCAAAATAATGTTTATTTTTTTTTCATATACATTGTTTTAGAAATGTTGTGTATGCTTCATGGGTTCTCATAGGTATTTTGTTAGATTAATATTATTTAAGGATCAGATATGTTTATAATAAGGTAAGGATTTCGTATGGGAATATGCAATGATCTTAGGTAGTGTACATATATTAAAATTAGTGTTTCTTTTTTCGTTTTCATTATAACATATATCTTGACTTTATACAGAATGGATTGCATGAACGGATGAGACCATGGATCTCCAAGAAAATAACCGAGTTTTTGGGTGAGGAGGAGACAACATTAGTAGATTATATTGTGTCAAGCACTCAAGAACACGTGACAGCAAATGAGATGTTAGAGCGGCTTCAGTCTATTTTGGACGATGAAGCTGAAATGTTTGTGTTAAAGATGTGGAGAATGCTCATTTTTGAAGTGAAGAAAGTGGAGACTGGTCTTGCAGGAAGAGCCAAGGCTTAAACGCTCTCCTTGTTGTCATCATTGTGGTATTATCGTCTTTTGTTATAGCATTAGTACATTTCTTTTCAGTAACATTTTTTAGACAAGTTTGATAAAAAGTCAAATCTAAAGATCAATTTAGCTGAAATAATTTGTTCTAAGATCTTTGAGCGAGTGTCATGTATCCGCAGAAACTATTTCGCTCATCCTGTAGTCCCAAGTTTCACCTTTTTAAATCAAGTGAAGTTTTGTCTCTAATTCTGTATCTGTTCATAACTTGCTGGTATGCAATAACTTCTAAGTGGTAGATTTAGTAAGCTTAATGAGATAATTAGCTTGTTATGGAATGAGTTGCATGTTTTTAGCGTGTATGTGCATGTTTTGCTGATTTGAGGATGTGCTAAATATTTGTAGGGGTTTTGCCAAGGCGCCCTTAATGGACGCGCTGAGGCGTAGTTTGCAAAGATACACTTTATACGCAGTATGACACTTGATCCATGTTTTATTACATGAATAATGGGAGTTCGATTCTGCCTCAAGCATCTTTCATCAAACATTTTGCTCCTACCCATTTCATGATAAATATTAAATTAATGTATATGCACGAAATTATAAATATTAAAATGAAAACATGAACATGTGATATTTAAATGAATACAGATTGTACATATACGAATGACTCATGTTGTTCCTCTTTATGAGAGTGTGTAAGGATATCCAAAAAAAGTTATATTTATTTATTTATTTTTTATACGTTCAATAACGAGTCATGTTATTTCTCTTTATAAGTTTAACACGTGCATACACGGGTTTAAAAGTTAAATATGGCTACAATTATATCAACAAAAATATCAATATCAAAATGAAGGCACGACCTCATAAGTTACTATGATGTGAAAAATAAATATATACGATATTGTACATATAACAACGCCGCATAGTTTTTCAAGGGTCATTATATGCTATTAAACATGCATAATGTTTAGAATATGATATCGATAGTTAAATTTAAATAACATCAACCTTAACATCACGTCAGTTAAACAACATCAAATCATATGTTCAACAAAATCTATATAAAATATTAATCGATATAAATAAATAATAAAAGTTTATGTAAAAACCGGACCATGCATGGGTATTAGAACTATATAAGTATAAAGATTTTACATAATTTTATAAAATAATTTTATTTAACAATCCGCATATGCACAATTTTAAAAGCTAGTTCAAAGCAACAAGAAATTTCCTATCTCCTAAAAAAATATCACAAGATAGAAAATGATGTCTAATAAATACAAGTTCGTAAGAGTTTCCTAACGTCTATTTTGAGACCATTAAATTTAGTCTTTATCATATCTTCAACAAAATAGTACAAAGTTATTTTGCATACTTTTGAAAAATAAAAAGATAAGAAATCAATTTAGGACCATCCACTTTAAATTGTTGGACATATATAGCATCATCACTTAATTTCTATGGCTTTTTCAAATATTGAAAATTTGTAGTAGCAATTAGTTAAGCCATGGCTTTTTCAAACGTCGAGACTTTTTCGAGTAGCAATTAGTCAAACTTCAAAAGCATGTATAAGTAAAAATAAAAAAAAAAAAAAAAAAAATAAAAAAGGATGTTCCAAACTCATCAATAAATATCATGAAATAGAAAAGGATGTCTAATAAATACAAGTTTTTAGGAGTTACGAGTATCCTAACATTAATTTAGGAGCTTTAACTTCAATTATTTATACTTTACACATAATAATATGATATTTTAACTTCTTCACAATCTCTCACCGCAAGCCCACGACCACAAAATTTATTATCATTAATCACTAAAACGCAATCCACAAAAAGACAAAAGATTAGCCCTAGCTAAAGGTATTACTTGTCCCCACGCTTTACACGGGTAATGTGCTAGTACTTATTAACAACTATCCTTATTAGAAGGTATCAATTAATATGACCTAAACATCCTAAAATTATAACAACTCTCACCACAAAAATATAAACAACTATCGTCAACAAATACGTGCTACAATTTTCTTTAACTAATTGTTTTAGTATTATTTCAATTAACGTCATTAACATCCTTTATTCATTATAAAATATAAGTTCAATATCTAATAGTAATTGTTTGTTGCCTTATAATTATATCATTATACAACTTCACCAAAACATATATATTATACTCATGAATCTCTGCCTACTAGATTGATTAACATCCGTCTTTTGTTATATTTTCAATTAGTTAAACTGTTTACCTTTTTATCCTGTGATATTCGCATGTAAGTAAGTTAGTAATTGTATATTAGTGGGAATTTATTTTGAATTTACTTAAGCTTTTTTTGGCCATTTTTATTGAGACTCCTATATGTGTACGTAGTAATTAAATTATTCTTTAAACTATTCGAGGACCAAAAGATATCACATGTTGGATGCACATGCAATAAGTACAAATTGCAAAGACTTTAGAGTCTTTAGACGTATAGTTTGGGACTCTAATTTTTTTCCATGAATATGTGCACCACACAAATATATATCACATAACAGTTGGGGGACCAAAAGATATCACGTTGGATGAACATGCAATAAGTACAAATTGCAAAGACTTAGAGAGTCTTTAGACGTCTAGTTTGGGGGTTCAATTTTCCATGAATTTCTGCACCACACAAAAATATATCCGTTCTAGTTCAATTATTCTTTTTCTAAGTATATATAAAGCTGCATAGAGGCGTATATGTTGATATATCAGATAAAATAACATCAATACAAATTATTTACAACATATATACATTATGAGAGAAAATATTTGCTTTTACTTTATGCAAACCCATGTTTTGCTTATCTTTTCACTTGTTCTACTATGGTTTAATACCACGGCAGCCACTTCCCTTGGCCACAAACCGGTTGTAGCAGCAGGAGAGGCTACTAATACGTGCATCGATAATGAGAGAGAAGCTCTTCTTGGTTTCAAAGCTCGCCTTCTAGACCCCGATGACCTGCTCTCTACATGGAGACCCGAAGAAGAAGAAGATTGTTGTAAATGGAGTGGAGTCACGTGCGACAACCAAACAGGTCATGTCACAATGCTTGACCTGATGTGCGACTATTATACAGGTCGTGTTGGAGGTGAGATTAGCATTTCATTGCTTAACTTAACATACTTGAATCATCTAGATCTGTCCTACTGTTCTTTTCATGGAACGATTCCCCCGTTCATTGGCTCCATGACTCATTTAACTTATCTTGACCTTTCTGATAATGAGTTTACTGGAACCATTCCCATGTCCATTGGTAACATGACCCAGTTAATTTCTCTTGACCTTTCATGGAATCAGTTTACTGGCACCTTTCCCAAGTCCATTGGTTCCTTGACCGCTTTAACTTTTCTTGACCTTGACAGGAATCAGTTGGTTGGAACCATTCCCTTGTCCATTGGTTATTTGACAAATTTAACAGAGCTTTACCTAGGTGGCAATAATTTTAGTGGAACCATTCCCGAGTCCATTGGTTCATTGACCAAATTAACAAAGCTTTACCTAGTGATAATAATTTCAGTGGAATCATTCCAAGATCCATTGGTTCATTGACCAAATTAACATAGCTTTACCTTTCAAACAACTCTTTCTCTGGAACCATTCCTCCAGAATTTGGAAACCTCACCAATTTGCTAACTCTTTCACTAAGATCCCTCGATAGTTGTACAGTTGAAAACTTAGATTGGTTGTCTTCTCTATCTTCTTTAAGTGACCTTGATATGGATGGAACTTCTCTGGCCAAAGCAAATAACTGGGTAAATGCAATTATAGGTCTCCAAAACCTATCTTATTTATTTTTAATCTCAAAAGTCATGCATCCATATTCTTCAGTTGTCAACTCTTCTTCATCTATTCATACCCTTTATCTCGATAACAACAATCTCAACTCATCAAGTTATCGCTGGTTGTGCCCATTAGTTGGCAATAGGCTTGAAATTTTTATGTTTCTGGCAACTCGTTTGATGGGAATCTTTCAGATTTTCTGAACAACTTGTCTCGATGCACATCCCCAAATATGTTATATTAATTGGATGCTTCAAATAACCAATTAACAGGGTCATTGTCTGATGAGATTCAAAACTTTTCATCCCTAAATGAGTTGAACCTAGATTCCAATCAGTTAAATGGAACAATAAGTGACAAATTGTGGCAACTACCCACACTTCAAGCACTGAACCTATCTTCCAATTCTCTTAGAGGTGTTATCTCTGAAAACATTGGAAAATCAAATCTTTTGTATGTAGATCTTTCATACAACTCACTCGAAGGAGTTTTTTTTAATGATGACGTGTCAAACCTTTCTATGAGTGTAGTGTATATTGATTTCAGCTCTAACAAGCTAGGACCTCGTTTCCCCAAATCGATACAAAAAATGAAAAACCTTAGGCATCTTGATCTTTCCAACAATAGCATTTCAGACACAATTCCTACAGAGTTCTGGAACCAATGGCGCCCTTCTCAATTATATTATTTGGATCTCTCTTTCAACAACATAAGTGGGAAATTACCAGAATCATTATCAAGTCCTGAGCTTGAAAAAGTAGATTTTAGTTCCAACAACTTTTATGGTCCAATACCTACTTTTCCTGCACATATAAGTTTTTTAGATCTGTCCAGAAACAACTTTCAAGGAGGAATCTCTTTCTTGTGCCAAATCTATGAAAACTTTGAATCTCTTGATCTCTCACGTAACTCATTGACCGGGCAACTTCCGGACTGCTTGAAGAATTTGACGTATCTAAAAGTTCTTAATTTGGGCCACAACACTCTATCAGGATATATTCCTCCCTATGTAGGATGTTTGGGTCAACTCGAGACGTTATGTTTATACAACAACAGCTTCTCTGGAGAACTGCCATTGTCTTTGAAGAATTGCACCAAGTTAAGCCTTTTGGACTTGGGTGCCAACAAATTATATGGTAATATTCCTGTTTGGATTGGTAAAAACTTGTCAAGGTTGTACGCTCTTAGCCTAAAATCAAACAACTTTTCTGGAGCCATCCCTTCAGAAATATGTCAATTAGTAAGTCTTCAAATCTTAGACTTGTCATTTAACAATCTCCATGGAACAATCCCATCGTGTGTGCATAATCTCACTTCCATGGTTCAAAAAGGATTGTTTACGACACAAAATCTACATCATTATCTTGGTAATGTTACTCTCAGATGGGGATATTTGACTTATGAAAATAACTATATTGACCATCTGTTGATTGAATGGCAAGGAAAGGTAAATGAGTTTAGTAGAAATCTGGGATTGGTGAAGACAATTGATTTATCAACCAACAATCTCACAGGACAAATCCCATATGAGATTACCAATCTGCAGGGATTAGTAGTACTAAACTTGTCACGCAACGCTCTACTTGGAGAGATTCCAAAAGACATTGGTCAAATGACAGAACTTCAAACTTTGGATTTATCCAAAAACAGTTTCTCAGGAGGGTTGCCATCAAGCATGTCTAAGATGAATTTTTTAAATTATCTTGATGTGTCGGATAATAACTTGTCTGGGAGGATTCCATCAAGCACTCAACTCCAGTCCTTTGAACCATCAAGGTACATTGGAAATGCAGGACTATGTGGACCTCCACTGACCAAATATTGTCCCGGAGATAAAGAACTTGAAGTTACACCTGTAGTTGGTGAAAGTAAGAGTGATGGTGAAGCCATAGATGAACTTAAGAGATGGTTTTATATTGGAGGGGCCGCTGGTTTTCCTACTGGATTTTGGATAGTAGTTGGCACTTTACTTCTTAACCGTCGTGCGAGACATGCTTTTTTTCAGTGTCAAGATAGCTTGAAAGATTGGGTGTATGTTAAGGTGATGGTGTTCATGGCAAAATGGCGAAGGGTTGCACGTGCGTAGTTGTATATATTTTTTCTGTGTTGTTTTCATCTGCTTAGTATTGTAATTTCATGCTTTACTTGTATTTGGCAATGGTTTTAAGTCCCAGTTATTAATAAAATTGCCACTAACACCATGGGTGGCCATTTCCCCGCGTTGTGTGATATACGACATCTCCATATGTTCATATATTTCAAATTGTATAATAATATGATGCACAGAATGTGTTTACTAAAATGCTTTACATAGAATTGCAACATACTTGATGATGTTAAGGTATTAATTTATTTGTTATGATCTTTAAGTCTTCGTTGTGTACTCTTGATGTCTTTATGTTTTATTGTATTTTATATATCATAAACTAAACAGTGGCATCACGAGCCTTGTATAACAAGTAATTAATTATCGAAACACATAATTAAAATAAACATGAGTGTGTTATTATTTGTATGCTTAGATCTAGGGTTTGCAAAACCTAAACCCTAATTTTTGAGGGGGCGTTTTGGTGTCCTAATTAGGGTTTTGTAAACTATTGTTTTAATTGGATTAGAAACCCTAAGATGCATGCAACTTTATGTGTATATGCGTAACTTTGTTTGATTGCATTAATTGTTAAGTGTAATTTTATGTCCATGATAATTATCTGCATGTTTTATCATGGATATGCTTTTTATTGTATGTCTTTCATGTTTTAAGTGATATACACTATATTATGATAGATCTAAAATTGGGGAAGACCTCAATAATTATTAATTTAATCAATTATGTGCTATGTGGTATATATTTAGTGTTGACTTACGCAATCGATGAATCGATGCATGTGGTTCACCTTGTACATAGATGAAAACAGGTGGAAGTCTTAATTAAATATATGCATATTGACAGATATAGAATTGGTTATTAATAGGATTTATCAAAAACCGTTTGCATGTGGCTATTTGATATGCATGACTTTTATTTGTTATGCATTCATTGTTTATTTGTTTATTTTATAAATACTTGCTTGTTTGTTTTGTGTAACAAGGGTATTTTACAAGAAAAATAAACCTGACCTAAACAATGGTGAAACATGTATTTTAAGAATAGTAATCATAATCGTTTAATTGATTGATGACTTTGGTACAAATGGTCCGAAAGGCTCACCCATGAGAATGAACTAATAAAAGGGTTTAAAGAAGTGTGCAGTCACCGAAAGGATGTCTAAGGTTGTGCTTTAGCGTGCACAGTCCTCTGCCCTCTGTAAGTTCGAGTGGAGCTACTTAGTAAGCCATTAAATGTGTAAGCTCATCTTAAGGCTAATTAGTTTTAATTCCATGCGCCACGGTGGTAATTATCCGAAACACTAAGTGTTTACACTTATGCAAAAGTACGGTATAATGGATGATAATTAACACTAAATTCCTTGATTGGTGAACCCAATACCTCAATTAAAGTTTGATGATGAAAAGCTTATACATTAAAACAAGATATAAATGTTTTAATAAAACTATGCTACAAAGATGAATGCATGACATCTTTGTACATATTTGATTTAACATCAAAACTATTACCCTTTAATTTAAGTTATATGCCATCCAACAAAACGGAAACACCTAAGATTAATTTTTATTTGCGTGAGATCGTGACTTAGATCGTAATCAAAGGGTAAAATGTCCACGTGTCGTGAGAGCGGGCATGGACGATTTTGCAGTTTCTTAAGTTGGACAACTTAATTGAGTTTTGTAGTGAGAGCTAGCAACTCAAGGCATAAGATGGTATAAAACATGTTTACATGGCGATTGATATTGGCTATATGTAAATCCCATAAATCTAGGAATTGCAATTGAAATTGGCAATTGAGCAATAGCTCTACCATTTTGTATAAGGTTCATTATTAGCAGATCAACTGACGTGATAAAATTATGACAATTTGGATCCTAGTTTTCAATGATAATTAATTAGTTATATGAATATGAACCTTGGGTATTTAATTGTTTATTGAAAAGGTTAATTATCGAAAATACTAAAATTGAATTTTGTAATTCTTTTGAATGTATAAATGCAACATTTAACCGTAAATGTGGTTTAGTTTTTGATTAGTAAATTGATCCATTCTAGCTTTCAAACAAATGTTTGATCGAGAATAATTTACTGATAAGACAAACGAAGTCTCTTTTCCATGGGAGAAGCATGAGACTCAATCCTATTCCTTTTCATGAATGAGAAAGCTATAATAGGAACATTTGAATTGTCTAAATTCTAATGTAACTCTTAGCAATGAATTGCACATCTTATTTTCCATAAAGATTTCATTACCCTCATTTGGTGAATGAATCCTTTGTAACAACATGAATGTTGGTTAACTGGAAAACATGTATATGAGTTACTAGATTAGAAGCTAGACTAATTACCGCAAAAATTGGTAAAGGAAAACTAACATATTTTTATCTAGTTGTTTTGCTTTAGCCTTTAAAGGTACTACATACCGTATGGGATGGTAGGCTCATTAAGGAAGAAATTGCATACCCAATTTTTCGAGTTAATAACATTGATGGATATTCTATTATTCATAAGTAGAATACACCTTTTAGTACCTTAGTAATGATTACGTATGGTTCTTTAAAGGTGTAAGAAAGTAAAAAGCAAGCAAGTTGTTTTCTTTGGTTATACAACACTTACAATGTTGTCGATTCGGTGGGAGCATTTGTGTTGCATTCTTGAATAAGAAGTTGTTTTAATGATTTCTAATTCGAGTGGAGCTACAAGCCTTATTTCCGTGTAGTAACCCGGATAATTACTTTCAAATTGTAGGCACTTATGTTTTCAAGGATTGTCATGCGTTTCCTTACTAAACAATATAGTCCTACATCTACTTGTTATATCTATGACACAAATCATATTAATCAAATAAACGAACCTGTATCGTGTTGTTTATCTGCTACATGATGTTGTTCTATGCACAAGTGGGAGAAATCTTTATTGTGTACAAGGTACAACACATATTAATATGATTTAAATGGATTCTCTTGATCCACTAGAACAAAAAGTGGATTTGGCTACATCGAAAAAGTGTGACGATATACATATAGTCACACGTGATTTTTCGAGTGTGTGTGACTAAAGGTGCCGCGACCATAGGTACTCTATGGTCACGTGTTTGACTTTTTTAGTCTCTATTGCAAAAGAGTAACCAAAACCGTAACATGTGTGACTAATTAGGTACAAATTTTGTTGGATTAATCCGTATTAGTGACCATAAACACCGTATAGTCACACAAAGCATGTTTCTTTTGGGTATTTAGTCACATACAATTAAGCATAAAGTGGCCAAAAGTGTTAATAAGTGTGACCATATGTTGTTTAAGGTGAAGAAATATGTCTTGAATTTTATGTTTTGTGTGACTATTGATCATCCAATGGCCACTTGAATTCTATGTTTGTGTGGCCTTTTGTAACATTTAGTCACACAAAGCATGTTTGTTTTGTGTATTTAGTCACATACAATTAATCATAAAGTGGCCAAACGTGTTAATAAGTGTGACCATATGGTGTTTAAAGTGAAGAAATGTGTGTTTTGTGTGACTATTGATCATCCAATGGCCACTTGAATTTTATGTTTGTGTGGCCTTTTCTAACATTTAGTCACACAAAGCACGTTTCTTTTGGGTATTTAGTCACATACAATTAATCATAAAGTGGCCAAAAGTGTTAATAAGTGTGACCATATGGTGTTTTAAGTGAAGAAATGTGTGTTTTGTGTGACTATTGCTCATCCAATGGCCACATTAATGTTAAGTTTGTGTGGCCTTTTCTAACATTTAGTCACACAAAACATGTTTGTTTTGGGTATTTAGTCACATGCAATTAACCATAAAGTGGCTAAAAGTGTTAATAAGTGTGACCATATGGTGTTTAAAGTGAAGAAATGTGTGTTTTGTGTGACTATTGATTATCCAATGGCCACTTGAATTTTATGTTTGTGTGGCCTTTTCTAACATTTAGTCACACAAAGCATGTTTGTTTTGGGTATTTAGTCACATACAATTAATCATAAAGTGGCCAAAAGTGTTAATAAGTGTGACCATATGGTGTTTTAAGTGAATAAATGTGTGTTTTGTGTGACTATTGATCATCCAATGGCCACATGAATTTTATGTTTGTGTGGCCTTTTCTAACATTTAGTCACACAAAGCATGTTTGTTTTGGGTATTTAGTCACATACAAATTAAGTATAAAGTGGCCAAAAGTGTTAATAAGTGTGACCATATGGTGTTTTTAGTGAAGAAATGTGTGCTTTGTGTGACTAGTCACACAAATGTTAGTTCAATGGTCACCAAAAGTGTTAATAAGTGTGACCGTATGGTGTTTTTAGTGAAGAAATGTGTTTTGTGTGACTATTGTTAGTTCAATGGTCACCGAATTTTAGTTTGTATGACATTTTGTGATGGTGCTAGTACATAGTTAATGCTGCTTGGTATATAAATTACTACACGTTAATGCCGCTAGTACACGTTAATGCTGCTAGTACACAAGTTAATCTTGCTAGTACAAAGTTAATGTTGCTCAAAATCCAATTCTTATTTGGCCAAGTGAACATTGTATTGATTCAAAATAAAAAAAGATTCATTGATATTACAACTTACTTTCTATTGATACATTCTTGCAAACAACACATTTCTTGTATCTTGAAATATGAGCGAACGTTTCTTGAACTTGTAGTGAGTGACTTGTGGTGAGTGGATATCGTTTTGTTCACAGTATCCTGAAATCCGAGTGAACGTTTCTTGAACTTTTTGGAATCATTCTTTATCACCTACTATGTAACCACCATTATTTCTTGTGGTGAGTGACTTGTGGTGACTGGGCACAGAACCTGGACAGAACATGGACAAAAAATTAGCATAACCTGGACAGAAAATCAGCATAATACCATGGACAGAAAATCAACATAACCTCGACAAAAAATCAACACAAGACCATGGACAGAAAATCAACATAACCTAGACTGATAGACTGGACATAACCTGAACAAAGACACCGTAACAAAATATATGATTGATTGACTACATAACGGAACATATGCTTAAAGATTATGAGCTGAGACCATAGATAATAGAATATATGACAAAAGTGATACACTATTTGCTCTTCTAATATGAGGATGATGATTATAAAACAAAACAAAGGGTTGTTTGCACATGTGACTAAAACTGACAGCTGGTATCAATAACTCAAAAAGGATGATAAACTAAACCTGAATCCTTTTACAGCCGTCTAGTTTATAATACACTACTACATTATACAGAAAATTTTAATTCTTCCTAGAAATTGTTTAATGATTTCAATTATGTACTGACCTCTTGTATGCGATCTAAAGCACGTATGTTATCTAGTGTATCCAAAGATGGAGACAGACCACCATGCAGACAGAAAACCTGCAATCAAACCAATGTTGGTTAGAGTGAAATAATATCACATAACAACAAAGCTTATGCAAGGAGACTCCATGCTAGATAGTAATCAAAGTAGATATCCGAACTTGACTTTCAATTAGGGCAGTCAGAGGTAGATAATCAAACAGTTCGGTAAAATGTTTCCATACATTTGCATTTCCATACTTCCTCAAACACTCATCATAAAAGCCATACCTGAAAGAAGACAAAGTTAGAAATAACCATATTGTATCACTTACAAAAAAAACAGCTAATTAAGTTCAAAGGCGCATAACCAAATTTAGGTATCAGAAAAAAGGAAAAGGGTCCTAGAAACGATAGTGAGAAAGCTTGTAGACCAAAATCAGCATCACATACTAGTAATGATTGCTACTACATTGGAATCTTGCTAGAAACGACATACTGCAGTTACCTTCAGATATCCAAACAAGTACAATTATTGTAGGATGGAGAGGACACCAGACACTTTGCGGGGGATGTGGCAAAAATAAATAAGCCTAGAAACAGCCCGTTTCTTATAGAACAGACTATCCAATCAGCTAGTTAAGGGGTTTCTTGACTTTATATAGTGGGATTTAACACTAAAGTTAGAATGGCATGGCAAGCAAAACATACTTCGACATAAGGTCAGGAATCAAGATAAAGTGGCAAGCAACGGCTGATGTTTCATGATGTAGCAGCCTGAATCAAAGTTGTAACCAATAATCAAAGTCCATGAATAGCAAAAAATGTTTCTTGTATCATCAGGTCATCATAGCAAAAACTTTTTATTTAACGGCTTGAGAAATGCTGCCATCCCTCCAGCATCAGGTTTCTGCACAGTTAATATGTTTAAAACTTAAGTATCATAGCACCAACTTTAAAAATAAGCAAAACTACAGTTACAGTAGCACCTAAGAGTGTTTTAATGATCAATATGAAAACGGGGATGGCAATTTCAACTCATTTATATGAAAACGGGTCAATTCGGGTTTGGATTTTTTCATAAGGGGTCAAATAAATTATCTTATTATTTCTACTGTAATTAGTAAACTAACTATATAAAAAAGTAATGGATGATAACTTTTGACGGATCTGTCCAAGTTGACCTACCCGCTTAATCCCACACATAAAAATAACTCGATACCAACCTACTTATAAGACCGATTTGCCACCTCTTTAGTAATTAAATAGCTCTATAAGTGTAAAGTATCGTACTTTAATACTGTTGTTACACCTGGTCTTGGAGCTGCTAGGCACATACGACACTTCAGTAAACGATTGATCAAAGATGACTTTCTGACATTTGGATAGCCAACTATTCCAGCCCGCACCTGTATCCATAACCATACATAATCACATATATAAATATCATTTAAAACTTATAACCGTACTTGAAGTTGTGTACAACTCACTGCACGATGAAGCAGACCTCTTCCTCTGCGTTTTATATTCACTTCGGCAGCTATAGACTTTGCTAATCTTCCTAACTTCATGGAACCCTACATTTTTCATAAAGAAACCATTAATCATTAATATATGCTGATTTTAGTAATAAACAAGCTGATGATTAAAAAAGGGAACTTGATAATATACCATCCCGAGCTTCCCAGATTAAATTGATCTATATAAATTATAATGAAGACTTTGAGCAACTCCTCACACTAATGTTTTCCACTGGTGTATAAATATTAAATATAAACCTTATAATTTAAACAAAATATGTTCATCAAAAAAAAAGAAAAGAATCTTGTTGGTATGAATCAAGACTCTCCTGAGCTCATCTGAGATTCCTTGTAAAACAACAGGTTTATGAATGACTCCATTGATTCCCATTTGTATGCATCTTTCCCAAACACCTTCATCTGCAGCCGCGGTTAAAGCAATGATCAAAGGCCGGTTCCGGCTACGGGTCTTTCTGATTCTTGACACCACTTCAAACCCATCAATATCAGGCATATGAAGATCCAAAATCACCATCTGATATGTTGATACGGGCTGGTTTATAGGATTGACGCAGTCGGAACCAGTGGCAACAGTAGACACAATGCAGCCTAGCTTATCGAGAAGCTTGCGTGTAACAGCACGGTTGGTGTCATCCTCATCGGCAAGAAGGACTTGAAGCCTCTAAAGAGATAGTTGGATAGTGGGTTGTGCTCTGAAGATTCTCCGGTTTCGGAGATGCCGATTACAATTGATGGTCGGAGTTGAAACCGAAGAACAAGAGACATACTTTGATCAAATCCTACTGGATTTGGAACTACCCATATCTTCCCTTGCATCAACTGGCATAATAAATTAGAAAACGATATCACGTAACCTTGTTATTGAAAACATAAGGTAACTAAAGGATTAAAACACATGATGGAATGCATTGTTTGTTGATCTTTTTTCTTTCTTAAAAAAATAAATAATAAACCATAAGCTATAATGTTTGGTCGAGCCCTTCTCAAGGAAAAATGAAAGAATCAATACTGACAAGAACCCATATTGAATCAAATTCAAACTATTAATCCCTTTCTCACTACTTCCATCCCCATATGTTGATTAAAATAAGAAAACAACAGAAAAAAAATACAGCCAAAAACGTGAACTTTTCTTTTCTTTCATCAAATTCAAGATTACTGCATACCTTATATATAACATAATTTACTAGCTGCTCCACCAAAATTATATTAAATAACTAAACCTATATTAATTTTATTATAATCAAAAAAAATTAAAAGAACATACTTTCGTAGCCAATTACTTCTTGCTTTTCCACCGGTTGATTTACGAGCGGTTTGCTTTGTACGAGCCATTTCAAAATAAAACATAAACAACATAAATCAAAATTAGAACGTAATAACATCAATATTGAAGATAATAAATGAAAGAATGGGATAAAAGATGGAATTGTACTTGAAGATGTTAGAACCGTATTTATTTTCTATGGTTTTGATTTTGATTTTGGGGGAAAAGGATGGGTGTGGCTGAATTAGTGTAAGGTTGGAGAGAGGGATCCAAAAGTGTGATTTTGAGTTATGGGGAAAATTAGAGCGGGATATAATGAAAATATTTGGGGGGAGGATCAAATTTTGTGGAAAATTTTTTTAAAACTAATTTGAGATATAAAACTAATTAGAGCGTGACTATATGTGTTGAATTTTTGTTACACTTAGGGTTGGAAACGAGCTGAGCCGCTCGTGAAAAGCTCGGGATCGGATAGGTAAAAAATTCGAACGAGCCGAGTTTAAACGAGCTCGAGCCCGAGTTCGAGCCTAAATTTGGGTTCGTTTAATAATCGAGCTCGAGCCCGAGCTTTATATATAAATCTCGATTAGGCTCGCGAGCCTAAAACGAGACCTAAAATTACATTCATATATATTTTGAGGGAAATTTTTTTTTGTGAAAAACTAAGTACAGGACATGTAAAATATTACATATAAATTTAACACATGAAATATCTTAATCTTTTTGTTTTTATTAGGGGCAGAAATGTTATATTACGAGCCAAGCTCGAGCCAAACTTTAATTTTTTATTTCCGAATCACATAAACGAGCCGAGCTCGAGCCAACTAGAGTTCTTTCGAGCTGATTCTTGTCGAGCTTTGAGCTCAAGCTCAAGCCTATCAAATGAACTCGAAATGCTTAATGAGTTGAGCTCAACCTTGTATAAGTTCGACTCAAAATGTTTAATGAGTTGAGCTCAACCTTGTATAAGTTCGAATTCGATTCTTAGGCGATATTTCAATTTCAATTTGTGTAAGAAAAAACATCTTTACATATAAATCGAGCTTTTCGAGTCAAGCTCAAGCCGAGTTCAAACTTTCTCGATCCCGGATAACATGATCAGGAGGTCCCTGGATACTTGCTTCTTAGTGTCTGTGACAAACGGTATACACCTACCAAGCCGGTGCAACCCATGCATGACCGCCTTTAATAACTTCCAATACAATTCATATAACCTTCACACTATAACTATACACCTACGAAGCCGGTGCAACTCATGCATGACCGGTGATAATGGCTAATTCACATGGGTCATGGTTCATGTGCATTAGGTTATCACTGGTCACATTCATTAATGGGTATTTGACATCATATGGGTCATATGCATTGGGTTATAGTTGCTTACAGTGTCATGTTACGACACATCCATGATTGTTGACAATGGGTAATTAACATGGGTCATGGGTCATGTGCATTGGGTTGTAGTGGCTATAGTGTCATGTTATCGACCAATACATGACTGGTGATCGACAATAGGTAACTAACATGGGTCATGGGTCATGTGCATTGGGTTTTGTAAACTAAGACAAATAATATACAACATGTTTATACGCTTTGTACTTATTTTTTACTTATCATTTTTACGTTTTCATCCGCTTTTAACCATTCAATCGATTTTGACCGATCTCGCTAGTTTTCGACCGATTTTGACAATTTTCGATGATTTACGGATTTAGACCGTTTAGACCGACTACGACCAATTGCGACCGTGTTCGACCGATTTCGACCTTTTCGACCGATTTCATCCATTTTTGAACGTTTTGGAAAATTTCTCTCGTTTTCATATGTTTTCAAGCTTTTTTTAACGTTTTCCTCCGTATTAAAACGTTATGAAACGTTTATTACGTTTTCGTATATTTTGTACGATTTTTTCGTTTTCTTACGTCCTTCTCCCTTTTTTTCTTTTTTTTGCTACGTTATGTTCGCTTTCGTACATTTTGTACACCTTCATACCATTTTTTTAAGAAAACGTTAGACAATAGACAAAAAGGGTCCCAGACGTACAAAAATGGTCGAAATCAAGAAAAAAAAATGAACGAAAATGGTTTAAACCGTTATGATATGTTACCCTTTAAACCAAATAAGCTACAAATTATTTAGTTTTGCTAAATTTGAAAATTTAAAAGTGAAACAAATTGAAAATAAGCAGGGAGAAAAGTCACGGTTTAATAAGCGACTTCTATAAGAACTCTTTAAGCTACTAGCAAAAACAATGAAGCTTAAACTTCTATATTAAAAGGAAATGCATTACATTAACGAATATGTTACTCGGCAAGATGGTAACTCACTTGACTTCGTAGGGAGGTCGCGGGTTCGATTCTCACTGGGTGTAACATCCTTTTTATTTTCTTGCTATTTTTATTACTCAGTAATATAATTTAGTCACACATTTGTGATATGTATCGAATTGTGACTACACTTAAATAATGTGTGACAAGATATGACTCTATGATTTAGACACCTAAATAAATACTTCATGTGACCATACATAACATCTTGAATTTAGTCACACAAAACTCAATGTGACTAATATCAAGGTTAATGATAAACCGTCGGGGCGGGTTTACGCCGGCTCACGAACTCGGTCAACGACGCCGAGGAACCTTAGTCGTTTGAAATAGGCTCCGTCGTTCTCGCCGGCCTAGGAATCGTCGGGGCACGTTTACGTCGGCCTAGGAAACTTTGTCTACGACGTCGAGGAACCTAGTCGTTTCGGAATAGGCTCCGTCGTTCTACGTTGGCCTAGGAACCGTCGGGGCACGTTTGTCGGTCTAGGAAACTCGGTCTACGACGTCGAGGAACCTTGGTCGTTTCGGAATAGGCTCCATCGTTCTACTTCGGCTTAGGAACCGTCGGGGCATGTTTACATCGGCCTAGGAAACTTGGTCTACGACGTCGAGGAACCTTGGTCGCTTCGGAATAGGCTTTGTCATTCTACATCGGCCTAGGAACCGTTTGAGTTCACATTTTGCTATAAATAATAGTCACATGAATATTTCACAATGTGACTAATTTGAATGTATTGGTCACATATAATACCCTTATAATGTGGCCATAAACATAATTTAGACACACATTTGTGATATGGCGTGACTATTATAAGTAGAAAGTTTAGTGGTTAAAGCTGCCAGTACAAAGTTAAGTCTGGTAGGTAGTTTTAGTGGTTAAGGCTGCCAGTACAAGGTTAAGTCTGGCAGACATAAGCTAAGTCTGTTTAGTATTCGTAGTTAGTTCTGTTTATGAAAAACATAATAGTTTTTTGTGTGACTATTGATAATCCAATGGCCACATCAAATTTCTTTTGTGTGGCCATTTCTAACATTTAGTCACACAAAGCATGTTTCTTTTGGTTATTTAGTCACATACAATTAAGCATAAAGTGACCAAAAGTGTTAATAAGTGTGACCATATGGTGTTTAAGGTGAAGAAATATGTCTTTTGTGTGACTATTGATCATCCAATGGCCACTTGAATTTTATGTTTGTGTGGCCATTTGTAACATTTAGTCACACAAAGCATGTTTGTTTTGGGTATTTAGTCACGTACAATTAATCATAAAGTGTCCAAAAGTGTTAATAAGTGTGACCATATGGTGTTTCAAGTGAAGAAATGTGAATTTTTTGTGACTATTGATCATCCAATGGCCACATGAATTTTATGTTTGTGTGGCCTTTTCTAACATTTAGTCACACAAAGCATGTTTGTTTTGGGTATTTAGTCACATACAATTAACCATAAAGTGGCTAAAAGTGTTAATAAGTGTGACCATATGGTGTTTAAAGTGAAGAAACGTGTATTTTGAGTGACTATTGATCATCCAATGGCCACATATTAAGTTACGTGACCATATGTATTGGATTTTGGCTACACTTAAATAATATGTGTGACAAAACGTTTAGCGTGACCATATATGGCATTTGGTCACGGTGTTAGTAGCAAATGTGACTTTATAGATTAGCTTTTGGCAAGCTAACACAAACTAAACTTTAAACACACATATTAACTTACATGAACATATGTCTTGGATTTTGGCTACACTTAACGAATGTGTGACAAAACATTTAGTGTGACCATATATGGCTTTTGGTCACGGTGTTCAAGTGTGTGACATATATTTGTCATTTGTTTATATGTATATCGTGACTAATGCTTCAACCTTACTTTTCATTTGTCACTTGTTCTAATTTCGGATGTGGCTAAAGAGTTGGCAAAACATATCACCACCCTTAAATAATGTGTGACAAAACTTGACTCTATGATTTAGACACACAAAATTTACTTCATGTGACTAACGATCAAGGTTACTTGTATTTGTCACGCTTCCAAATTCATATGTGGCTAAATGATCGAAACAAAATCACAGATACCTTTAGCCACACAATGTTCAATTGTGTGGCGACATAGTTGTAATGGTCACACAATCAAAATTTTCATGTGTGACTAATTAGTAAATGTTGTCAATTTTCGTACCTTCACCACACAAATATGCGAATGTGTGGCCGCTCCATTTCGACCATGCGTGACCAAATCCCGTTTTTGTACTAGTGATCGCAAGGTAAGAGAGTAACGTTCCAATAGGAATTATACATTTAAATATGTATGATTGCCCTATTAAGAACATGTGTCAAGATGATAACAAAGACTACTTTAAATATTTATGCCATTCAATATATAAGAAACACTTGTAGTTACAATTTATGTTACGTGAGAACGTGAACTAGATTATAGCCCAAGGTAAAATATCCACGTGTCGTGAGAACGAGCATGGATGATTTTGCAGTTTCTTACGTTGAACATTTCATGGAATGACATAATTAAATGAAGTAATCTAATACTACTTTGAATTTAAGTATTCGTTGAATGACTTATATATATGTAGTAAATATTAACTTGAAATATGAACTGAAACCCGAGGTGGTGTTCATAATTACTTTAATTATAAATGTTTATGATTTTGTAAAGTCACAAACATGAAGTCTTTTAATACAAGACTTACAATATAAAGTAAGACGTTAACTTGCTATGTTTTAAGACATATGCATGAAGTCAATGAGTTGATCAATGACTTATAACGTATAGTGGGATTATAACTAATATGTCTTTTGACTTGGTCAAAAATATTTGTGTTATAATACATGCAATTGACTTGGTAATTCTATTGTACCATTAAGTTTTACTTTGTTGGTAAATAGGTAAGTCAAAAGAGTAGATGGTTATCTAAAATATTGTTAGATTTTTCTTACAATATTAATTCTAAGGAAATACCATAGTTTTATGGTATGTTCTGTTAGAAGAATCAAAATCTGTTGGCATTATTTGATTCAAGATAACTATAGTTTCTTCCAAAAGTTATCAAGGTTAGTAGATTGAGTATAGATTAAATATACTCAATAAGACTCCAACCTAGAAGATTGATAAGACACCATTAGTTTATGGAATGTGATGAATCACATTAAGTCTTATAAATGAAGTTTTGAATTTGTTAAACTACTTATAGAGTGAGTTGTAACAAACTAATGTCGTGAACATCAACGTTTTGTAATATCCCAAAAGAGAACAATGTATTGTTGTTTCTACTTACTAAACTATTTAAAGGTAATCTTTAAATTGTTAAAGGCAAGTGGGAGTTTTGTTTAGATCTTGAAAGATTGAATTACAAAATACATAATCTTCTAAAATGCACTAGCAAATATCATGATGAGGCTAAACATGTATATGATAGACCTCAATATGATGGAATTGTCATTCATAGATCCATAAGGATATCTCAGATATTTAATATGCTGAGGAATATGAGTTACAGGATCATGGTAAGCATGTTAATCATAATGATAAATTTACCAAATGTTGAATTGTGGAAAATCAATCATACTATGAATGTAGAGATGTTGTCCATAAAGATAATCAACTTTAAATACTTGGTTTATCTTAATAATGAAAATGAGTTTCTTCAAAAGGATGGAAACCCTAATGGTTTAAATTTTTGTGTAGAAATCATATGGACAATATTGTACATGTATTTAATGTATGTCTAGTGATAATAATATCAATCATACTTAAGTAATTAACTATGATTGAATATTCTTTCCTATATACATTAAAATAGAAGTATAAAGATTATAATTGTCATACTTAGTTTCATTGATATGAAATTTTGACAATGAATGTCATAACTCTTTGTTGTGATATTACTTTTGCGAGGACGATGAGTAATACAAAGAAGTTTTATGAATTCAAATAATCCTTGGATATGTACAAACTGCAAGAATCCATGAATGGATATATGCAAGCATCTAAGAGATGTTTCTTATGTTTAATATTAAATCCATGTTTGATTTAATAATTAAAATAAGATAGCTCATAAGTATTCCTAAAGCTAGTGGGAGTATTATTTTTATTTTTAAAATCTTATATGTTGTATGGGCAACTACATTCCACCTAAATTAAGTTTTAGTTGGGAATGAACTTCGTTTGTAAGATTTGGAAATAAGATATATAACCTTGGAAAATATGTTTATTATTATAAACATATGCGGTAAATAAATGAGTCTAATAGAACATGATGAATATATAATGAGATCTTAAAGTCTAACTTGAAGATTCATCACGTACATCATGTTGTAAGATTGTTGTGTCATGCTTGATTACAAGATGATTTGACAATATTGAAAGTTGTTAGTGTAATAAATATTTTAAAAGGAATATGTTTGGATTTAGAATCACATTCCACAGTCTGGAGATGCTCCTAGATTCTATGGATGATTATATCACAATTGTTTCATAATTGTCATTGCCAACAAACTTGAGTTTTGGTAGGCACCAACATTACACTATAACTGTTCAAAAGTTTACGGATGTTTAAAGAGCATATTGTTGTACACAATGATGCTAGTATAAATGAGATGACACTCAATTTTAGTCACGGTATCCTTGATGATGACCATGTTGACTAGTTATGCTCAACTAAGAGCATAGTTGCATTATACATTAAAGAATAAAGAATACTTTAAACTTTAAAAGTTTTGAAAGATGATTGTCATATAAAGGTGGTTCAGGTTGTCACGCACCTTATGGAATGATATGACAATATCAAGATATGTGTAAACACATACAAGAAATTCACTTATTGAATTTTTGAAATAAGTATTCTCAAAATTCCTATAGATCAAAGTTAGTTGAAATTATGCCTTGTCAACAAGTATGAGTTGCATGACTTGTGGCAAAATTCATTAACTAAGAATTATCATGCATTGATCTATTTAGTATTTGGATAAAGGATGTTAAACAATTATTATTTATAATGAATTAAAGTACGGTATACGTTTAATTTCATTTATAATATTGTGTCCTATATTTGCATGTTTAAATCCATGAATAACTTAAGTTATTCTAAATAGTCCGTTGTCAATCAATAACATGGAATGATATTGAATTAAGACAAATCGAGTATTAGTTAGAATATACTTGAAAGTATATTGATGCGTAGCATGACTAATTCGATGATATTCAATGAATTGAATATAGGACTTATCCCACCCGCATGATAATACTATATGGATCTTTGTCATTAAGTATATCATGGATATTTATCCTCGACTTGAGATACAAGAGATATGTCGTGGATGTAGTGCATTTTGTGAAGCAATCTAACGCTACACGAATCGGTAGTTATAAGGGTTGTTTTCGAAGTGTTGGGAAATTTATGAATCGCTTGTAGTCAAAATGGGATTTGTTTTCTTCAAATTTATTTTGAAGTATAATCTTCTTGGGCCCTCGTAGGATTGTTAAGATGTTTGTATGGCCATACCCAAGGTCTTCGGTATATGTTCGTAAGAATTGGTAATCTTAATCAATCATATAAAGCGAGAAATGCAATAGTTAATTAAGAAATGAGTGAGATCCATATTCTTATTAACATGGTATTAGAAACAAAGGATGAATATGATGATGAATCATCAAACTTGGTTTTTCTCGAAAACCATACACGAGTTGTACCGGGGCATTGGCGTGTTAGACGCTAACCAATGTCATTTCACGCTTTGTAAACATATCCAGTGGGAGTCGTTGAAATGTATATATTTACAACGGTGAATGTCCGGATTCGAACTCGTGACCACGGATTGCACACATTAGCGAATGAGAATTAATGTTTATGTTTAAGATTAATTATTACACATTAAGTCCGGTTAACGATCGTTAAGTATTTGACGGAAAAATGACTAACGACCGTTAAATGAAAAAGAAAGGACTAGAAATGAACCGTCAAGTTTTATCACACAAGTCGACCACTGTGAATGGTCAACCGTAATAAACTTCAAACTTGAAGTATTTTATATATCATAAACTAAACAAAGGTACACCTAAATGCAATGAAGATCAAGAGAGTGTAGTGTTTCCCGTGTCGTTAAGTCCCAACGAGTCGTGCGATGAATAATCAAACGAATAGTGATCGAGAGAATTTGAACGGGAAAAGGTTTGATTGATTATGATCAATTATACCTAAAGAAAAGTTTATAAATTACAGGGCTTAAATGCAAATTAAAGAAAATTAAAAAGATAAATTATATTAAATAAACGCTATCACTATTTTTAAAATGATGTTTTGATTTTTCTTTATAAAATTTAAATTAAAACTACGAACGCATAAAAGAAAATGTGAAACCGAAACAATATTAATCCTAAAAATATAAAATGACATTTTACAAACCTAATGATAAGAGAAAATTTTTAGAAAAAGAAAATTATTTTTATTACTATTTATTTAATTATTATTAATTAAAAACTATTTTTACCTATTTAATAATACCCTAAAATACAAGAAAATATGAAATAAAGCTAGAAAATGAAATTATGACTTAGAAAATCTAAAATAACTAAAGAGAATTTTCAAAACTAATTTTGTATTTTTCTCGATTATTTTCTATTTTCTATGAATTAAAAACTATTTGAAACTACTTAAATTGCTAAAATTACAAATTTAACTAAGAAAAATCTGAAAAATTATTTTTTGCTTTTATATTTATCTTAACCTAGGAAAATGAAAACTTATTTTTTGAAACTTTTCCGATTTAATTGCAATAAAAGCTAATTAAAAAGGCTTAAAACTAATTAAAATAAAGAAAAATAGCAAACAGAACTAGAAAAATATGAAAAATTCAGAAAAGTCTAAATTAATATTCTAAATCTAAGAAAAATATAAAACAAAGTAGCTTATGTGTGAGAATATGGAATCAGAGTGAAAGTGCTTATAAATAAGCACTTGAAATAAGCTAAAGGCACCAAATGATCACCAAATGATCACGAAGCTATAATATGCTAAAACTACTCAAAAGCAACTAGTTACAACTATCCTAAACCTCTAAAGTGCAAACTAAACAGATTTGATGATTTGAAAATTAAGTGCCAAAATCAGTTTTATGCTACTACTGAAGCTTAAGCACAAGCTTATTTAATAAGCTAATGTGAAAACAAAATGAAGAACTCAAGCTCACCACTTAACTATCTCTAAACCAAATTTCAGACCCTAAGGATCTAGAACAAATGACCTATGCAGGCTCGCAGGTGCCTGTCTCACACTCAAGATGTATCCGAGTGTGCATGTGGCACTTTGACTTTATGAAGCAACTTATTTGGAGCTTGTAAAAATTACAAAAATTCAACAAAAATTAGATTAACTAACTTGACCAGCTGAACTAGAAAAACCCACAATTTCACTTGATTTGACCCAAAATTGAATCCATGAAAAATCACCCAAGTTGGGTGAAAACCGAGATTTTCAACTTTTGACTTTTGATGATTTGCAAGCTTTGACTTAAATGAATTTTGAAACCAATTTATGGACCGAGATTGATGAATTAAGCTAAAGTAAAACTATATTAAGCTACTCTATCGATATTTGAACACAAATCAAGCTTTTGCTTTTGAAAATTCTAACAGATATGAAATTAAGATGATTAAAGGTGATTTTGACTTTATGCTTATGTAGAAGCAAATTTGATGACAGATATGATTCTAGTGGACCTAATTAAGACTAATGCAAGATGTTAAACACAAACCAAGGCTCAAACTCAAATAAGCTAATCGATCCAAACACACTTTATGCACACCGATTTGCAAATTAAACTCGAGCTAACCAATGGACTATCCTACTCTAATCACTTAAATCGAATCAAATTATCCTAATTACAACTTAATCAACAGATAAAAACTAATCCTAACCACGACATGATTATGCAATGAACTTGAAAATGAACTTACATTTGGTCCTAGCCACTATGGCTTGAGATCAAGAACAAAGAACCACTATCCTATTCTAAACCATACCCTAACTCAAATTCAACCCATATCCAATCTCGCATCAACCCATATCCACTTCCATGCTCGCTTGAACCAAATTTCAACACAGTTTGACTTTTGTTGACCGGATACCAAAATTATTTGAACTTGAGTGATAAGCTACCAAAAGCTATAAATAGCTTAAATAAACTTATTTGAACTTAAAAATAAGCTATTAGAAGCTTGAATATAAGAGCTTGAAACCGAATTTTTCAACAAGGAACATAAAACATGAAACTTAATAAAACTTTGAATTGAAACTTGAAAGTAGATTACAATGATAAAATAACTTAAGTTTAGTACATAAAAACTTAGATTACAACTTGAGAAAACTAAAACATTAATATAAAAACGACATACATGAAAATTTAAAACTAAGTACTACTATTCCTTCTTCTTCTTCTTCTATTTATACCCAAGACTTCTCTCCACTCCTGAGCATATCCCACTTGCTTTTGTAGCCATTGGATGACTTGAGAAGATAATGGCCGTTGATGATGTTTTGGCGCCAAAATGGATATATGCCAGTGGGGTTGAGTGCAAGGGGAAGGAGCATTAAATGTTTCTTGTTTGGTTGTTGAGGTGGGGGACATGGTGTGGGGAGTTGAGTGGAAGGATGGGTAGGTTGAGTGTTGCAGTGAAGGTGGGAAGGAGAAGACTTGGAGGAAAAAGGGTGTTTGTTTGACCATGAGAGTTGACCGGGTTTAATATTATAAAAGGGTCAAAAACAGGGGGTCAATTGGCTTGGCAGGGGTCCAAATGGTCCAAAGGGTTCAAAGGCTTAGGTTTAATAACAAGGACCAATTTGCAATTTCTGATTCTTGAGGGACCAATTCTGCCATTTTCCAAAGTTGTTTCAAGGGACCAAAAATGACAAGTTCCAATAGTACAAGGACCATAATAGACATTTTCAAACTTCCAAGGACTATTTTTGCCAAATTTGAAACTTGAAGGACCAAACTTGTAATTTCTCAAAACTTTTGACATTTTTCACCAAAGGACTAATTTTGACAACTTATGATTTTAAAAGGACCTTTGGTGACTTTTCTTTAAAATAAGTGCTCAGGACTATTTTGACAACTTTTGAAACTGGGGACCTAAACCGCCAATTATGCAAACTTAGCTCATTTTTCATCCGATTTTAAACATTTTGCATCCTAAAACATATAAAATGCAATTTTGAGATATTTTCAAGATTTTGATGCATTTCGAGCATTTTAAATGTTTTGCGCTCAGATTGACCAAAATGATGAGTATTTACACACTCATCAATCCCCACACTAAACTATTGCTAGTCCCTAGCAATCTTTTGAGAAAAACTTAATGGATTTGAATCTCTTTACCAAAAGCCATTACTCGAGTAGCCAAATGTTTCAGTTCAAGTAAGAACTATGGTACATCGATAACCATGTGATTTTGAGCAAATCACCGCCCAACGGATTTGATTTGTCTTTACCGTGCCGTTTGCTTCGGACTAGCCAACTCTTAGATAATATATACTATCTTTGGTGAGTCGATTATCAATTATGGTTTTCCATCGCCTTTACCACAAGCCATAAACTTGCGGGCTAGCCAACTCTTCACTAATTAAAGATATGGTGAATGAATACCATACAATTTTGGGCAAATTGCAAGTCGTCAACGGATTTGAGATATCTTTACCAAGAGCCGTTTGCTCTGGATTAGCCAATCCTTTTGTTTATTAGACATGGCGGATCGATAACCATAAGTCGAGTAAGTGTAAAACACTTACTCCAAAAAAATTTTGGCCAAAATGGGGAATTAGGCGGTATAATTACATGATAAAATTCGTGAGAATTCCCCCACACTAGAAATGAATATTGCCTCAATATTCAAAGTACCGCGGTTATGCCGAAACAAAGAACGTTAAAGGAAATACTACGGCCATTATTTTGAAAGTTTTGTTTTTTTTTTTTTTTTTTTTTGAAAGAAAACTTATATACAACAATGGGCAACTCCCCACACTAGGGTGGTAGAAAGTAGAAAGAAGTCGAAATATGGGTGAAAACCCATATGGCATGCTATCGTTTTTGATTCCCGAGTCGCTAGCTTGACTCGATCCCGCATTCATTGGTTCATGGGAAAGTAACGTGGAAAACCAATCTCGATCGGACTTTCGCTCACAATGTTAATAAACATATGAACATCGAAAGTTCCACACCGACGAGATACAACCGCGGTATTGTTAATAGTAGAAACTATAAAGGATGATACCGGGTCAAAGATGGTGTCCTCATTCCGAAAGAGAAAAGGAAAGAGCAACCACACCATCCGTGAAGAATGGAATAAAGATGTGCATGAGAATGCATGTCCATTCCTCATCGAAGAAGCAAATCACCATTTTTGACATTTTAAGCTTAAACTTGAAGCTTATATGGTGATTGTCAATAAGATGTCCGGGAGGAGGGTAGGAAACGGTTCTTCAATCAATGATTTTCCGGAAAAGGATGTCTCCTCCGAATCAAAGTAAGTATTATCAATTCCTATTGGAATTGACTCATCACTAAGAAAGGCATCGACTTCATTCCAAAAGTTGTCATCTTCCTCATCGGAGTGAGAGAAGGGATGGAAGAGTCGGAATAATAAGACTAGGAGATGATGGATCATTTTGAGCAATTCTTCAATGGGAAGAATGTCTCCCATTGGATCACAAACATCATCATCCAATTCGATGAAACCAAGAGAGTTTGGTTTCATCCACAGAGTTAACAAACTCGATACGATAAACCGATTCGGAGGTGGGACAAGTGGTGTGCTCTTAGAGCTAGCAATTTCCACCACTCCGATAAAGTCTCCGATTCTAGATCATCATCATCAAGAACACTCTTGACTTCCTTGGTACAACTTTCAAACCATTTGTTTGAACCAGGTTGATTTTCAAAGCTTTTAACTCAAGACGCTTTTGGTGACTCCTCTTAACCGTGAAATTTGAGAGTGTTGCATTGATTCTTTCGATTTTGATCAATTGTGGCAACACTGTTTGGATAGAGGCTTGAGTTTTGGTTGATATTCAACGTGAGTTCTTCGTTGTCAACCCGTATGGTCAACTCTTCAAAGAATACATCAATTAGAGCACGACTCGCTCTCAAGAAAGCTCTCCCAAGATGAGGGAACTCTAGGATCCGCATCAAAGTCTACTACAACAAAGTCAAGAGGAAAGTGAAACTTTCCTACTTTCATCACGACATCCCTCGGCTATCCCAAGTGGACGAGTTATGGTACGGTCCGCTAGCTCGAGTGTCATACAAGTGGATGTAAGTTTAGGAAGAGAGTTTCTTCCATACCGAGAGTGGCATGAGGTTAATGCTAGCGCCAAGATCGCCAAGGCGGAGCATTGAACCATCCCCAAGAAATCACACGGATTAAAAATCGCGGGGTCTTCAAGCTTTTGGGAAGCTTCTTGAGAAGGACCGCCGAGCATTGCTCATTGAGAGGGTTTTAGCCATCTCGGATAGCTTATCTTTGTTGCTCAAGAAGCCTTTAAGCGTGGATGCAAATTTAGGCATTAGAACGAGAGCATCAACGGCTTATATCAAAGTGTAGTTCATTGAAGATTTGGAAAAATTTTCCATTTGCTCTTTGTTTTGTCTTTGAGCTTCTCATCATGCATTCTTGATGGGTAAGGAAGTCGACTAGACTTTGAGCCGGATGGAAGTGTTTTCGCTCGAATTTGTCTTCGAACTCGGGTTCGGACTTAAAGCTTGACTACCGAAGGTGGGACGTGCGGTACCGTGGGCTTGAGAAATGCACCTTGTCCGTTGTATCCTTGGTAACTTGACTCATTGCTCCCCGTGGAGGAGGCATTGGAGTCGAAGGTCCATTGTGCGCCTTACCACTACGAGTGGTGACGGCTTTCAACTCGGCATTTGGATTAGGAATTGTATTGCTTGGGAGTCCTCCGTAAGATGATGAAGCTTTGTTCATATTCATGTTCATGAAACCGCTCATCATATTCTTCAACTCATTTGTCTCGCCGAGACATTGTGGTATCAATTTCCTTTTTAGCTCAACTCTCATGTTATTGATCCGAGTTTGCATTGAACGATGCTTGACTCAAGAATTTTCATGAAGTCATTTGGCGGGGAGCTTGAGAAGGTTGTTGATAACTTTGTCGATTGGAGCTTGATATGGTTGGTTGAAATTGTTCCGGTTTTGATTGAAATTTTGAGAGTTATTGAAGTTTTGTCCTTGATTCGAACAAAGCGATTTTGATTGCCATGGTTTTGCAGGAGGAAAACCGGTGGTGTCATACCGCTAGGTGCACAGTAGTGAGGATCACCTTGTGGTCGGTATTGATTGTGGTTTCTGAAGCTACGGAGCTTGGTAAAAGAAGCATCGGTTGCTTGACAATCATAATACGCATGTGGACCACTACAAGTTTCACACACCTTGTTTACGGCTTTGATTGGTTCCGCTTATGAATTTCGCTTTTGATTTCCTTTACCTCTTTCATCATACAACGGATGACGTCCGTTAGAGCGGCTATCGAGTCGCTAACTCGTAAGAGTTACCGGATGAAGAAGCGGAGTGTTCGAATATTGACTTTGTTGCGAGAAATAGGAACTTTTGATTTTGCTCGCAAATCTCAATCACATCTTTAGGCTTACGATTCAAGATATTGCCACCGCGGTGCGTTCAAAGAATCTTGATCGTTACTGCTCAACCCATTATAAAAGATATTGACTTGTTCAAGCTCCGTGAATTCATGATGGGGCATTTCCGAGGAGATCTTTGAATCTCTCCCATGCCTCTCCAAAGTTTTCATCGAAATTTTGACGAAATCCGAAATTTCATTTTAAGATTAGTCGTCTTTGATGGAGGAAAGAAATAATTGACAAACTTTTGAACAAGATCCTCCCAAGTTTCGATGGATCGAGGGGTTCTTTTTCCACCCAACAAATTTCCCCTCAAGTGAGAATGGAAATAGCATCAACTTGATTACTTTTTGTGGCACATCCTTGAAATTGATAGTTGAAGTCAACTTGTTAAACCAACGGATGTGTGCATACGGGTCTTCTCGGTCAAACCCGTGGAATTGATTTGTAGACACAAGTGGATCAAATGTGTCTTCAATTCAAAGTGATCGAATTGATTGTCGGTAAATGATGGCATCTCCATAACCCCGGTGGGTGCCCGGAGCATTTCCGCCATAGTTCGCTCGTTCGCCATATTGTTGTTTGAAATAGTACGAATCTCGGGTTCGACTATTTGGGCAAAGACGCTCACGAGAACGTCTTCTAGGAATTTCGCTAGATCACGCAAAGGACTCAATGATCTAGAAGAACGAAAAGATGCACTAGAGTTAACTCTAAGGAATCTCGAGTTAAGGAAGGAATTATGAAAATGGGGAAAGAAGAATCTTTTGAGTTTTATGGTTATACATATGTATAGAAACAAAAGAAAATATTTTGTGTTTTATATGTTTTAAGATGTTTTTGGATTTTTGATTTTTATAAGAAAATATATATAGATATAGATAGATGGTATGAACAAGGAGTGAATATTCAAATCACTAATCTGCTAAGCGAAGATAATTAGCACAGACCCCAAGAATGGCGCCAAAAATTTGATCGATGCCAAACCGTCAAGTTTTATCACACAAGTCGACCACTTGTGAATGGTCAACCGTAATAAACTTCAAACAGCTCGAGACACCAATGCAATGAAGATCAAGAGGAGTATAGTGTTTCCCGTGTCGTTAAGTCCCAACGAAAATGCGATGAATAATCAAACGAATAGTGATCGAGAGAATTTGAACGGAAAAAGTTTGTGAATATGAACAATTATACCTAAAGAAAAAGTTTATAAATTACAGGGGCTTAAATGCAAATTAAAGAAAATTAAAAGATAAATTATATTAAATAAACGCTATCACTATTTTTAAAATGATGTTTTTGATTTTTCTTTATAAAATTTAAATTAAAACTACGTAACGCATAAAAGAAAATGTGAAACTGAAGCAATATTAATCCTAAAAATATAAAATGACATTTTACAAACCTAATGATAAGAGAAAATTTTTAGAAAAGAAAATTATTTTTATTACTATTTATTTAATTATTATTAATTAAAACTATTTTACCTATTTAATAATACCCTAAAATACAAGAAAATATGAAATAAAGCTAGAAAATGAAATTATGACTTAGAAAATCTAAAATAACTAAAGAGAATTTTCAAAACTAATTTTGTATTTTTTCGATTATTTTCTATTTTCTATGAATTAAAAACTATTTGAAACTACTTAAATTGCTAAAATTACAAATTTAACTAAGAAAAATATGGAAAATTATTTTTTGCTTTTTATATTTATCTTAACCTAGGAAAAATGAAAACTTATTTTTGAAACTTTTCCGATTTAATTGCAATAAAAGCTAATTAAAAGGCTTAAAAACTAATTAAAATAAAGAAAAATAGCAAATAGAACTAGAAAAATATGAAAATTCAGGAAAAGTCTAAATTAATATTCGAATCTAAGAAAATATAAAAACAAAGGCTTATGTGTGAGAATATGGAATCAGAAGTGACAAGTGCTTATAAATAAGCACTCCAAATAAGCTAAAGGCACCAAATGATCACCAAATGATCATGTAAGCTATAATATGCTAAAACTACTCAAAAGCAACTAGTTACAACTATCCTAAACCTCTAAAGTGCAAACTACACAGATTTGATGATTTGAAAATTAAGTGCAAAATCAGTTTTATGCTACTACTTTGAAGCTTAAGCACAAGCTTATTTAATAAGCTAATGTGAAAAACAAAATGAAGAACTCAAGCTCACCAAATTAACTATCTCTAAACCAAATTTCAGACCCTAAGGATCTAGAACCCGACCTATGCAAGCTCAGCAAGGTGCTTGTCTCACACTCAAGTATACCGAGTGTGCACAGGCACTTTGCACCTTATAAACAACTTATTTGGAGCTTGTAAAAATTACAAAAATTCAACAAAAATAAGATTAAGTAACTTGACCAATTGAACTAGAAAACCCACAATTTCACTTGATTTGACCCAAAATTGAATCCATGAAAAATCACCAAGTTGGGTGAAACCGAGATTTTCAACTTTTGACTTTTGATGATTTGCAAGCTTTGACTTAAATGAATTTTGAAACCAATTTATGGACCGAGATTGATGAATTAAGCTAAAGTAAAGCTATATTAAGCTACCCTATCGATATTTGAACACAAATCAAGCTTTTGATTTTGAAAATTCTAACAGATATGAACTTAAGACAGATTAAAGGTGATTTTGACTTTATGCTTATGCGATGCAATTTTTTGATAGATATGATTCTAGTGGACCTAATTGAGACTAAGTATGACAAATGTTAAACACAAACCATAGCTCAAACTCAAATAAGCCCATCGATCCAAACACACTTTAGCACATTGATTTGCAAATTTAAACGAGCTAACCAATGGACTATCCTACTCCTATTGCCTTAAACCGAATCAAATTATCCTAATTACAACTTAATCAATGATAAAACTAATCCTAACCACCACATGATTATGCAATGAACTTGAAAATGAACTTACATTTGGTCCTAGCCACTATGGCTTGAGATCCAAAGAACAAAGAACCACTATCCTATTCTAAACCATACCCTAACTCAAATTCAACCCATATCCAACTCGCATCAACCCATATCCACTTCCAAGACCGCTTGAACCAAAATTTCAACACGGTTGACTTTTGTTGACCGGATATCAAAATTATTTGAACTTGAGTGATAAGCTTACCAAAAGCTATAAATAGCTTAAATAAACTTATTTGAACTTAAAAATAAGCTATTAGAAGCTTGAATATAAGAGCTTGAAACTGAATTTTTCAACAAGGAACATAAAACATGAAACTTAATTAAACTTTGAATTGAAACTTGAAAGTAGATTACAATGATAAAATAACTTAAGTTTAGTACATAAAAGCTTAGATTACAATTGAGAAAACTAATTAAAACATTAATATAAAAACGACATACATAAAAATTTTAAAACTAAGTACTACTATTCCTTGCTTCTTCTTCCTCTATTTATACCCAAGACTCTTCTCTCTCAATCGAGCATTTCCCACTTGCTTTTGTAGCCATTGGATGACTTGAGAAGATAATGGCCGTTGATGATGTTTTGGCGCCAAAATGGATATATGCCAGTGGGGTTGAGTGCAAGGGGGGAAGGAGCATTAAATGTTTCTTGTTTGGTTGTTGAGGTGGAGGAACATGGTGTGGGGAGTTGAATGGAAGGATGGGTAGGTTGAGTGTTGCAGGAAGTGGGTGAGGAGAAGACTTGGAGGAAAAAGGGGTGTGTTTGTTTGACCGGGGAGTTGACCGGTTTAATATTGTGGAAGGGTCAAAAAAGGGGTCAAGTCAATTGGCTTGGCAGGGGTCCAAATGGTCCAAAGGGTTCAAAGGCTTAGTTTAATAACAAGGACCAATTTGCAATTTCGATTCTTGAGGACCAATTCGCCATTTTCCAAAGTTGTTTCAAGGGACCAAAATGACAAGTTCCAATAGTACAAGGACCATAATGGACATTTTCAAACTTCCAAGGACTATTTTGCCAATTTTGAAACTCAAAGGACTAAACTTGTAATTTCTCAAAACTTTTGACATTTTTCACCAAAGGACTAATTTTGACAACTTATGATTTTAAAAGGACCTTTGGTGACTTTTCTTTAAATTAAGTGCTCGTGGACTATTTTCGACAACTTTTGAAACTGGGGACTGAAGCGCCAATTATGCAAACTTAGCTCATTTTTCATCCGATTTTAAACATTTTGCATCCGAAACATATAAAATGCAATTTTGAGATATTTTCAAGATTTTGATGCATTCGAGCATTTTAAATGTTTTGCAGCTCAGATTTGACCAAAATGATGAGTATTTACACACTCATCAAAAAGATATTAAGCAAGAACCACGAAACTTGAGCCTAAATGCCTAATATCTCATTTAATTCTATGATTATGGTTTTCAGCATCCACATTAGTCTCATCTTGTCATTGTGGATACCAACCACAATGAAAATAGAAAAACTCTGCTTTAGAAAGCTTTACAATTACCTGTCACTTTAGCTAATGATTTTATTCACCAAGTTATCGTTACAGTTGTGCCGCGAACAGGTTGTGTTAACTTGGTCATAATAAACCTAATACTGGTTGATATAAGCATAAGCATATAAATTGTATGTTATCGCTACCCATACATTGTGTGACACTTAATTGCCTATTAACATATATATTAGCGCATAAGAAGTTCTATATGTAGAAACGGAAAATAATGACTACAAAGAATTCTCATAGATATTGAATGACCCTTATTTTTTCGTAATGGCAAACATAAAGGATTACAAAGAATCATAGCACTTATACATAAAGTAGTTACATACCATAGAGTGGTGCAAATAATAAAGAAAAATGACAAAAATAACCAATTTTACAAACATATTAATGAAATACTCAATTTTTATCCAAAAAATCAAATTACCCATGAAACTTGCAAGGTTAACCTTGTAAGTTTCGGTTAACTAGCAAGGTTCACCTTGCGATTTTTTTAAAAAGATTAGCAATGTCTTGCGAGTTTTTGTTTTGGCCATCACTGGTGGAGGAAGTTAAACATGACTATCTTTGATCCGTTGAAGCTATCATAAATCATCTCATCAAAACCATGCCTACGCACTCATGTTTCTTCCCATGGGAGTTACTATGAAGAATGTTCGAATCATACCATGCATGGGTTATCTTTTCCCCGTGTTTTGTGAGTTATTGTTGCTCATATATTTTTGGTTTCCGAAGTCGTTAGGGGCATGGTTACCACACTGTCAAAACTGTAAGTTGTATAGGGCATTCAAAACCTTGCTAAGTATTATTAAAAAAAAAAAAAAAATCGCAAGATCTTGTTTGTTTTTTGAAAACTAGCAATACCTTGTATTTTTTTTAATCCGCAAAATATAGCAAGACCTTGCTATTTTCATGGGTAATTTGACTTTTTGGATATAAATTGAGTATTTAGAGAAATATATTTGTAAAATTAGTTACTTTTATCATTTTCTCAATAATAAATGTGACCTTAAACTGAAGTAGCTATAAACTAATTAGATTCTTTAATTTTATTTTTTTATTTTCGACATCTCATTAATCCAATTTTTATCGATCTCGGAGAATAAATATGCGCCAAACAAATAAGAATTTCATACCCCAAAGATTCTGCAAATTGAGTTTGTTTCAAATGTTCATAAACTTCTCGGCCTTCCTTGCATGGTACACAAGGCATTTATGTTAGATGATAGGTTAAGGCTTAAGTATAGATGGGGGAGATCATCCATATGATTCCTCGGTGTGCAGCGCTAAACATCTGTTTGACAGTCATGATAATAGTTTAACTCATCCCAATTCTTTTACTCCTTAGCGTTGGTTCAACGAGCGGCTCATAGTATCGAACTGGTAAATCAGACGAGGAATTGGTCCTTCTAGGCTGATGTTCGATCTCTATCCTCGAGAAACCGTTTGGTTTCACTTATGTCTTTATCACACCAAGCAAGGATGAAATCATGAAACCACTCTAAATTAAGAAAAGACACTTAATTTTAAAGACATGTAATTAGAAAATATTAATAACAGTAAATGACACCATTGGTCACAAAGTATGCCTGATTCTCGCATTTGGTCCCAAGTTCCAAAAAATGCACTTTTAGTCCCAATATTTTCGATTTTGCTTCATTGTTAGTAATTTTTCCCAACACTCATTAAAAATATCGTCAATTGGAAGCGCTTTTTCGTCTTTTAGCCTTTCTTGTCCAAACATCCCTTTAACCCCATGTTAGTGTGAAAATGCTCTAACTTTTTAAAACTGATTAGTAACGAACAAGAAATAAGGATGTTGGTAACTGCTCGTTTCTGGTGCAAGCACCTAAATATCCGGATGTTATAAACTAATTATTAGATGGTACCTTTGGAATTAGAATTTGGGAAATTCGAAATTAGAATTTTTTTTGAAACCCTATATGAAACAAACTAAATCAAAACAAACGAAGCGGAAGCTTTATTCCAAATTACCAATACATGTAACTTACAAAACATTTTTTTTTCTTATTCTTCATCTTCATCTTTGACCTAGCTTTGATCTCACTTGTTAGTAATCAAAAAATGAAACAAACAACAAAATCGACAAACAAAGCGGAAGCTTTATTCAAATTACCAAACCAAATACAAAACCAAATTTAAAGGTAACGACTTCAAAATTGTAATTCAAAAGATACCAAATTCTAATTCCAAAGATACCAAATTCTAATTCCATATGTACCAAATTCTAAAGCTATTGATCCCTATTTATAAGCTAAACCAGCCGTCATAAAATAGTTTCCAAATTCTAAACAAACTTGTAGGACAAGTTACACAATTTACCAAATTTACCAAAAAGCTCTTAAAGTTTAAGTCACTTTTCTAACATACATGATCCAAAGATATTAAGCAAGAACCACGAAACTTGAGCCTAAATGCCTAATATCTCATTTAATTCTTTGACTAGCATCCACGTTAGTCTCATCTTGTCATTGTGGATACCAACCACAATGAAAACAGAAAAACTCTGCTTTAGAAAGCTTTACAATTCACCTATCACTTTAGCTAATGATTTTAGGCATCAAGTTATCGTTACAGTTGTGCCGCGAACAGAGGTTCTCCTGAAACTCTTTCATTTTGATCTTGGTATGAAGTGTGTTAACTTGGTCATAATAAACCTAATACAGATTGATATAAGCATAAGTATATAAATTGTTTGTTATTGCTACTCGTACATTGTGCGACGCTTGATTGCCTATTAACATATATATTAGCGCATAAGAAGCCCGATTTGTAGAAACGGAAAATAATGACTACAAAGAATTCTCATAGATATTGAATGACCCTTAAGTTTTTGTAATGGATAACATAAAGGATTACCAAGAATCATAGCACTTATACATAAAGTAGTTACATACCATAGAGTAGTGCAAATATTAAAGAGAAAATGACAAAAATAATCAACTTTACAAACATATTTCATCAAATACCTAATTTTTATCCTAAAAATCAAACTACTCATGAAACTTATAAGGTCAACCTTGCTAGTTTCAGAAAACTAGCAAGGTTCACATTGCAATTTTTTCAAAAAGATTAGCAAGATCTTGATCTTGCGATTTTTTGCTTTGTCGGTCACTGGTGGAGGAAGTTAAACTTGACTATCTTTGATCCGTTGAAGCTATCATAAATCATCCCATCAAAACCTTGCCTACGCACTCATGTTTCTTCCATGGGAGTTACTACGAAGAATGTTCGAATCATGATATACCACACGTGGTTGTCTTTTTTCTTTGTTTTATGAGTTATTGTTGTTCGTATACTTTTGGCTTCCGAAGTTGTTAGGGGCATGGTTACCACGCTGTCAATATTGGAAGCTGCATAGGGCATTCAAAACCTTGCTAATGTTTTTAGAAAAATCGCAATACCTTGCTAGTTTTCCTGAAAACTAGCAAGACCTTGTAATGTTTTTTTCTAAAAATCCGCAATATATAGCAAAATCTTGCTAGTTTCATGGGTAGCTTGGCTTTTTGGATTAAAATTGAGTAGTTAGTGAAATATGTTTGTAAAATTGGTTATTTTTGATATTTTCTCAATAATAAATGTGACCTCAAACTGAAGTAGTTGTAAATTAATTAGTTTCTTTTTTTCTTTCTCATTAATCCAATTCCTATTGATCTCAGAGAATCGATATGTGCCAAAGGAACAAAATTTTCATGCCCCGAAGATTCTGCAAATTGAGTTTGTCGCAAATGTTCATAAACTTCTAACCCTCCTTGCATGGTACATAAGACATTACGATAGGTTAAGGTTAAGTATAGATGGCTAGCGATCATTCATATGATTCCTTGGTGTGCGGTACTAAATATCTGTTTGCAAGACATGATAATAGTTTAACTCATCTCCAACTCTTTTACTCCTTAGCGTCTGGATCAACGAGCGGTTGATAGGATCGAACTGGTAACTTAGACGAGGAATTGGTCCTTCTGGGCTGGGTCTTCAATCTCCATCCTCGAGAAACCGTTTGGTTTCACTTATGTCTTTATCACAACAAGCAAGGATGAAATCATGAAACCACTCTAAACTAAGATAAGAAATTTATGGAAATAAAAATATTAATAAGAGTAAATTACACCATTGGTCCACAAAGTATGCCTGATTCTCGCATTTAGTCTCAAGTTCTCAAAAATCGCATTTTTAGTCCCAATATTTTTAATTTTGCTTCGTTGTTGGTCATTTTTCCTAACGCTCGTTAAAAATCTCGTTAGTTGGAAAGGCTTTTTCGTCTTATTTTCACACATATATACTTCTCACATAAATACATACTTCTTCTCACACAAATTCTATTAACAGATCTACATGTCACACCCCAAACATGGCGCAGCGAAATGACATTTACGGGGCATGACTTCATAGTCAATAACACAAGGCGTCTAAAATAGAGAAATACTAAATGCACATCACAACATAAATCGAGTTACAATAATCCCAACAGTCGGCTGTAAACAAGACTTGATACATTAGTTCACCAACATTATGAAATCGTAATGTAAGCTAAATGCATAATAGCGTAAACGCAGTCAATGAGGGTCTTGTCTTACATCTGCTAAGCCGGCCAATTCAAACTCTTAAGCTACATTGCTAATAACACCTGAAAAATGGATACTCGAAAACGTCAACATAATGTTGGTGAGCTCGTAGGTTTAAGAGTTAAACCACTAAACTGTGAATGATATAGAGTAGGACAATAGTGAGCATGATATACAAATATAAGCACTAACTGAAACCACGATGCATGCAACAATTGAACCTAACAAAATGTTACACACATGTTACCACAGTGGGGAGCTACCCCAAATAGTACTATCAATAATGTTACAATCGTTTTGGCTCCATCATGGAGTTAAACAGTTGCGCACAAATGAACACACAACAAGATCACACAGAAAGCATATATTGCAATCAAACGCACAAAATTGTCCAGAAATATGTAAACAGTGAATCACAGCATAAAAATATTTAAAACATCATTTGAGTACCATTTCCACCACAAGTAAAACATGTAAAAAGTGGGTCTACGAGAACTCACCTTGGTATATCAGTAGTCTAAAGCAGTAGTCAAGTAGAACTAGTGGATGGCACCGACACGCAACCTAAAGTAGCATTGCAAGTTTAGTCTTTATTCATGTTTAAAACTCGATAAGTTTAATGAAACAGTTTTTCAAGGTTTGTGTTATTGTTGGTTGTGTGGTATCATTTACGTTTAAAACAGTTCTTCAAAAGTTTGTGTGTATTGGCTTATGGAAGCGTGAAAGTATATAATAGAAATCGAGAATGAACGAGGTTTTGGTTCGCTGATAACCAAATTATGATGTACGGAAAATAATTTCGTATATTATAAGACGTTAACGATTTAAATGAACATCATGAACGAAGGAGATATCTATATTTATTAAGTGTATATATTTTCATGTCACTAATATTTGTTAAAATTAATGTATTTAAAAGAAACTTTAAGTATAACTTAATTTGTACACATTTGTAATTAAGAAAATCAACGTACATTTCATTTGTTATTGTAAATTCATGATTTGTTACAATGGATATGTTTGTCGAAAATTTAGGCATGACCCATGTATATGTTTTCACTAGTTTGGTTTGGCTAACGTCAAAAGTTTATAATAACTTTACCAAATACTTGAATTTATCGTTGTAACTTAAAGTTTACAAGTTTATATTTTGAACAATTAAAAGTATAACAACCCTCCATTTAAGTTGAGCGTAATAAAACATAGTTTTGTATTTTTCCCATTTGATTTATATAAAAAAATATTCCATTTACGTTATGAGTAACGAAAATATTCGTTTATATTTTAGTGTAAAACTCGTTTTATTTAATCAATATGTTTTTCAAGTTTTGTTTATAGTTCACATTTTTGTTACTTGATTTGCGACTTAATAACATTAACGACATATTTCAAGACATGTCGAAGGTCGTGAGATATGGACGAGTAGAGATTAACGGGACGTGTACTTAATGTATGTCGAGAGGTGATGTTGAGCGTGATGAGTCGAGATATGACAGACGGGAATTGGCTCGAGGCGATACAAAACCAAACGTACCCGGTGTGGGCAGTTACTAGCCGGACGCCCTTGTGGGCTGTTACAATCAAACGGACCCTCTAGTTAACTGGGTTTCGGCCCTGTATTGTTCATACAACAGCAAACCAACTCATCCTATTGGAATCGAGTGGGCTTTGCACCCTAGCGGACACACGAACACAACACCCTCGAATGAAACTGGGCTTAAGCCTAAATCAAAACTATTTAAATCCGGAATTCACAAGCGTGCAACTGGTTTTGCACTTTTGTTTGTATCACAGGTTCGACGCTAGGGACCAAGCCAAACGCAAGGGACAAAACTAAAACCGAACACCTACACTTCAAGACTCTATTGAATACTCGAGACTCACACGACCACACTCATGGTCTTGTGATAGACGCGTGTAACAAACACCCTTCGGGGTGTTTCTCCCTTGTGACTCGAAGCAAACCAACACTCCTTTGGGAGTTTCTTTGCATACTGAGACACAAGACTTAAACGACTACAAGCAGTTACGGCTATCATCAAAACACAACAACATTATCACTTTTGAGGAGACATAAAGATTAAGGTCAAGCTTTGACCCGTGTCAATCGGGTACGACTCGACTCGAGTGAGTGACTCGAACCCAACCATACCTTTACAGGTTCATGACCGTGCGAAGCAAGCACAAACAAAGAAAAAAAAACACCCTTTGATGCCGGTTTCCTTTTAAGTCGAACCAAACAATTAAGCCATGAATAAGCCGAAAACAAATAAGCACTTCCGTATTAAGCCAAATGCAAATTTTTAAATGGGAAAGTTTCTTTTAGATTTTCCACACCTCGACAACAACAACAACAAAAGATTAAACATGATTATTCACGGACCCAAAATCTTAATCGATAGGTTTATATAAAAAGTATAATCGATTGGCTCTACTATGAATTTTAACAATTTAGATTTCAAAAGCAACAAAGGTATAATCAGACCAACAATTGAAATGAACAAATATCCAAGGGAGTGGATCTGGGATTTGCTTTTGGATAGAAGAGTTATCAGGGAAAGGGGATTGCGATGGGAGAGAGGGAAAAAGCGACAAAGAGAAAAAAAAAGCGTCTCAAAATTATTGTCATTGGAGACAAAACACATAGTTTAATAAAAGTGGGACTACTTTCATTTTCAACCAATCAAATAGAATATTCCTATTTTAGATTCTCTTGTTTTTACTTAATATGGAAAGTGGACAATTAAATTGAGACATCCTAAAAAGGAAATATGGACTATTATTATGAGACGGAGGGAGTATTATTTTATTCGTGTGTGAGTGGGTGGTGGTATCCAAGGAAATGGGTAAATATAAATGTTTTTTTTATTAGGGAGATTTACGTCTATAACCCTAGAAAACTTTAAAATTACGTCAATATCCTTTCAAATTTTATAATTACTTCAATATCCTTTCAAAATCTATACTATATAAAATGGAAAAAAGGTCAAAGTGGAAAATGTTGAAAGTTGAATGTTGAAAACACGGTCAATGGAGAAAGAAATACATAATCTAATTAATACTCTTATTAAAATACCCCATTACTTAAAAGTATAATAATGTATTCACATCTACTAAATTAAAAACAACCAATTAATACACCTCTTACTAAAAAGTACAATAAAATTTTCATAACGTACAATTTTAAAAAGGTACAACATAATACAAAATATGAAATAATTAAACACACTAATTAATGTTATTTTTTAAACACCCCAAAATTAAAAGTAAATGTTATTATACACATTGTACATATTAATAAAACACGCAAAGCTTCATACATGCTAAAAGTTGATGATACATATAGTTTTGAAAATTGGACCAGACCGGACCAAGTTGGTAACCGGTGTCATCACCGGTTCGGCTAACTAATTAAAGCCATCCGAAAACGAACCAAAGAGGACTGTTGAAACCGACACGGGTTGACCGGACGCTCAAACCAGCGGGTGACCGGGTTTAATTTGACATGTTTCGACCCAACCTATCGGTTTGACTCGGTTTAAATCGACATGTTTTTTATCGGAACGGTTCAACCGGTTGAACCACCCGGGTCAAATCGAGTTTCAAATTTGACAAAAATTATATGAGAAATGATGAAGTAGTTGTGGAACCCGTGACAATTTTTTATTTTTTTTTGAAGGAGTGACCAAGTAATTGTAGTTTTTTGTTTATTTTGCTTTGGCACATGTAATTTGTCATTTGTATAAAGTTATTTTAAAAAATGTTGCTCTTGCACAACTTAAGGGACTAGCATTTATGAATCGTCTTTTAAAAGTTAATATATATTGTATAACCCTTTGTCCAATATATCAATAATGTTATATAAGTTTATTAAACTCACAAAAATTTAATAGTATTGTTATCTTTAGCGATAATTATTTGTACCTCAAACAAGTAGCTTTGAACAATGCATAAATATCTATGCAAATTGATAGTACAAAATAATCTTATTATTGTGATATCAAATTTGCAAAGTTACAATTTTAAAAGCCACACACCAAATGATAAACGCTACACATGTAAAAAAATAGTTATCACTGTCTAAATTACCGACAAAGCAGTAAAAAGCGGTCATACATGTTGGCTATACCTCTTAAAAAAAATTTGCCAACTACATAATACCGTTGCTTTTTTGTAATGCTTGAATCTATCATTACTAAAAATCTTAATAACTTAAAACAATCCTATTAGAAAATATATTCCCACACTTAGATCGACTCCACATATTTTTTTTTTAAAATTAAATATTTCTGCAGCTATGCAACCACGCATCAGAATTGTAGTTATTTGAAAATGATTCTCTGATGCTACAAATACAGTTTGTTGAAAGAATTTATGAATCGTCGGAATTTTACAGAAAACTAGATATCGCTGCCGCTAGGCGCGGGTACTCGTCTAGTCATATAATACACATGTATATCCAAAAACACATTTTTATCATATTTAAATGAATTTAACATTAAGTACTTTTAAATAAATGTTTTTAGCATGTTATATTACATATATACCCTTCATTCATCAAATTAAAAAATATCAAATCTTCAACTAATAGAAACAACTGGACGTGTTTTTTACTTAAAGCTAAAATGCAATTTTGAGGGAATATAAACTGCAATTTTGAGGGAATAATATTCAACAAATCAATTTTGGCTTTCAATTTTTAATACAAAACTGGCGTTAAATATCCCCACTCGACATAAAAGATGCCTATCTCACCTGTTTCAGTTTCTTCTTTTTGATTTCTATATATACTTTGGTATTGCCAATTCATCTAGTGGATATATGATTATCAATTTTGAAGATTGGTTTATTTTAATTGCAATCTCATCTTTGCAACAAAATGCCTTTTAAAAACTGTGGTTGGTTAATTAAAAAAGAAGGGTAAAAAGGTACTGTCACAAATTAGATAATATTTATATTAGAGGTTTTAATTTTAGAATCAATATAAATATGATAAAATATGTTTTGGAAATACATGTGTATTTTTATAGTTTTAGAAGGATAGTGAAGTAATTATCAAATTTGAAAGGATATTGATGTAATTTTTAAGTTTGTTAAGGATATAGATGTAAATGTTCCTTTTATTATTCTTGGTATTATTAAGTGTATCTTTTGTAACCCCGTGTCCTGTTAAGGGTACGTTTGGTATATTGTTAGGAATCACAATGGGTATGGGTTTCGGAATGATATGAATAACAATGGATATGATTAAATGTATCATTCCCAATAATGTTGTTTGGATTAATGAATATGGGTTTGGAATCAAATTTTTACCGTTATTCTATTTTTGTTCTTTTTCCTGTTGTGGAGTTCTTATTTCTTACTTTCACATTAATACTACAATAAATTCCGTTTTATAATAAATACGACATCAGCAAACTAAACAACCATCTATGACTTGAATTTGATATCAGAATTACAAAGTTGAATAAAAAGTGGCTACCATTCAGATAAGTCATTTACACAAGAATACATTCCAAGTTTGTCGATTGAGTGAAGCCTAAAGTATATTAACATGGTTCAATTTAAACGTTTCAAATCAAAAATAAAGTGCGACAGATCCACAAGACAAAGAAGTACAATATTTAGTGCACACTATCCAAAGCGAGCCTTAAAAACTATAGACGACTATACTAAACTACCAAAATCTAATTACATCAGTCGTCAAGCAACAACAGCCTACTACCACCACTCGAACAAAACATTTGCACCATTCAAAAGAGCAAGAAGAAATGCATGAGAAACCGGGGCAAAATAATTATCACCGACTTGATCGATCTCTCCAACTATTAAACATGTCATGTGCTAAAACATGCCTAAAATTCAACCATTCATCTGTTGGATCAATATGTGTTAGATTACCTTCATCTTCCCCATTTTCAATTTCGTCTACTTCTTCTTGTGCAATCTCTAGTGGATCAAACCGCATATACTTCCTTATTAAATTATGAAGAAGACAACATGCCAAAATAATGTGTACTTGAGTTGTAATATGAAAAAATGAAGGCGATGCTAATATCTTCCATCGCCCTTTTAGCAAGCCAAAACATCTTTCAATCACATTTCTCGCCTTAACATGTTTCATGTTGAAATATTCTTCGGCTGTTTGTGGTTGATGACCATGAAACTCATTAAGACGATAGCGTTGACCTCGAAATGGGGCAAGAAAGCTCGAAGCATTGCAATATCCCGCATCTACATGGTAATAACAGCCTTCCAAGTTCCAACATAAATATATGTATATTAATAAATAAATAAAATAATAAAAATAAATATGAACTATGTGTCGTTTGTACCTTGAGGAATTCTAAGACCATTAGGCCTACTTATGGCATCCCTTAGCACACGCCATCATGCTACCGAACCCTCCTAACCAGGTAAAACATATATGAATTGCATGTTTGGACAACACACACCCAACATATTTGTTGCTATGCTTGATTTTCTAGTGCGATATCGTCGTTTTTTATCAGATGGAGGTGTGACTCTAATTAAAGTACCGTCCAAAGCACCGAGACAACCCTATAATTTTCATGATTATCGATAATCAATAATACATAATTAGAGGTATTCATATATGAACTACAATAAAGTGTACACAAATAAGATCGAATAACAGTACCTTGAATGACTTCCAACGATAGTCTTCACAATCTTCGGTAATCGGCTCTGGTTTTTTAAGCAATATACTATGTAATTTCGAGATCGCTAGAAGGCAATTATTGAATTGTCGGCTTATAGTTTCCCCACTTCGCAAGAAAAGTGGGCTAATTGTTCTATCCTTTTTGTGATGGGCCAACACGTTCAAGAAAAGGGCCACTATTTCTTCTAATGACATATTTTTTGTGCCTTTCAAACCTCCAACATCACTTACCATCTCACATAGTAGACCAAAGGTTCGTCTATCCATACGAAGTTGACTGATACAGATAGTATCAGATTCTCTTGTTAGTCTAACTATTCAATTCATTCTCTCAAGACTTTTTTGTTCATCACTTTTTGTAAGAGGCCTCATGATACGTACACGTAGCAATGATAACCGAAACCATGTCATGAATACTACATTGAACACACTAACCAAAGAAGTCAATATTTGAATAGTTTGGGCTCTCTTACGACGTCTGCTAGTAATAGGATTACGCGTCATTTTCTCTACATGAAAATGGACAAAACAAGATACGTAATAATCATAAGAAAACCTCTTGTTATAAATGCTAAAAAAATATTAACACATAAAGCTTAGAAAATACAAGCATGTATGAAACTGAAGCAACAATAATCAAAAGACAATGCATACTGGTGATTAAAGTACATATAAGCAAAGTAAGACTTACTACTACTACTAAAAACACATACCTATTTTCACATTTTGGGACTCAAATGAGATGTGAAGGACCCAAAATCAGTGCCCCTGACTTCACACAATTAATATTTTTTTGAACAAATCACACCATTAATATTACTAGTTCCAAAATAAGATAACGCTACACAAATATTGCAATTTTTTAAAAGTGATTTATGATATTGTACATGTAACTCGAGATGATTAGATGCAAAACAATGAACCAAATTACAAGTGAAACACGAAAGGGCTAATAGAATAAAGCATGTACAACTTTAAAAAATCAAGCCCTGGTAACCATTGCCACACTGATTTTTCAATTTTGTTCAAAATTAATTCGATTAAAAAGAAAGAAAGTAGGGTTCAAGTAAATTACCTTGTTCGCTGGGAGTGGACTATGAGATATGAATACACATGGTGACTAATTGATGTAGTGGATGTGATGACATGAATCTTTGTTTGCCATGTTTTATTTGAGAATGAAGAAGAAGAAAAAAAATGAGAGGATAAAAAGATTGGAATGAAATTATAATCCCACCTAGCTAGCCTGATATGGATAAGTGAGGATATTGGGCTTTCATTACAATATTTGAAACCACTAATAAACGTACCAAACACTATTTATCATTCCGATACTCATTCCGCCATTCCCATTACCCCATACCAAACTCAAGTGTAACGTGGTACCTCGGTTCGGTATAAATGCGAGAAAGTGAATTTCTGGGAATGTTTTTATAAAGGTAATATAAAAACTAAATTATCGATTCCGAATAATAGTTATTAGATTTATGTCGTTACTAGTATAGTGTTGGTACGTGTGTTGGTGTCGTTTTCTTAGTACGAGTAGTTAAAAGTGAATATGAAACTTTAAAAAAACTAACTATTTTGAGTTTTAAGGTTTAAATTATGACCCGTAAAATACGGGTTGTTATACTACACCACCATCTTCATCAGCATCGTCACTCGTAATCACCACCACCATACAATATCTTGAAAGCTCGTCTATATATAATAAAATAAGCACCATACCCCACTTATTTTATGTTTTGATTGATTACTGATATAAACCAAAATCGAAAATTGATCATTCTTGCATTATTAGGTAATTTTATATCAATTAAATTATGTTAGTCACATACTGGGGAATTAATTATTGTGTGAGTTGGATATTGAGGTCTATAAACATGTAATGTGTGTTGTTATTGCGAAAAAACAAGTGGAAGGTGATGTCATTGGTGACACGTTAAATACGTATTTTTTGAGGTGGTTACCTGATTGCTGTGATAAGTTTAAATGTCATTATCAGATTTTTTTTTTTTCAAAATTTTTTTATTTTGTTTTTTTGGCAATTTTCTTTATTTTATTAGTTTATTGTTACTATTATTAGTTTATATTTTGTGGGGATTGTTTGATTTTAGAGTGTCATTTGATTTTTTATATGGTGGTGGTGGAGGAGGAGTGGTGGTGGGTAATGTTGGTGATGGCGGTGATGAGGGTTAGAGGTTGAAGAAGAGTGCTGATGTAGAAGAAGGGGGTGTTTGGGTTAATGTCTGTTGTGTTTTAAAAAAGATTTAATGGAGTGTTTGGACAAAAAAAAGACAAAGATGCCCTTGCAGCTAATGAAAAAACTAACGACTATTAGCCAAAAAGGACCCCACGCAGACTTTGGGGACTAAAAGTGCGATTTTTGAGAACTTGGGACCAAATGCGAGAATAGGGCGCACTTTGGGGACCAATGGTGTAGATTACTCTATTAATAACAAACTCAGTTGGCCATAGAGGTTCACCTGCGTCGACTCTGGGCTATATAAAATGGTAGTCGCCTTAGGATTAGTCGGCTCGCAATGTTGAGTCGGAAACCCAGATAACAATAAAAAACTAAAAAAATACATGTTGTATAGATATAATCAATGTATAGATATGATCGAAAAATTAGGAACTCCAAAGTGATGGTTTGAACTATATACTTAAGTTGACATCTTATCACCCACATCCCTCATTTTTCTCGTAAGCTAAGTGGTTCCTGCTTAGACATGTTGTACCATTAGCTACACAACTTGCACATATATATCATGCATTAAGTGACTATATATATACTTTATGTTTTACAAGTTAAACTTGCCAACCTTTGTTATAATTCCAACATGCATGTATGTATAAAAGATTATCTCAGCTCCTAGCAAGTTTCACTATTTGTTATTTGACATGTGTGCTTTATTTGTGAGTCATAGTGTGCTATATCGCCCGAGGAGAATAAGCAAATACTGTTGCATAATTCAATTAGTAATAAACATCTCGTTGATCAAAATCATCACTGATCAGTAGGAGTAGTAGTTCAAAATACAAGTCGATCTATTGAACTCACTTTGTCAAGATTTAAGAACCATCAAATGTGTTTTTATGAATAGGTTGCCCAACTAAAAAAATAGGTTTTTAAATTCTTATAAAACAATACATTTATGTACTTATTTGGTTTTAGAGCTCGGCACTTATACATTTCATACTCAACATTATTCCCACAGAAGTACTAAAAGCACTCGAGTTTCTAAAAGTTGAGAGTTTGAACAAACAATATAGCAAATAGATTCTTGATACTCTAACAAAAACATGGTCTTGTAAAACATATAAAGTTTTTGTATCCAAAATGATAAGTCAACGAGGATTGTCGTAAAAATCAAACACAAAAAAACAAAGGAAGGAAAAGAAAGGCAAATATTTATAGACGACCCATGGAAAACAAAAGTTACTGTCGCCTTCACTCTTGTCCCGATTTAATCATTTTCTTAACCCATTACTGTATTTTTTAATCTTTATGGTATTCTTTTGTTTCTTTTTTACTTTCTTCTTCCGTTATTATGGGGTTGTTTCTTCTTTTTCCTGCTTGGATATTTGGATATAAATACTGTGTGGGTAAATAAAGTTCTTTGGAGCAAGGATATTATAAACAAATGTGTGTTTCTTTTTCATCCTGAATAAAGATCTATAACAAAAGAGTTGCCCTATTTACCCTTCCATTTGAAATGAATATGTAAAATAAAAAATAAGTAACACGTAAAACCCAAGAATCAAAAACTGCAACTTTGTTCAAATTGGATCCAAAGTCCCATAAATAAAGAAATCAGTAGTTGGAAACATAACCTGATGGTGAATTTTTATAAAAATTGGAACTATCCTAAATTATTCTGTTATCATATTAATTTTTAATCCAATTTTAACCAAGTGTTGATTTGTAAAAACTCAAAAAATCACGACATCACATATCCCATTCGATTCAACTTATATGTATACATCACTTTTTTCAAGAAACAATTAATAGGTGTAAAAACCCATAATTTATTGAGATATATTGAGGGGTACCATGTGTGGAGGTTGGTAAGGAAGAACAAATAAGAGATATGGGGAAAGAGATGATAAAAGAAATAAAGGTCAGGGATGGTTTGGTGGTGGAAACAGGAAAGGTTGGTGGTGAATCGGAGTGGAGATGATGATGGTAGGTGTGGAAGAGGAAAAACATACATATGAGAGAGAGAGAGAGAGAGAGAGAGAGAGAGAGGACCTCACTTTTAGTATTTAGGATGATCTTTTGTATTAAGAAAAAAAAAAAAACCAATCATTTTACTAATTGGGTTAAGAAATTTCTCCATCTAGGACATTAAGAAAAAAAATAAACACCCCCTATTATGTTTGTTTAGTTTTAAGTGTATTAGCGATGGAACAAGAAAGAATTATTTAGCATATAAACTCGTTGACCCTCTTTTTACCAGGTTTGTTCATAAGTTATAGCATAAAACAATAAGTCGAAGAACTTATATACGACTTTTTATATCATATTCACTCGTCCTTTTTCTAAGTATTAAAGCACGGACAAGAAAATATTTTTACACAACAATCATCAACATTAGTAAATCGGGTTAAAGCTAAATATACGCAATATATTTATTTTAAACAGACGATCTACGTAACAAACTTTGAAAATTACACAAAATACTTTAAAATTGTGAACAACATACGTAAGATTACCAGGAACTAGGGGGTTACCCGGTTACCAACTTTGAAAAGTTACAGTAATGGTCCATGTGGCTTGCGTTAACTTTTACCAATCATCCCTTGACTTTTTTCATTTAAAAAAGTTACAATAATGGTCCTTATGGACTACTATTGTACAAGTATGATAGTTATATTGTAATGAGCCTATAAATACCTTTCATGACTCTCTATGAGGGGTGTGGGAAAATCATTGTGTAAACTTCATCTATCAATCTAATAAACTTTGTGTTTTTCTCCACCCTCTCTCTACTTTATCTCTCTAAACTATCATTATGTATATCATCTTTAATCACCATCTTCGACCTCCCGAACCACACAAATCATCAATATTTCTGGTCCTACAATTGGTATAAGGAGCCAAGGTTTTTATATTTGTTGATTTTTTTGTGGTTCGTACTCTTGTTTAAGGTGTTTCACCAATCATTTTTTTTAATCTGGAATTTTTCTTTCTGTCAAAATATTGGTGGTTACCGTTTCTATACAAGTTTTATGTATCAAATTTGGTCAAAAAAAGTCTCAAGCTTTCTCCTTCAGTCTTACAACTCTGTTTCGTGGGTCTTAACATCACATATTTTGTATAACTATATTTTTGTGACTATTTTGTTCCATATCGTGAATCTGTGGTTAAAAAGAGTGGTCGAAAAATGGTCAGAAAAATGATCAGAAAAAGGGGGTTTTCAAATTTGTCAGAAAACCCTCGTTTTTAGATTTTGAAACCCTAAAGCTTCGAATTTACGGATGTTTCAGATTTGTCTTCATATATGCTTCGGATTTCTTGTAAAGAAATCCAAAAGGTTTGACTTTTCAGATTTGACTTTTCGGATTTGTCTTTTCGGATATGTTGTATGACATGGTTTCGGATTTCTTGTACAAATCCGAAAGTTGGGCAAAAAAAGTAAAAAGAAGAAGATGAAATGAAGACGTTAACCACAATCATAATACAAACTCTTGTGCGACCTCAGTTATAAACCATCATCGGTTCAAAGCCAAATATAAAAGAAAAGGAATCGAAGTAAAAGAAGAGCCAAGCAGATCTAAATCAACTTTGGAATTACAACAAATGTTATCCAAATTGTTGAATAGAAAAGTTTTAAAATTGATATTAAGTGGTATAAGAGTGGTATTTTGGTAATTCTAACTTTCACGGGATACTAATTTCACGGCTAGAATTGTTATTAATTTAACAAAATGACTACGGGGTTTTTTTACGGTATTATTGATTTGAATTTGAAGCGACGTTTCACGGTGTACTTCCTTTCGATTCCATTGCATTTCATTTATCCGATGTGCACCTCATACTTTAAGGAGTTACGTTGTAGTGCTAAGTATAGGTTGAATCATATTTATCTTTTGTACAAACACTAAATCACAAAGCTGGGATGTTTACTTCTTTTTCAAGTTAGTCATATCGGGTTGTCTCCATTTGTGGTCAAACTATTAGCGGGGTGAATTTACAAGGAGGTTCGATTACAGGTTGCTTTGAGAGAAGTGTATTGAGAGTATATTTTTATATTCTCACGGAATTATGCTTAAACAAGCTATGGCTTTAATATTGCATCAAGTAAAAGGTTATTCTACTGCATGTACACAACATTAGATGATTTCGATAACTCGCAACCATCAGGAGGGAGAAGTACATGAAGGAAAATGTAGTATTTTATCTTTCTTTGATTGGATTAATTGAGGGAACGGTGTTTAATATCTTGGAGGGAGAAGTAGTGTGTGTACATCGGGGCTTTTTACCAACTTGGATGCAATACTAAGTGAGTTATGTTGTTATGCTGCTCCCTGAATGACAACCATGGTGCTATACTCTATAGTCTAAATTCTCCGTTGCGTGTTAGACGACTAAAGACATTTGATGATCAACATCCATAGTGCTACAATCAAGAGTCTACTTTCTTCGCTACGTGTTGGAAAACTAAAGATATCTAATAAAAGAGTGTTGTCGATTCAGGAGGGAGCAGATAAAGTAAGAAAAAAGGTTCACTAGTTAGGATGGAGTAATAACCGAACTAGACAATTACAGTTGAAGTTCAGAGCTACAAAGATCAAATGCCGAGATCGTCGGAAGAGAGAACTTCAAGTCATCCTCCGTATCTAAACTACAGAGACTCTGCACTTCAACAACATCAACCTTGTTTATTCTTATTGTGATTTACTTTGTTTATGTATTTATAGGTCTCATTGTAACTATTCACGTGTGACGATATCTTGGAGGGAGATTGTTAGCCTCATTAGTTTGTAAAGATTACGTAATACACGTGAATTGGACTAGATATGTAGTTAATTGTGCCCTGAGGGACTACTATTGTACAAGTAGGATAGTTATATTGTAATGAGCTTATAAATACCCCTCATGACTCTCCGGTATGGGAAAATCATTGTGTAAGCTTCATCTATCAATCTAATAAAGTGTGTTTTTCTTCACCCTCTCTCTACTTTATCTCTCTAAACTATCATCATGTATATCATCTTTAATCACCATCCTCGACCTCCCAAACCACACAAATCATCAAACTTTCTGATCCTACACTTACACTTTTGGTCCATTTTTTTTTTTTTCACTTATAACTTTTTTTTCTCCTTTTTTTTTTTGGATTTCAAATAAATGTACGTAATATGATCGATATGTGATATGTTTGACCGGTTACCATTTAGATAAGTTATAGTAACGGTCACTTTTATACTTATTATACATATATTTTAAAGTGATAATTTTGTTTATTCACTTCTACTTCCTTTTTTTTTTTTTTTTTTTTTTTTTTTCATCATTATTCATACAAATTTTTATATATATATATATATATATATATATATATATATATATATATATATATATATATATATATATATATATATATATATATATTTGTAAAGTGATAATTTTGTTTCTTCACTTTTACACTTATTGCACATATACTTTAACACAACGTTAAGAAAATTGTTTCAATTTACTTTATTTTTCACTTATTCATACAAGTGTTTGTATTTTTTTCTCCTTTTTTTTTTGGTAAAGTGACAATTTTATTTATTCACCTTTACACTTATTATACATATACTTTAACGCAACATTTAGAAGAAAAAACAAATATTTTTTTCTCCTTTCTTTTTTGGCAGATTCGTCGATATCAAGATCTTTTAAATCGATAACAACGTCCACAATATTACTCTTCACAGAAGAAAAGATTTTCTTTGACGCCTCTGCTATCGCCTGAGAATAACATAAATTTAGTTTTGATTGGTATCTCTAAAACATAAATAAATTAAGTTTTATTAAAGCAAGGTAAATAAATATTACCACAACGTCAGCCTTGATTGCAGCCATTCCTCTAAGATTACCACAAAGTGGACCACCGTTCCCCGTACAAGCAATGAAACACTTTTTCATACTCATGACTAGAAATGTCCAAATAGTCGAGATTATCATCCATAGACTTCAGAACCAATATATATCTCCTCGCTAATTTCGCCATGTAATTTCATTGACAGAAATATACCAATCTTTATCGTTTGGCGGACACAATCACATCAATGTTTTTCTTCCTTCCTTTTCGGGCTTCGACCCATGGCACGGATGGATAATTAATTGAGACTTTAGCTAGCATATCTTCCACTAACATCTTCAGCATTGCCATATGAAAGTTCCACTACAAGAAAAAGTGCCTATAGTGACCAAAATTTAGTGCCGACTTTATTTTTGGTCACTATTTAGGCAAAATAGTGACCATATAGTACATGGACACTAATATTTGGGCATCTATAAATAATTAGTCACCAAGCTCAAAAGTGGTCACTAATTTCGTCACTATACATATGCGATATTTTTTGGTATAAAAAAGTGACGAAAATTAGTGGTCACTAAATTTTTAAAAAGTTCTTAGCGAAAAATGTTTGTTTAAGCTTGTATGCGACTTATTAGCTTATTCTTGTTTCGGCTTATATTTCATAAGTCATAATTTTTTAGCTTATTTTGAAACTTGGAGGTTTTATATAAGTTTATTATAATACAATAAACTTATATAAACCCATAAAGTCTCAAAATAAGTCAAAATTAAGGCTTATAAAATATATAGAGCCAGATAAACTCGTAAGCTCATATATAAGCTTAAACAAACACCTTTTATATAAAAAGTGTTATTTTTATATCCATAAACGATAAAGATCCTCTCAAGTGAGCCATTGGATCAAATTCGCTCACAATTGTCTAACTTGACTCAAGTTATCCTCTTAACTTGAGAGGATCTCTCTCTATAAATCAAACACAAGTTTTCCCCAATTTTTTTTTAAGTTAGAGAAATAAAAAGTAAAATCTAATCCTTTATTTTATAAAACCAAACGCTTCTAACCTGACGAAACATACGTTTAATCAAATCCCCCAAATATTATATCACACTCTTTTGACCCGACCCAACCCGATTTCATATCACACTCTACATCACTCTTCAATTTATCACACCATATCACACTATCTTTCAACATATCACATCGTTCTGTACTTTTTAATCAATTCCCCCAAAACGATTTACTTCACACCTTCAAACGATTTAAAAACGATTTCATTTTCCGCTCTTCAATTTAATTGCCCCAAAACGATTTAATGCACGTAAAACTGTTCATGAACCGGACTTTTTAAAAACGATTTCCTTCATCTCAATTCAATTTAATTGAATTCAATTCACGATTTAACGTTTTGTGCCCTAATAATCTCAAAACACGTTTTGTGCCTAATAACGATTCGTGAAGTGGTGAGATTGATTGAGGCGTTTAGTTGAGATCGATTGAGGTGTACGTGTTGGTGTGAAGTGGCAAGTGTTGAGGCGTTAGTTGAGATCGATTGAGGCGTTTAGTTGAGATCGATTTGTGTGAAGTGGTGTTTAGTTGAGGCGTTCAGTTGTTGCTGTTGCTGAGGTAGCTTATTCGTTCTTAATTCTCAATGTTTAATTTGTTAATTCGATAATTCAATTGCGTTTAGGATAGCTTATGTTATGTGGCTTAGCATAAGTGACATGTATATCAGTGTGACGTGTATATCAGGTTCTTTTTCAATTACTTATTTGTATTTGGTATAGTTATGTGGCTCGATCTTCTCATATTTGACATGTATATCAGTGTTTATTGAGCTTAAGTATTCATAGTATGTGATTAATTTGTTGAAGAAAAGGATTGATGAGCTATTTAACGGATTTGTTGAAGTAAGAGATTGTGTTTGTTTCTATGTGCACTTTTAGAATCGATTCTGATCGCCTCTTTAGATAGGTGATGAACTTAACTTGTTAGAATTAGCTGACTGTTCTCATCGGTCAACATTTCATCATGCGACATAAGTCATGAACTTTTTTCTTGTGTGGATGGATGCTATTTGTGATTTTGGATGCTACAGTTTGCTCATTGTTACAAAGTTGTGTTAAGTTAGAAAATATGGGAGCTGTTGTCGGTGTGATGTAAGGTGTATGTGAAACTTTATATCCTGGATCAGTGAGTTGGTGTAGTGAGAGATGGAGAACCCATGTTAATGAAAAAGTGAAAAACAAGCCTAGAAAATAAGCTCATAATAAAGCTAAAAGACTATCCGGAGCTGTTTGTTTTGATAGCTTATGAGCTTATTTAGTTCTGCTTCATTTATCATAAGCCCCTTATTCAGCTAATCTCCCAGCTTATGAAGAAGAAGCCCATATAATTGATTCAAATTAACCACTTGTTACGTGTACATACTCAGTCTAATGATACTTGTCACAGTTTACATTACGGATACCGTGTAAATGCAGTAACTTATTATTTTGCTGAATGTTAGATAGTACAACATGCTAGAGAATCAGATTGACAGATACTATTACTGTCTCATTTGAGTGTATAACGCATGTGTAACAGGATAAAACTAAACTGAAGAGATCTGCAATTGCTGATGTTTCTGGTAAGAGTCGGCTTAGTGAGGTTCGAACAAGTTCTGGAATGTTTATCCACAAGAACAAGGTACTCCCATTTCTCGTGTTAAAAGTATAAGTGCTAAGCGTTGCAATAATTGTATCTGGAGTGTTCTAAAAATATTAGTCCTAGCTGCTAGAAAGATTAGTCTTGGCTGCTGTCACATGTGCTATATCTGCAGCCTTGGTTGTTGCTTCTAGTGTGTTTGTTTTGAATATTAATATTAAATTGTAGTGCCTACGGAAAATAATCGGTTGGTCCAAGGACTCGAGTATAATTGATGAGCTCAATGTGGATTGGCATTTTCTATAAGTAGTCTCATCTGGGAATTCTCTCATAAGAGTCTTGGTCAACTCTAGATGATCTGATCCACCATCAGTCAAGTACTTTTTAACATATTCTAAATTAAAACTCAATCAAATGTAAGAATCTGCCACTGAATTGATGTTATTGAGTAGTTCCTTAGGCAGCTCGGAAACCATACTCACATGGCAGAAAGGTTGGTCAAAAGTTCATGAACGAGGTTAAAGTCCCTGTGAATAAAAAACAGCTTCTGATTAGGATTATGACTTCTATATCTGTCTAGTAGCCTGACACTGAGGTGGGTTGGGTAATGGGTCAGAACAGGTGCTGCTGGAATCAGAAATTTTTCGTACATGTCAGTGAAGTTTCTACTAGCACCTTTAAAGTTCTTACTGTTATTATGCAAAACTGAATCAGAAGTCAAATGGACTAGTAAGTTTAAAGTTCTTATTGTTATTTTGTTAGACTATAATAGCGTGTATGTGTGTTGCTGGTTCTGTTGTTAGCTGCACTTTTCTTTATTTTTCGACCAAAGGTATAATCTTTTTTAACCATAAAAAGGTTGCACTCATATTAGCATTATTCTTAATTGCCAGGTAGGAAATCGTGGGCTTCAAAACTCAAGTACCAATGATCGTAGTCAGCCTATTCATAAAGCAGATGGTTCATTGCTATATAAAGGCTGAGTGTCAGACATATCTTTCATCACCTCCATTATATTTCTCTTGATCTTACGTCAATTTATCTTCTTCACAGTTTTTGGTTAGTAAGTTCATCTTCATATGTTATCTGTCTGTGTAATACGACATGTATACATGTTCTTTATTTGGTTTTTTACGCTGTTATACCACCTGCCTTACAAGTGTTTTTAACGAGACTTAAACATACAATCTTTTTATTTGTTGCATACTTGCATGTTTCAGATAAGAAATAATGTCAGAGAATAATGTGGAATTTAGTTTTCCAAAGACACCAATGAAGATGAACTTTGGTCACATTATCTGGTGCCAAGACAGGGCGATCACCAAGGGACAAACGTGTTGTTAGAGACGAGACAGCCGAAGATGAACTTTGGTGGGGAAAGTAAGTTCTTCCAATCCTTGTTTGGCCGGGTTATACATTTTTATTGATGATGCTCAATTTTGAATGTTAATGTAATCAAAAAATTTAACCTGCAGGGTTCCCAACGCCTTTTGACCCATATAAAGAATTACTTGTTTTGATTGTTACTAATCTGCTCATTTACCCTACTCTAATACACATGCTTTATATTTGATTAATTTTACCTGTGATTGCCTGATATAGGTGTAAACGAGCATGTTAACCCGCGCGTTGCTGCGGGGAACCTTTTATTTTGCAAAGCGATACAAAGTCGCGAACAACTTAAGGACTGTAAAACCTTTTGAAAAAAATAACAACATATATACACGTATTAAGAATTCTTTGTAATAGAAACAAAACTTTGACAAAAGTCATTTGCTTATAAAAAGTACAGGTTCAAGTTGCTTCTTTGGACTTGTGAACAACATATTTGAAGCCGGTAAAGCATGACTCTAACGTTCCAATAGACCACCTTCATTTTGTTCCGTATATTTACAAACAACCGCTAATTTCGAATTTTGAAAACCTGAAGCAACAAACCTAGATTTTGAAGTAAGTGGTGTAAGCACCCCAAGCCTTCTTGGTTCCCTATAGATACAAAGGGTTGAGTATCAGTACTAAACATAGTTAAGTATGTAATTGTATGAATTTTTAACATATTCATAACTTCATAAGTGTTGGGGTAGTAGGTCAATGGTTCATTGTTCACGACCACCAAGCTGCCTTGTACTTCTGCAAACATAAAGCATTTTGATATGTTAGAAATACAGGTGGTATAACATGTGGGTTGGGTGTAGGCCTAAACAGGTTAAAGTGTTGTATTGCAATGTCTATTTTTTTCAGAGAATTACAAAAACTATATTCTTATATGTTCAAGTATAAATAACCTATAATTCTAGCTTCTGCCAATTAACCCGTTTTACCTAGATATATAACATAGGGTTGTATGTACTCGGAATTCTTAAAGATTCAGCTTTTTCACTTTCCGTCTCATACACCCCTCAGCCCTTTTCGTACATTTTTTTTGTATTCGTCGTTAAGATAAGCAAGTAAGAAGGTCGTCAATTATGTGCTGAACTGCTGTCATATCGGACTTGCCCTTGATGACTGCCAAGTTCGACGCTTTAAAAAGTTACATGCATTAGAAAAATATCATGGGCAACTTTCAACCTGTTGAGACCATTTGACATATTCTTCTTTTAGCTAATTCTGTAATTTTACCCATTTGAGACGAACCAATCCGAAGTAAATGGGTCAAAAAAGCAACCCTTTATTTAAAACAGAATAGAGAGTAGATACTTGCCTTAATGATTCATTGAATGCAGCAGGATTCGCCGCAAGATATTTCATGGTCTTGGAAACTGGCTCAATATCTTTTAGCTCCTTAATATGTAAAAATAGAACCGGGTGCAGGAGCAAAATCTTGGATATTTGGAGGATCAACAACAGGGATAGTTCCTGCAAATTACAGTGTAGCTTCCATTTATTAGCATGCATCATAAGAAAACATGATTTCAACTTCAATGCATTATGTGCAACAATTCAATGTGGCAAAAGTAAATATTAGGTCCTACCCATTTCAAAAGATAAACAATTAACTATGTTTTTCTTGATATTTTCCAAATGTGTATAAACATTCCGTTAAATAGATGTTCGCATTTATGCATTGTTTTAACATTTCAAGATAAATGTTTTCTAATGTTTTTTTTTTTTTTTTTTTTTATTTATTTTTCCTACTCTAAACTTTAAAATTAATATAAAGCTAATGATTTGTATTTACAAATTAATGTTTAAAATGTATATATATGACAACTTTGTTTTATACTAATAATATTAATCACATTCTTTACAATAACATCCCAAGTTTCACCATTGTCCCGTCAAAGGCGACTTGAATTTTTGTTGGCAGCATACTGCTCACTATATATATATATATACCAATTATATAAGATTCACCAATAAGGATTTGAACTGATTCTGCAGAGCAATAGTAGTCCAATGTTGAGGTGTTGTAGTTGGATACTACCGACAAAATCAAGCGTTCTTGTTTCTCCCAGACACTAATTGCCATTGAAGGAGGAAGTTCTCTCATGATCCATAATACAAAGGTGAAGGTATCAAGAGCTGCGTAAACATGGCATGAGTCCAAGAATGGTCGAGTCAACAATGACCTAAATTGTTGAATAATTCGATTTAGTATGTTTAAGCACTACACCGTAAAGTAGTAGAGAATCGAAGAAGAGAGGCATAGATGACGATAGATCCCACCAATGTGCCGCCAATCACAATGATACAACACTTGCAACAATGGCGAGGACCCTTTAGCGAAACATTGAGAAGCATCAGGAAAACTACAGACCCATAAAGTGGAAATAAGTAAGTACATACTGGTATTTTTTTGAAAAAAGAAACAACCGAGCTTGCGGTAAAACAAATGACAGAAACTATGGTAGTCTAGCAAACTGCAAACAAATGCGTCATAATGAACAAAATTGATAATCTTATACAAATGTCAACATGCTTGCCATTTTATAGCGTGTAATTAACAAAAATGCGTAGTTCGATAAGAAATAGTAAAAAACAGATGCCTATAATAGCAAACTTCAAAAGTATTCAATTCCAACTCTGTCTAGATAACCATGAGATTAAATCAAGAAGTGTTCATTGCAAACTATTTCCAACCACAAATTTAAAAGGATAAATTGATATAAGCTGTCTCAAACACCCTTATTAGACCCTTCTTTGTATCACACTGGTATTTAGTGAGTTTTTTTTTTTAATAAAATGGTAGCTTAAACTTACAGTGAATATGTGCACTAATGCGAGAGATGGCAAAATCAGCGTATACTACGGAAAGCATCAATGTCCCCATTGTAAACCATGGTCTAGACACCATTTCCACCTTGAACCATTAGTCTCTAGCTAGCTACATCGATCGGTGTCCAAACCGACTGAACAACCATGGCTGCACTTAGTCCAGCTGCGGCATTTGCGATTCTCGTGTCTTACTAACCTGGCATGCACAACCAACTCCATCAAGTTATAATCATACTACTTCTTCAAGAACAGTTATTTTAGCTTGATTATTCAATTAAAAAAAGGGTACAAACCGACTTGCAGCATATTTAGAGGGTGTTTGGTATTGGTTGTTTTACTATGCTTATTAAAAGAAGCACATAAGCAATTTATTATTTTTCAAAGGTAATCAGATTTCATACGATAAGCAGATAAGCAGTATAAGCATTCTACGGAATTAGATAAGCAGAAAAGCAGTATAAGCCTTCTACGGAATTAAATAATATTGAAAATCAGTTGAAAATAACATCCGGAACAAATGGGAATATTGTACAAAACAGCAATGTGAAATTCCATGCGTTTTGGTCATTGCTGCTTACTTTTTTTTTTTTTTTTTTTTCTGAGAGGGTCATTTTTATTCTATTATTGGTTTCATTTTAGTCATTATGACCAAAAATGTGATGTGCCTTTACATACAAATACTTAAACGAATCCATCAAAAAAGAGTTCTATACATGGCTCATCAACTTTCTCGCGTATAATCGACTTTAAAAGTAACGCTAAAGCCAAAGAATGGAAATCATAAAACACAAAACAAAAGCTTTAGATGGTCATATTTACCTGCCAATAATGTGAGTACTGCTACAGTTTAGCAACACCAAAGCCGTCCATGGTAGGCTTCGTGGACCTGTTTCTTGAAACAAAGTTTACCTGCATATAATTAACGTGTGAATGTGTGATGATGAATCACATTTGATAAAACCAAAATGTATCTACAGCCATGTTACTCACATTTACATCTCAGAAATAAGGAGCCCAATGACCTCTCTGGGACTCTAGGTATGCCGGCTCTGCTTGTTGTCTTCATGTAAGCTGGTACAATTTTCTTCTACCTTGTCGCTTACACCTATAATGACAATAACTATCAGTACATGTTCTTAAAAAAAAGGCAATATCAAACATGTATTAAGCCTGTGGAAATTTACGTTGTGCATTCACTTGCCTGTAACCGACAATTGTGTGCAGTAATTATGACCATGTGAATAACATGATCCACATGTGGTTGGTTCTTCATCAACTCATCTTGACTAACCTCGATAACAGCCATAGCAATGGCATTCCTACTTCTCTTCCTTGGAACCCTACTCACAATTTGCACAACTTCCGACACTAACGCCTTTTCCCCTTTCTCATTAATTCCACCTGAGCTGCCAACCCTTAAAATCAGTTTCTAACTAAAATAAGCGACACCAAAGGAACGTATGGTGTCACCTAAATATCCACTCCTATCATATACTAACAATAATCTTGCCTTAAACAACAATATAAACTCAATAGCACATACTAATTTGAAGCTTCTCAATAGTTCTTTTGCTTTAAAGTATGACATTGAATCAGTATGTGTGGAAGAAAGATCTTAGAATTGTAAAGTATGACATTGAATCAATATATGTCCTATTGAGTTTATATCTTAGAATTGTGTATACCAGATTACTAATTGGTTCATTGTTTGAAAAAATCCAATATCTTAGAATTGTATTTTCTTAACACATCAATGCGGATTCTATAAATAAGAAAAAGAACAATGAACTAATTAGTAATTTGCTATATACCTGCACAACTTAAAAATTACGCTAAAGTCCATTTTTACTAATACGAAATTAGAGAAGCTTACCACATCAAACAGGTGTTATACACTACTTCGACCTACACTTTCCTTGCTATAACCACAACCAAAGCCGCATTTCCTAATTCACCTTCAACACACACACGCCCTTCTTTCAGTGTTTCTCCATAGTCAACCAAAACTTGAACCCCTCGTATCTCCTAAAAGAAAAGAGCAAACAAATAATTAGATATAAATTTGATATATTCCACCAAATTTGGTATCACTCGTTATAAATATTAAAAATTGAATCTCACAAAAAAAAATCACAAAGCTTAAGAACCAAAAACACTTGCAACAACTTTGGTGTGTACAATAATCCTGCCGTCTTGATTTCCAATGACATTAATAGATCTTCAACTTTTTAATTATTTTTATGAGAGGCGTTCGGTTTTGTATATGGGTTAGATGATCTGATGAATCTGGAACATGGGTTTGGTTTTATCTTACAACCCCGCTTCCAAGTTTATCTTAAATATCATTAATAAACAACATACCTTTAAGATTAACCGCTTGTGTAATCGCATCCCCTTGTGTAACCGTTTCTATTGATGGACATAGCCTAAAATTGAAGCGCCTGAAAAAAAAATCGACCAAAAATTAATGAATGGGTATACCTTTGTTAGAACCACATGATACTCACATCATATATTAGAAAGTCAGATCAAGCACCAGTAAAATAAGGCCATCCAAAAACCCAGCTAATCATTTTGCGTTCGCTAGATAAGCTCAGTTGTTTCCATATCAATTTAGGACTATTTATTTTGAGAGAGATTAGGATTGATATTGTGTTTGATTTGGTCTCGGATGAACCAAATTCAAGTGTATATTTTGTGAGAGATTGGGAAGAAGAGAGAAAAGGGTAATGGGTTTGTGTTGATTTGAGATGCTTCTGGAAATTTGTTTTTTTGTAAAGTGAGTGAAATAATGAGGCACCGACAAACTGTTTCTTCCACACAAATGAGAAACTTCTAGCCTACAATGATCTCCAGTGTATGTATATGTTCGTATGTACGCCGCAATTATGTTTGTGTATGCATTTGTAGAAAAACGTGAACAGTAAAAACTTAACCACACTTTAGCCACTAAGGTAATGCCACATCATCCTTACCATGTATTATACTACTTTTCAGCCAATGGATCTTTGACACCAATGCATATGTGCGTATAGTTTATGTACGATGCACAAACCGCTATTAGGATATATAGATAATAATGCCAGGTTCCCAAGGTACAGAATTGGAAGCTTATAATACGGAATCTTCTTTTTAAGGTTAGTATAGTGCTTGCTTAGTTATGATATTGACTCTATGTTAACTTATATCTTTATAAAGGTGAGATTTATCTCACTACTAACTTATGAAACACAACTGCAGGCGAATACTGATGAGATTATAGAAATGTTTTCAGCAGCAAGCTTTGTATGGGATGTGTTTATTCCCAAAATAATGCTTTTCAAAATATGCCTATCTGGGACTTTTTTCTCTGAACCACCTCATCTGAATATGATACACTTGAACTAAGCTGCTCTTATTATTCCTTTTCAACTCACAAGCTCTATGCCGAGACCCACTGTATAAGTAATAAGAACAATGTATTATTTCAGAGATGGAAATATCACTCAGTAAGGTGGAATGGTGACGGGTCAAAATGGGCTTATTGTAATTATTTTCACTTTAAAGTAGTAATAATGAGCTTATTATGATTTTTTTTTTTTTTTTTTTTTTTTTTTTTTTGTTTTGTTTTTTTTTTGTTGTGACACTATGAACTTGCTGATCAATTATGTGTGGACAGTATTATTGCACTTTAAAGTAGTAATAAGAATCTCAAAGCAGTCGTGTGTCAAAATGGGTTCTAGTATTGTTATAAGATCTAGTTTATTGTCATATCCAATGTGGTTGGGGTGTACATCTGATACTGTTGATACCAGGTAAAGTTTCTTTTTACTAGTTGGTTGATGAAGACAAGATCCTTAGAAGTCAAATATTTATCAGTAAGGTACTAAGGTTTATTCATTACAAAACTATATGTTTCACATCCTTATACAATCGATCATACTTTTGAACTTTTTACGGACAAGGAAGCACTTGGATGCGTGGTGTGTATTCTTTTGGGCAACAACGGCAACACTGTTTTCATTGTTCACATTTGGACTTTATGTAATAATGATGGAAATCAACTTGATGCAGCAACGGTACTAAAACTTTTCAATAAATAGTATTTGTAATTTTAATGTTACCCAGAACTCTTTTTAACTCTTCAGGTGAGGAAATGGATATTATCATGTAGGATGCTACTTGTGCATGGTTAAGCAGTGATCAGGAAGTGAAGGTGCCGATTCTTGATCGTGTCAATCTTGCCATTCCAAAGGGTTCTCTGGCTGCAGTTATTGGAGAGGTGAAGCCTGTGCTTTTAATCCCACCATTTTTACTCATAGCCATTTAATTTACTGATATGAGTCAAACACGAGGGTCGGCGGGTTGGGTAAAGGGTCAAAACAGACTATTTTATTTCAGTTTCACCGGAAAACTTTTGTACAAAATTTGTATTACTTTTATAAATAACTAGTTGCACTGTATACGTACCTCACTTTGTCATCCCTTGGGAAGTATTAGAGATTTCTGCTTCGTGTCATGATATTTTGCATGTATTAGAGATTATGGTCTCTTCATAATGCGTTAGTTTATATTGAGGAAAGTATTTACTGCACTTTTTTAGTTTGCATGATATAAGTGGTACACCTGGAAATTATTGGTTATCAGTTATTGTGCTTTTTTTATTGTTATTTCACTCTTTAGGTTTTAGGTGAGATTGATGATATCCATAACGACTTTGAAGGTATCCAACTTATTGATACTCTCTCAAATCGCAGACAAGTTAGTTTACGTAGCTTGGCAACTTGCAGAAATCAATTTGATTCTGAAGTCAGGTAGCACCAACCGTTATTAAGTACTTTGCGGGTTATTTTTGTTTTCGTTATGTGTTATGTTGGTATCAAGTGGATGTAATGGTGATTCTTGTATTTAGTTTGAAACAAAAAATTTGGATTATATAGGTGTAATTAATTTTCGAAATTTATTGTTTCGAATAAATTGTTTTTTTCATTTTGCTGTTTAATAATTGTATTAGTGGTTATTTGCAGATTTTTTTTTGCTATATTTTTGAAATTAGTGACCACATACTATGTCACTATGTGCTATGTAGTGGTCATTATTTTCGGTCACTAATCTGGTCAAATAGTGACCACTTATCACTTTAATGACCATAATAAGTGACCAAATAGGTCGTCACAAATTTAATGACCACTTTTAAGTCGTCACAATTTAGTGACCATATTCAAATGTCATCAATTACTTTTAGTGACCACGAGTGACCACTTTGATATGGTCACTAAATCAGCTTAGTGACCAAATATCTACTATTAGTGACCATAATCGTGTTGTCACTGAAGGCCTTTTTTCTTGTAGTGTTCGATAGTGGTGATCGACAACCATTGTTATCATCATTTGTTGAGTTCAAATCATCAACTCGTGGATTTAGTAACTCATATTCTAACTTTTGTCTAGAGAGAGGTGCCTTTTGCCCCAAAATGTTATAAAATCGCAAGGAAAACTCATAGGCCTGAACAGATCGATGAATTAAGAAATTATTAGAGTTAAGGACTGAGGCTTCATATCACCAGGACATAAATTGACCAAACTACAGCTGGCTACGCTTAGTTCGGTTCTAGATTTAAAGAAACCAGTTTAAAACTGAAAACGCCATTTTAGGTTTAAATTTTACAATCCCATCTTTGTATACGGTTCACCTTCCAGTTTTGTGGCCTAAGTAGTTCAGATAGTGCCGTTATTGTGTTTTATTTTTGTTGTGGTCCTGGTTAAACCCACAGAACAACCCTGTTTCAACCCGTTACCCACCTCTAGCCCTGATGCATCATACAATCTATAAATCTAAAGCAATAGTTTGATACCTGGAGAACATTCCCGACTAAACCGCGAGGAAGGTTTGAAGCAATTTCATTGCCTGATGGGCTGATTCGTGTATCAGTTTCAACAGGACTATCTGATACCGTCGGCTGTGAATTATACTTCCTTAGCCCCGTAAAAAACCCACTTCTAACAGTATGAGAAATCTTGTTTTGACATCTGGTATCCAAAGATATATAATCTGAACAAGCATCAACACCAGGAAGCAGTTCTATAAGTTCTTGTACGAACTCTGCATCAAGACCAAATCTGTCCACTTGCAACCATTTTCTCAGCACGTTACAAGCAACTTCAAGTTGGTCAATAGTCTGTACAAACCTAGGGATGTTGTTAATTGGGCAATTCAAACCACCAAACTTATTTAACGAAACGTTACTATACGAAGTATAAAAGTATTGACTTTCAGCACGGTGGTTACAACAAAAAGTCAACAGTTTCATATCGTAAAACGCTTGACGACAAGCACGTATAAAAGTTTCTATAACCATTTGCCAAACGGATGAAGGTGTTCTACCCTCGACTAAAAATTCACCGATGGTGTCACCATTAATAAAGTTATCATTAGTCAACTGTTGACTTTCTTAAGGAGGTAATACACAGCTCGAAATTTCATCAGAGGGCCCACAGAGTTTGTAGATCACCGTTGAAGCATTTGGGATTGAATGTTTTGTGCATGGCTTTCGATGTACTCTGAATGTCGGTCCACGATCACCACCATCTAAAATATTAAATGTGAATATGGAACCTGTTAGCTTATCATGCCGATGGATTTGTAACCAATGGGCCAGATTTGGGAAGTATTGTAGAATGGAGGTCGTGGGTTGATTTTTCAACCGATATCACAATGAAGTCTTGAAACTGAACCGAAGACTACCCTGATATATATATATGACGCCGTGGAAATAGATGAAGACGGATGGATTCAAGTATATAATGACAACAAAATGAATTTTGTCTGCGGTGGCAATGTCGACCTAACTACCGAATGGGTAGCTTTTGCTACACTTTGCATCACATGTAGATTCGTAGAAGATAGGAAGATGGTGGGTGTAGGCGTATGGTCCGGTTGGGCCAGAATGGGTCAGCCCGGCATCGCCGCCCCACTCACACCTAAACCCTAATGTATGCCTATATATACACGCAGTTATCTCTAAACCTAACATCTTTTGCTATGCCACGGCGCATACTAACTTGACCGTCGGAGGTGGACCCGGGGCTACGGCTCGGGTCCACTCCTAACGGTTCTCTTTGTTGGCAGTCTACTAGGGCTCGAGAAGGCGACTAACGGCCAAGGAGAGTCGTTGAATCTGCCAGCGCCTTGATTATGCTTCAACAAGTTGGCGCCATCCGTGGGACCACGAATAAACAAGTTTCGTGTTCTCATATTACCGAAGAGCATAGATAAATTCCTAAAGTCGGTAATTCTATTTTATTGCATTATGCCATGCGCACAACTTGCTTTGCCATCATGCGCACAATTTAGATGCGTAAATATTTTATTAACAAAATAACAGGCTTTGTAATACACAATAAAAGCATCCTACTATGTTTACTGCGCACAGAAGCACGATGTTTACTGACCCATTCCTATTTACGGTCAAACTAATTATGGTCAAATATCACGTTAATAAAATATCACGTGGTCAAATCTATTTATGGTCAAATCTTCACGTGCAATAAAATATCACGTTAATTGCATATTCTTTTATTACGATAGATAAAAAGAACAAAGTCCGCATGATTGGACCTATTTTATATTTTAGTCCGCACGATTGGACCTAAGAAAAGCCCGCACGATCGGAGCTATTTTATTTTTTAGCCGCGATAAATTCGGCGCAGAATCTATTTTACGGTTGGTGCGCTGTTCGCTCAAATAGCGCGGTCGCGATAAATCTACCGCGTAAGACCGTGCGTTCGGACATCTTCGCGAGAGAACGCGTGCGCGCGAAACCCGCGATGCTAGTCAATCGCCATGAGAGCACCGGACCAAAAGCCGTGGTATAAACATCTGCGATCATACGTAAAGCGTTCGAGTCTATGCGGTTACGATAAATTCATCTGCGTCTATTAGTCGCGGTCACGGTACATCCATCCGAGTTTTTATTTTATACATTAAAAAAACAAAAACACACAATTAATTATTTCGTCGGTACGCATCCCACGACGGGTGCGCACTGCCATTTTTCTTATATGCTATGTGCTATATATTTTTTATGCTATGTGCTATATATTATGTGCAATATATTATTCATGCTATGTGATGTTTATTGTTTCACTTCATTAAGTTTTATATGCTGCGATTCGCGGCATATACTTTTAATGTTTGCATTAAGTGTTTTATGCAGGCATACACAAGTTTAATGTCCGCATGATCGGACCTATTTTAAAAGAAAAACATCCGCACGATCGGACCTATTATTTCTTGCCTACGTGGCATGCATGCACTAAAATAAACCCACGATGGTAAAAGGATAAGTTAACCTACTAAACAACTTGTTGAGTAAGAGGGTTGCAAACCCATCAACACAAGATCACGTATCCTTGTTAAACACCTTGTTCTCGAGACGTTGGAATAAGTTTTGTGCGCATCCCACGACCGGTGCGCCACATCGCATATGGTGCACGTTTAACAACTTAGGAACCAAGACACTTGATTCCTTAATATGATATTTACAGTACGCTGTATATCATAACATACACGACTATGATAAAGTACTTAGAAGTTATTTCTTAAGTATACTATGATCTTCATACATGATTATGGATTTCCAATACTGGGAGAAAGTATATCTAAGAGTGGTAGTAAGCAAGAGAGAAATGACTCACTAATTATAGAAAAATTATGTCTACTATCCCAAGGTTCCCACAGATCCCTCTCCAGAGGGATCCGGCTAGTGCAATTCCTAGGATCCGGCTACTGGGTCAGTTTAGTCTGGATTTCGGGTTGCAAACCAGGTTATGGGTTATGGGTTTTGAACCATTGGTTATGGGTAATGGATTATGGATACCCAACAAGATGCAATGTACCTAGTTATTGGGTTATGGATCTTGGGACATGGATCATGGACTTTGGGTCATGGATCATGGATAATATCCAACATGACTTCATGCATGATGTCATGCAATGGGTCATAGGTAATGGATCATGCTCTATGGGTATGGGTTATGGACTTTGGTTTTTACCCAACACCATTCATTGTACCTAGTCAATGGATCATGAGTCATGGGTCATGGACTTTGGTTTTTACCCATTACTTACCCATATACAAAGTACATATACATTACTATAACATGTAAACACTAGTTGTTATGCATATGCCTTTCTATAAGATATAAACAATATAAAAATGTCTTTGGTTTTATATAACTTATTTACTAAACATGTTTTGATATAGTTTTAATATGTTTAGTAAAAGTGTGTTAGTAAACTATTGGCTCAAACCTTTTATGTATTTTATTTGTTTCGTTAAAATGATTTTATGTTTGTTATCGACAAAACATTAGAAGATCTTAAAATATAAATAAACGTTTTTATGGCTTATTTGTATCAACAATATCCCCCTTTTTGTTGATGACAAAACATAAGATTATTTTAAGAAGAAAATAAAATTCGTAAAAATTTGAATTGGAGTTTTTACTCTCTTCTCCCCCTTTTTGTAGAAACAAAAAGAGCGTCGAAAAGAAACTAACACATTGTTTTGAGAAAAACTTGTGAAAAGTAACAAAATAAAAAAGTAAAGAGTAAGATGAGAGAAAGAAATTCTCGTCTTAGCTCCCCCTTGACGGATGTTTCCTTTTGTTGAGGGCGTCAAGTAATTAGGAAGACTAAACAAGTGTGTTGCAAGTATTTTTGCAATGGTTTCGTCTTTGACTAAATGCTCCCCTTGACGAGTTCTCCCTTTTGAGAAGGGCGTCAAGTACTATAGAAAACCTAATTAGTGAATGTACTGCAAGCATTTTTGCAATGCTTTGCTTTGACGAAGAGCTCCCCCTTGTTGAGGGTGTCAACTTCTTCATGTGTAATTTGAAAATCTACAAAAAAAAATGTTAGAAAACAAGTATATGGTGCATTGTTTTCTACAAATGAGATTCACATTAGTTTAGAAATGTGCTTCTGTTGGACGGTTCTGGCGGATCCTTCCTTTGAGGGATCTATCTCGGCTAAACTATGGGAACCGTGTACCTGCATTCTATTGGCAGAAATGTAGATGTAAAAAGTGACATAACCGTTCAAATGAGTTATGTATTGTAGCACCAAACATATTCATATAACTATATAACATACAACATGTAGTTTCATTGAATAAAACAAGAAAAATGATACACTTATCTCTAAAACTAAGAAAATGATACAAACATATAGTAAATTTCCTAACAATTTCTAAGTTGTGCCTAATACTAGAGGAGAACACCACTGTGCTTATATTCCTATGTTTTAGGGACGAGTAGATTTGTTGACCTCATCAAAACGTTCGAGAAGGTGATAGAACATGAAACGTAATTCGTCACATACTTCATGGACTAGTCCTTCGATATGTTGACAATGAAAGCAATCATTGGTATAGCTAGGGAATGGTGGTGGTAGGAATGGAGCGGTTTGAGGCGGAAGGTTTGATGAGGAAGGTGGAGGGATGGAGGGATTTGTGGAGGCAAGTTTGATGAAGTTGGAGGTGGTTCAACTAAGAGTGGAGGTGGTGAAATATGTGTTGATGGTGGAGGTAACGAGGTATCTACTTCCATATGGTCCGGTTGATGATTTTGATGATTCCTCATAATCTAAAATGGACCTTTTAAGGGTGATGGAGAGTAGGATGGGGTGTAGTGTGGTTTCAACACCAAAGTTTTGGTGAGAAGGTTGTTGTGATACCATTTTCTCAATTGAGGAAAATGTTGGCAATGGTGGTGGAGGATATGGCCTAGGTGGCAAGTCTTTTAAGTTGTAAAGGTGTGGGGATGAGAGTGGAGTAGTGAAAGAGATAACTCTAGGTACTAGAGGTGATGGTTTAGTGGAGGTAGGGGTGTTTGGCCTAGGAGGTATGGTAGTGTTTGGCAAGGGTTGTCTTGTGGGAACAATCCTTTTGGAAGTTGGTTTGATTGGTAGAGTTGGTTATGAGGAAGTTCTAATGTTTGAGGTTTTTACGGGTGATGATTCGGTTGAGGATATTTCATGAACAACCCGATCAATTTTCTTGGGAGGTCCTTTGGTAGATGAGTTAACACTAGGGGCTTTCCTCATGGTGAAATGGTAGAAAGGGAAGATGTAAAAGGAAGACTTTTGCTATAGAGAATGAGTGTGTGAATGGTGATTTGGAAGTCTTAAAATAAGTTGTTTATAAAGAAGAAGATTTGTCAAGTGAATTAGGGCTTAAACCACTAAGATCCTTCAAATTGCAATAATTAGCATGCACAAGAGTCAACTACAGAGTTGTACTGATCTAGGAAGTCATTTAATACAATGTGGAGTGTTTATATTAACAAAGAGGGTTTTGAAATGATTATATCAAGTAGGCTTGGTTTAGTCTGTGCAGACGGTTCTCACGGATATCCCTCACTTGAGGGATCCGGCTCTCAGAAGCCAAAGAAAAGAGAGATGAGGTTTTAGTAAGGTCTAGTACCTACATATCTTGAGTGTTTTAGTCTCCTCAGGTGTCTAAAATGATATGAGACTTAGATGATCAAGTATAATGAGTGAGGGTAGCTAAGGATGTCTTCTATGGAAAGAAATGGAGTTTTCATAAGCACCAGTGGGTGATCAAGGATGACACTAAGAGTTTTGAAGGTGTCAAGTGGAGTCAAATGATCCTAGAGATCAGATGATGACCTAAGAAGAATTTAAAAAATTCCTTAAAAGTTACAAGAAATGAAAAACTAGTTTTTAGTCCATTTTAAGATCAAGATGATGAAAATCAATTTACTAAAATTGAGAGGAATATCAAACGAAGTGTTTTAAGATGAGAAACAATATGTGAACATTGGAGTGGAAGGATGGTGAGTTTTGAGGAAATAAAAAATCAAAAAGTACTTTGAATGTGATCCTAATTCGTTCATGAGTGAGTGTAATATCAACTGAGCCTAAGGATAGTTAAGGTGATCCTAATGAAACATGTTAAACTAGTTCAATAAGGTCTGGAAGATTGGGTTGATGTAATAAACGAAAAAAATTTCTTCTGTTTGCCTGGATCCCACGGATCCTTCATTTGAGGGATCCTTCTAGTTATAAACTAGCGATCTGGCATCTGTTCTTAACAGTGAGCGTGCAATAATTTGCTCTAGGTATTGATTTTTGAAACTAATGATCTTTATAGCAAGCATACACTAACAGTTAGCACCAAAAGGAACAAAAAAAAAAAAAAAAAAAAAACACTAACAGTTGGCGGTAATCGAGAACTTTGCCAAATATCAAGAAGAGGATGGTTGTGATGTTATTTCATTATTTACTCTTTAACTTGTAACATAACATTCCATTTATTTTATCAGTTAAAGGAGATCTCGAGCGTGCATAGTTTGAGATGTTTTTTTCTTTCACTCATGTACTTTACAAACTTGCGTTAAAATTCAGCCCATGCAGCTTCTGTTAGGGATCTTTTTGGAAAAAAAATTTAGTGTGTAACTTGTATTTGATGGTCTCTTACATGGTTGTAATATTTTATGTCTTGACAGCTTTTAAATGTGCTACTTTATTTAAAAACTAGTTGAAAATGAAATCACATAAATAGGTTGCAAGTCGCCGAGGCCCGTTATCTGGATGTTTTTAACCTTCTAAATCAGTTAACTCATGAAATTCTGATATTATTCTCATAATTTAGTTTCTGCCGTTATATACAACATTAGTTATCTGTACAATTTACGAAAAATGGATCAGCTCATGACTAAATAAAGCACAAACACGGTTTTAACCATTCAGACAGAAACGAATCATATTATATAACAACACTTCTTTTTAATCCCAAGTGTTATGAACAATGATAAACCGGAAAGTGGTTTGCTGCAGAGGCGCTGTGTCGTGATCATTATGGTATTATCATCTGTCTGTCGGAATTTTGTGAGAACGGTTTGTAGATGTTACTATTGTATCAACATGTCAACAGCAATGTATACAAATGACTCTGGTTAATTAAGTGTGATGCTGTTCCCATTTGTTGTTGGGGTCTTACGGTTCTGTTTTAGGCCGGGTTAACACTCAACTATGTGTCATCACTTGATTGGGTGCCCAGGAATCGATCGATGATGTCTATAACAATTCTGCCTGCTTTTATTGGTCTTGGGTTAGGTGAGTGTATTCTCGACAAACATTAGAAAAAGAAACATTGCCCAACAGCTATGCACGACTAGATAAATTAACAACATACGCACAGCTTATACGTACTGTTAATAAAAAGAGTAAATGAACTTGTGATGGTAATTTAAGGGACAAGACAGTATATACAGATAAGATATACTACTCTAAAAAGGTTCAGAACATCTATCGAGCATATTATAAGAAACAAAGCACAGATGCAGTACCGCACAACATCATAGTACTTTACAAGAACAATAATGACTCACGCAAAATACATACATAAAAACCAATCAAGATATCAAACGACTCATGCATTAACAGAAAGACATAATAATATTTACATACCATTTCGTCAGGTTATTCGTCACATCAACGCCAATTACACACTACTAACGTCATCACAGTTTTACCATAGACTAGACATAATAAAACCAAGCTTCCAACACCACCTAATGTTTCATAACGAAGTTGTCCCACAAAACTCGCAAAATTGGCACAAATTTGCTTATCGATATTCCCACTGGTTCCAAGAGAAAGGTCGTTCTTTTCTTCAACTCTATGCACATTTTCTTGATCTAAAGATAAATTAGGATTGAGGGTGCAATCAAAAGTGATTAACTCCTTCAATTCATCAACTATTTTATGGGTTTTGCTCATCTCGTGGTTACTTAAATCATCATAATCTAAAAAAGACACGGGGTTCGTAGATGTAGGCTGTGGTAATACATCACAATCTAATAAAGACACGGGTTTTACAGGAGTGGGTCGAGGTCTAATAATGTTAAGGCCAAAAATCAGAGTGAGTTGATTGAAAGATAAAGTAAGAAACTTCTTGAAAAGATGGTAGATATTATTATGGCTAGCAAGTGCGCTTTTCGTGACGCAGTAGAAGGTCACTAGTTTTACCAGATTCATTAGGTAATGCTTCCATGTCATGTTGAGTTGCTGATGGCCTGAAGCGTCCTGTCAACAGAATTTGGTTAGATAAATATACAGGTCATACCTATAGCTACAAGTGGCAAAAATGGCCGGGTCGGACTGGTTTGGTAATACTTTCTCTAAAAAGTTACTTTTTCTATGAACAATTAGTGTGTATAAATCTCAAGAGTAATTAGTTTTTTTTTAGAGTTAATTACATAATTGGTCCTTAAGGTTTACCGTATCTTGCATATATTGTCCATGTTTTTTTTTTACGGGTCACGTCCTTGTGGTTTTTGACCCATTACGGGTTTGTTCCTTTGACCAATAATTATGTTAGTTGACTGTTAACTTGAAGGGTATTTTGACTTTCCACAATTTTGGCAAACCACAACGACGATTTATGTAACTAACACAAAAAAAAAAAAAAAAAAAAAAAACTTTTATAAAAAAACGAAAACTGTTTAAAATAAATAAATAAATAAATAAATAACTTAAAAAAAAACATTTAAAAAGATATTTATTATACTTAAATTTGTGCTTATGTATAATGTGAGGGCCTAAGAAAACTCTCTCTTTTTTTTTTTTTTTAATTATAATACTAAATTTTGGGCTTATGTACAACATGAGGGCCTAATTTATTTTTAATTAACTCTTAAAAAACTTTAAAAAAGTTTATTACACTTAAAAATTTATACGCATTAAAAAAGTTTATTTTATACGGTTAATTTTTTATTAATACTTAAAAACTATTTAATAAAAACGAAAGTGTATAAAACGTAAAGAAGCGTATAAAATTGATAAAACGTATAAAAACTTATAAAAGCATTTAAACGTATAAAAATGAATAAAAATATTCAAAATCGTATAAAATACGCATTAAAATAAGGTTTTTTTTTTTTTTTTTAAGTATTAATAAATTTTTTAACCCTCACCTTGTACATTAGCCAAAAAATTTTAAGCCCTCAAGTTGTGAGGACCTAATTTTTTATTTTTCATTTTTTAAAAGTTTATTATACTTAAATTTGAAGCCAAAATTTAAGTATAATAAATTTTTTAAGTTTTTAAGTGTTAATAAAAAATTTAGGCCCTCGGTTGTACATAAGCCCAAAATTTATGTATAATAATAAATAAATAAATAAATATATAAATAAAGTTTTCATATGCCCTCACATAATACATAAGCCCAAATTTAAGTATAATAAATATTTTTAAAAGTTTTTTTTTTTTTTTTTTTTTTTTTTTTTTTGTGTTAGTTTCATAAATCGCCTTGTGGTTTGCCAAAAACATGTGGAAAGTCAAAATACCCATCAAGTATTGGTCAAAGGACCAAACCCGTAACGGTCAAAAACCACGAGGACGTGACCGTCAAAACAAAACACGTGGACAATATATGCAAGATCCAAGAAACCTTAAGGACCAATTATGTAATTAAATCTTTTTATTAGTGTTAAAATGATTTGGGAGGTTTTTCATAAAAAAGTTTGGGTGACTATAGACCCATATACCCGTTTCCTCTTAGTTAAATGTTTTAATTTCCTCGACCCAATAAAAATTAATAACCCAAGTAAACCCATTCGTCGATATATGGGTAGTAATCGTCACTCTATATTTATCACATAAAGTACACAAAGTGGGGTAAAAAGTGTTTGTGGGTCGCCAACGGCCAACCTTATCCTACCTATTTTGACTGTTACCCAACCCGCCACAATGACCCAATTTGCCACCTCTCCGAGTAGTATAGCAAAGAACCATATAGTTATGAAACTATTAGAAGCTTACATATGGGAGGACATAAGGACGAATAAAAAACCAATCATCAAGCCAATTAAACAAGCAACCTGCACCAATACCCCAAGTGCAGTTGATCCAAGGACTGACAATGTAAATATCAAGAGGCGTGTTAAGTAGAATCTTGAAAAGTTATTATAAATATCAAAGCTAATCAACAAGCTTAAGGATATCCGTAAAACTTACCAGATCTGGAAGAATTATCAGCACAATCCTCAGCCTTTAGATTAAGCTGACGGACCAGTCTATTTCCATGATCCGCAATCAATAACGCACATCTTTGTGACAACTCGTACTTTCAGGTCATTTCTCAAATTTACTATTCATCTCGGGGACTTTACTATTCATCAGTTACTATTCATCATTTTTGGAGTCGTTTTGATATTCTGAGAACATATTTCAAAATTTTACTATTCACGAAACACTATTCATTCCCGAAGAAAATCACTATTCATGATTCACTATTCATCATTTATCGTAAACTAGGTTTACGAGTATCAAATTTGCTAACCTTAATGGTTTAGCTGCGAATTCATGAGCAATCATCGAGGACATTTCATATAGTCTAGATTTAGTCTACATATCATTAGTAACATCATCATCATATTAGTTTATGCATGATTTTGCATTTTATATTAAACGCATAATTTCTTATTAAATAAACGCTATCGCGTAATCATTTATTTTGAACATTTGATCCGACACTTCCAAAAATTATCCTAATATACTTTTATACTCATATTACGATTATAAAAATAATATTATTAGTTTACCCAGTGTTTTAAATTTATTTTGTATATAAATTGTTATATCTATATAATTACGATGGTTTTTGTAAATAGTACACGATAATTATTATTTCACTTAAATTTTTGTAATGAATGTATTTTTATAATTTTTATGACCTGGATATATTTTATTTTGTTCCGTTAAAATTTATTTTTGGCTAACGCTACCCTAAATACTTAATTATATATACAAGTTACCAACTATACTTAAATAATTACACATTTACTAATAAACTTAAACATTTAATTATTCAAAACCCACTTAACATTTCTTTGTTTTATGTGTGTCGACACATATAGGATGACACACTCTTTATGAGTACAAAATATCAAAAAGTTACAATAATGTTAGCTTACTTTTAATTTAATATTAATATTTCACATGCATAAACCTTTCTATTAGTGAAAAATCAAAAATATTCTCTCTTCTCATCTATTGTAAAACCGGTCAAGGAAGAATAGAAGCAAGGAAGCAAATTTTTTTTCAAGACAAGTTATTTATACAATACTAGCATACTCTTAATCAAGGTTTTGAAATAAAAACCTAGGGTAATTAGGATAAAACTTTTGTTCTTTAAACCTCATCACTTAACTAGTAAGCATTTCATGATCATTTTTATTTTTTTCGAATTCATGCTTTGGTCATTTTATCATGCTTGAGAAAAACATGCAAGTTATATGATTATCTATACCACTTAATTTGTTTTTAAGTACTATAAATGAATATATATCATCCTATAATTATCCCTTGAAACATATCATTTTTGATGATGTCTAGGAACCCATGACACCCTAAGAAGGTGTATGGTAGGTTTAGAATAACTTTGGCGTTGGTTTGAAGTGGTTAGAATAAGTTTTACGCGAGAAAATCCATTTCGACAACAATATATATGGTCGATCATTTTGTTAATTCGAAATTTCGATAGTTGGTAAAAATTTTGGGCTAGATATTCATAAAATATACTTTAAACGAAAACGTGGCGCTATAACGAAGAAGTTATGCTATTTTCAAGTTTAACGACGAAAACTAATTTTCTGAAAATATACAAGCTGTCAAAGGTTTTTCAATGGTAAAAAACGAGTTTTAAACCTTATTTAAATGAGTCGACTTATAAAAATATATTAGTACATACTATCACGATTCCGAGGATATAAATAAGGTAGAAAACGGACCTATAACGCTAAAGATATGCATATTTGAAAACCGACTTTCACAACTTATTTCCTTCAGCATTTACCAAAATATTTTCTAAGTGTTGAAGCTGTCTTTTCGGGTACACATGTTTGGAGCCGTTTTTCTCACCAATAGAGTCAGTTTTGGTTAAAAAAAAAGTAGCTTTGAGTAAAAGTTAGTTCACCTGGCCTACTTTCCAAAATGTCCAGCCGTTCGTCAAACGGATTTGAAACGAGTAACTTATGACCTCTCAAACTTTCCCGACATTTTTAGCCCAACTACCTCACTTCACCATCATTTTGCTTTATGCTCGAGACTCGTATGGACAAAAGTTCAGTGTTATGACTTTTAGATAATATTACAAGCTTTCCAAAACCACTGAGTTTGTTTCCTAACACTCGATATTCACTATTTTACGACTAGCTTTTCGAGGCTATTTAGTCCCTTTTTATGAATTATCAAAGTATATTATTTTGCGACGAAAAGCTATAAATTCTTGATAAATCACTAAACGACTATCGTAGGAGGTTGTTTCAACGTAAATACTTGTAAATTATTTTATAATATGACGAGATGTCATAAACATATATTTCGACGATAAATTTCATTTTCGAAAATGCACAAGTGGTATAGATTACATGTGGATTTGCATGTACGATATATATTCATGATTTATAATAGATCATAGCATTCATATTAGGTTGTAGTTATAGATTGCACCTCATTTCAGTATTGCCACTATATCATCATAATCATTGTATCAGGTGAGTTTTCATAGCCCCGTTTTATTCAAGTTTATACATTATTTCAAACCTAAGGGGCAGAATACATTGCACATCATTTTTTTATACAGGCCTAAGTATATTCAAATTCATTTGCATTGCTTAAGTTACCTCATTGCCAATTGAATGTCCCCATTTCATAATCATGAACCATTAATTCCGGAAGAAGCGAGGGTGAGTGGATAGATCTATTGAGGGTGACTCCTCCATCCGTGTTGGTGGTCCCAACTGGTCAACGGATGCATTTCATTTTTATCATCATTGAGTTGTTTGGCAAAACACTCTGTTGGGGCGAACATCAGGAACAGTCTAGCTTCGGTGTCATGTGCTTAAGCAATTGTACCATTTTTGTGACATATTTGTCATACATAACTTCTACTTGCATTGGTCGTATAAAACAGTTACATAAACTCTATGAACTCACTCAACCTTTGTGTTGACACTTTTAGCAATGTATTTTCAGGTATCTAAGGCATATACACTTCATGGTATGCATGTGGACTTATCATAGAGTCGCGGTGACGACGCGTCTCACATGGGATTTATGCACTTTAAAAACATCGTTTGGCTTGTAACAAACTTATTTCCGCACATGATGATTTTCACTTGGGACCTATACTTTGTAAACTCATATTGTTTTATTAAATCAAATGATGTGCTTTTCAAACGACACTTTAGGTCGTTCAATATTATCAGAATCGTGATGCTATGACAGTCAATCCCCAAGAATTACATTCCGCGCAAAACAAATAATTTGGGGTGTGACAATCTTTGAGGATCAAAAGCCACTCAAAATCATCGAGAATGAAGCATTTTGTGCAGGTCCATCTCGCTTTACTGGCTTTTAATATTTCCACCAGCAATTGTGGTCACACCTATTATGCCAGTAATCCAAGATAAACAAATAGTTACAATAAAGATAAAAAATTACCGCGACTAGAATCTATTCACAGGAGATTCGCCAACTATTCTCTCTTTCAATAAGCGTTTCATTGTTCTTGATTTAGACTGTGTAAAGGTATGTTTGGGAATGTAACAGTAAACGGGTAAATAATGCAATAATACTCAAAGAAAAATGATACTTAGGCCTAATTATGTAGACCTACAAATAGACCTACAAATGTGATTGGTCCATTAATTTTAGGTGATTAAAAACTAATTAACATTTTAATTAATTCCTAATATACCCTTAATTAGTAACACAATAAATTTTTTTTCTTTGGCTTCCCCTACACACATCTTTACATGTCTGCCCAGATGTATATCATTTCGTCACCTACTTTCGCATCAAAATATCTAGGCCACAGGAAACCTTTTATAATCTATTTGAGACAGTATAATTTTTAGTATTTTAATTCTATTGTTATTTGTGATGGCAACTGCCAAGAGTAAGTATATAGAGTAACTATTCTTTTTAATGTTTAAATTCTTAACTGTTTATAAATTCTGTTCTTATGAAAATTATTTGTGGAAATTGGTGTTTGAAATACTATTGTTGAATCACACCATGAATGTCATGTTTAAAGGTATATATATGTCAGACTAGCTCTTGTGTAATATGGTAATTCACAATACAATGTTGCATTTACAAAAATTTAGAATAGAGAAAAGAAGAATTTGATTTTACGTTGATAGATGATTGTTGTGTATTTGTGTAGATTAGGAATAAGAAAAGAAGAAGACACGACATAAAGCAGTAAAAAAGATTGAGAATTGAATTCTTCTAATTAGGAAATTATTTTTGAAGGGTATATTAGGAATACAAGTAAACATTTCATTAATTTTTTAATTAGGGACACATATCAAATTACTATTGGTTAGGTCTAGCAATAGGCATGGTTAGTAGGCCTATATATCAAAACGCATACTAAAATACTTGACTTTGTCGATAATGATTGTTGTTGTGATTTCCACAGGTTGGAAATTCACAATTTATAGGTACTGAATCGACACCTAAGGTTTTCTCCAAACGTTGTGATGTTTAGGAGATAACCGTTTCTACAATAACTGTCAAATGCATATGGGCCTGTTTGGGTTAACAAGTCCTTGACCCATGCAGTCTAATTCGACCCATATTAAATACAGAACATACATATTACATAATTATATAAACTAAAGTCTTAACATAATAAACTTTAACTATTATTTTGATCTAACAACATTATAAGGGCTAACAATTTCCCCCCTGATGTTTTAGCGTCAAACTTCTTGAATCCTGCTTGCTTTATCTTCAAGTAATGACTTCAAAGTCATTACTTCCTTGGCTGCTATCATCTTGATCTTTATCATTGTTTTCCAGCCTGACACCGAAATGTTCTTTGCTTGTCTCTATTGCTCCATCCTTCACTCTCTTGCCCTTCTGGTCTTGCAGGTCCATGGCCAAGCCATCATTTCTTGCTTCTCCTACATCTTTTGACTTTTCACCCCAAGGTACACTAGCAGTTTCATGGTAACTACAACTAGATCAACAAACTTTCTATAGCAGTTTCTGACTGAAATGGAGAGGCCTTGTAACTGTGCTATGGTTCCCCATTTATCACCCATGGTGATAGAGAAATCGCCGCCCAAACTTTCAACAACTTTTAACAAACATAGCAGATTCACTTCAACATCTTTGACAACGGGTGGTATTGCATCAAGTGCATTGTAATTTAAATGCACCAAGTAAAACCATCTTAACATATCTACAAACCTTTTGTTGAACACTTTCGAGTTTTGATATAACAATTTATCCTTTTTCAACAAGTTCATGAATGAAATAAACCTTGAAAACGAATTGACCTTTAGGGTGTACAATGTTCCATTGAAACTCCGGTACTCGTTGTCTATGTAATCTTGAGTCACATCTTTATTCCAATCCAAATCTTCTAGACCTCTAACCAATGAACATTCATCCCTTGGGTCGATTTCTTCAAAATATTTCTCCAAATACTGGTTGTGTTCCTTCACCACTTCTCTTGGTCCAACTTTTTCTTTCTCATCATCAAGTGGCATCTCCAAATTTATTTCTTCATCATAATACATATGATATATGCTGCATCTGGTATCCTTAATTTTCACAGAAAATCCTTGTTTTTCTAACAATTCTAGACATAGTATATTGTGAGAAATTTCAGGGGGATATTGCACTTGTCTCACAACTAATTCACCAAACTCTGTTTTGATAGTGGTAGTGCCAATTCCATACGAGAATATGAATTTGCACTTATGCTCATCTTTGCCTATTACCTTAAACTTATAATTAACATCATCAAACATGATTCTTCTAGGGCACATATGAACTTTGTAATGTTTACTTACGTACCATATATCGTTCCAGCCATCTTCATCCATGCCTTGCACTGTGTAATCACCATATATGTACACCTTTTCTGGGTACATTCTCTCTTGATCGATTATTTGGTTCGTAATGTCCACTTCTTGTTGTAATTCAACTCCTGCCAATCTCTTCCTTCTTTCACACGCCCAAAAGGGGTGTCCCTTCTCTCTACATATGTAACACTTTGAATTCTTCGCTTTCTTATATGCAACGGGCTTCTTTTTTCTTTCTTTCACACATGCTCTGTTTTATTCCTGGCGTTAAAAGCTTCATTGTCCAACACCGTTTGTACCAGTAATTGCTTCCCTTTTGGTGATATACTCTTCTTATTCCTCGTATTCCACTAGTACATACGTTTGGGTGTTTCTCTTAACAGGTAACGCCCACTTTGGAAGCCTGATGTATGTTTGAACGTTGGCGTTTCCCACGGATTAGAGCCTTCGCTCTGATACCAGTTATTCACAGAAGATTTGCCAACTATTCTCTCTTTCAATAAGCGTTTCATTGTTCTTGATTTAGACTGTGTAAAGGTGTGTTTGGGAATGTAACAGTAAACGGGTAAATAATGCAATAATACTAAAATACTTGACTTTGTAGATAATGATTGTTGTTGTGATTTCCGCAGATTGGAAATTCAGAATTTATAGGTACTGAATCGACACCTAAGGTTTTCTCCAAACGTTGTGATGTTTAGGAGATAAACATTTCTACAATAACTGTCAAATGCATATGGGTCTGTTTGGGTTAACAAGTCTTTGACCCATGCAGTCTAATTTGACCCATATTAAATACAGAACATACATATTACATAATTATATAAACTAAAGTCTTAACATAATAAACTCTAACTATTATTTTGATCTAACAACATTATAAGGGCTAACAGAATCCTCAAACTTTAATCAAATTTGCAAATCACATGTCAGCAGATTCATGTACAAATAGATCGTATGCCCTTTTGAACAATGTGATTGTAGATTACAGGACATTAAGTGTGGCAATTCCAGAACTAGCACGAAAATAAATGGGTTAAGGTGTCTAAACTCTAAACTCTAAATGGTTCGGAATCGTAAACAGGTTGACCCACCTAACTTGTTTATAGTTGGTATTAAAAAATACAGAACTGAATATTATAAACTCAACCCTAATACAACCCGTTTACCTTAACAAACCACCTATCCCGCCCACCATTTAAATAAATTTGGTTTCATGGGTTATGTGTGTCAACGTTAGGGTTGCCTTTTATGACATAATCAACGAAACTAATCGTTATGGTAGAAATGAGATCCCGATGATCTCAGTATGACATCTAACATGTAACACTGACCTTTTTAAATACAAACAAGAAAACAAAATGTTCAAACGTTAAGTATAGAAACTTGTGAATTACTTTGTTTATTTTCAAATATCGATATGTACCTGATTTGCTTATTTTCCTTATGACGTGTTTGCTTTTGTCAGCAATGTAAATGTTGTTTTTCTTGTCAATAGCAAAACTTTTGGGCTTATTAAACTCGGCCGACCCCAAATCCCCGTCCTTGTACCCAGCTTTACCATCCGCATTACCAGAGAGCTTCTTGATCTCGCTTACTGCATAAAACAATAATCATATTTCATATCCAATAACTAATATCTGATAGAACGTACGTAAAGACATGAAAGAAGTACAGTTCAAGTCACAATGCATTATCGTAATACAGTTCCTTCCTGTTTAAATTTATGAGTCAAAAACACAATGAAATTTTCAATCCATGCTCACGTGAAGTGTCAGAAAGTTTAGCAAAACTCATCCTTCTTATAGTTTCTGGGCAAACCATCTATGCAAAATTTCAAGGCCTCAAACACGCATTTGAAAGTTTACTATCTAAACCTTTGAAGCAAACAGCTTTTAAATTGATAAATGACCAGATTGACATAAAATCTTGATGTCAAAGCATTGGTTTCCTATCTACTACGTAGTACAAATCTTTTGACTCCTTGTATAGCTATTGTTTATTTTTGCATAACTTTTATGTTTTTCTACAAATGAGACAAACTTGGTCCTAATATCCAGATGTTATAAACTAATTATTAGATTGTCTTATGTTATAATCTAGCCTGGAATTAGTTAAATAAGATTAAATAACGCGAGAAATTTATATGATGCAGGCTAAGTTGAAGAAGAAAGGCGAAGAGGAAAGGAAGCAGCAGAAAGAACAAGAAAAACATGCCTTGGAGCTTTTATCTAGTACTACAACTAATGGAACTGACAGTGCTATGTTAATTGATGGAAGCTTGGCGGAAATCAGAAATAAGGCTTCTGACCACCCGACCACTGATATTGAAATGGCAGATGCAGACGACAACGGTGAGTTTTTCAATTCAACTAGATTTTTTTACTTTTAATAAATGACAGATCACATGTTATTAAATATTGGGTTATAAATTATACTCGCAATTAATAATTAAGTTAAGACAAGATTTACCAAGTTTCGAAAAATGAGCTTTTAACATTTCCAATCCTTCGAAGAATGAAAATACTCTGTTTTTGAAAAACATCAGAAACCAACGTATGATATTACATGGAAAACACCAAAGGCCTTTGGTATTTGAGTGGCCTATCAACCAAAAGGTGGGGTGATGCATAACATGTGAGTGAGTTTTTGCCTTTCACAAGAAATGTCACATGGAAGAACAGTTTTACGTTCAGCACATAAGTGAATAGACATTTAGGACCAAATTTCTGGGCCGAATTGGTCCTAGGGATGGTCTAATGTTTGCACTTGTTTGTACATCTGTATTCATTAACCAGCTTTGGAGTTTCACATTACTGGTAACAGGAATACACAAAATGGGACTGGTGACGATTCAGTCATGGAGTCTGTGACTGCTTCACCAACAGGGCAAAACAACACCGTTAGAACCAAAAAGTTAGGATTCGGTCTTGTGGGCTCGGGAAAAAGAACTACAGTCCCTTCTCTATTCCACAAAGAGGAAGATGAGGATGCACAAATGGATAAAAAGATGCGACCTTTGGTTCCTATAGATTATTCAACCGAAGAACTGCAGGCTGTGAGAGAAACTACTCCCCTTGCACCATCTTCTAATTTGGCTGCAGCTGCTGAATTTGCAAAACGAATTGGACATGCAAATACAAAAGAAGAGAGACCCGATTCAGAAAGGGAATGCAGTAGACGGTCCCATGATAAATCAAGCCATCGAGATAGGGACCGGGAGGAGACTAGCCGGAAGACACCAGATAATAAGAAGCTTTTGGATGCAAAGCAATTAATTGACACCATTCCAAAAACCAAGGATGAGCTGTTTTCGTATCCAATAAATTGGGCAACTTATGACAAGGTTAGTATAGAGTTCTTGCTATAGTTTACTTATAAATCGGTTGACTTGATTATGTCTGATCCCAAATTTTGTAATCAGAAAAGATTGAGCAAAAAGATGAAATGGGTCAAATGGGATAGAAGCCATCCTAAGCTTATTAAAGTGCATAAAAACCTTTTAAATCTCTATGTAAATTGAAGTTAAATTATTTTGTTATTAATATAGGTTTTTGTCACATATTTACCGCACTAGCAACATATAAAATTCAATTTTGTGTTGTAAAAGAGCGTTTTGTGTCCCCTACTTGATCCAAGTTCCTGTTTGACTTGTTTGATGGTTCTATTACATAAGTATTATGATTAGTGAGAACTTTTGGTATTCTTAAACTTGTTCTTTTTTGCTTAGGGGGAGATAGTTTAACCGCTAAATACTTTTAGTTAAATATGGCATCTTTTGATTAGATTGGATACTTACACGAGTATTAGCCACTAGGCGTTCTATTTTGAATAAGGTCATATCAATGTGAACTATTTTTCTCCCGATAAAGAGAGAAGCAAAAACTAGCCAACTAGGTATGACCGAATGACTCCCTCCCCTGTATTTTGTCTAGAGTTCTTTCATTGTTGAGATATGTGTCTGACATTGCAAAACAATTGTTTTCTTATGGGTTCACATAGGTATTTTGTTAGATTAATACAGTATTATTTAAGGATCAGATATGTTTATAACAAGGTAAGGATTTCGTATGGGAATATTCAATGACCTTAGGTAGTGTCCATATATTAGATCAGTATTATTTGTAAGTATTGGTTAGTTAGTGTGTCTATTTTTGTTTTCAGTATAACATTATTCATGACATTATACAGAATGGATTGCATGAACGGATGAGACCATGGATCTCCAAGAAAATAGCCGAGTTTTTGGGTGAGGAAGAGACAACATTAGTAGATTATATTGTGTCAAGCACTCAAGAACACGTGACAGCAAATGAGATATTAGAGCGGCTTCAGTCTATTTTGGACGATGAAGCTGAAATGTTTGTGTTAAAGATGTGGAGAATGTTCATTTTTGAAGTGAAGAAAGTGGAGACTGGTCTTGCAGGAAGAGCCAAGGCTTAAACGGTCTCCTTGTTGTCATCATTGTGGTATTATCGTCTTTTGTTATAGCATTAGTACATTTCTTTTCAGTAACATTTTTTTAGACAGGTTTGATAAAAAGTCAAATCTAAAGATCAATTTAGCTGACATATCGCCAACATCGTCTTCTGAATAATTTGTTCTAAGATCTTTGAGCGAGTTTCATGTATCCGCAGAAACTATTTCGCTCATCCTGTAGTCCCAAGTTTCACCTTTTTAAACCAAGTGAAGTTTTGTCTCTAATTCTGTATCTATTCATAACTTACTGGTAGTGCGAATATGCAATAAGTGGTAGATTACAGTAAGCTTAATGAGATAATTAGCTTGTTATGGAACGAGTTGCATGTTTTTAGCGTGTATGTGCATGTTTTTGCTGATTTGAGGATGAGCTAAATATTTGTAGGGGTTTTGCCAAGGCGCCCTTAATGGACGCGCTGAGGCGTAGTTTGCAAAGATACACTTTATAAGCAAGCATCTTTCATCACGGGTTTAAATTACATGAATAATGGGAGTTCAATTCTGCCTCAAGCATCTTTCATCAAACATTTTGCCCCTACCCCGTTTCATGATAAATAATAAATTAATGTATATGCACGAAGTTATAAATATTTAAATGAAAACATGAAATAATGTGATATTTAAATGAATACATGAGATTGTACATATATGAATGACTCATGTTGTTTCTCTTTACGAGAGTGTGTAAGGATATCCAGAAAAAAGTTTTATTTATTTATTTTTTTTATACGTTCAATAATGAGTCGTGTTATTTCTCTTTATAAGTTTAACACGCGCATACACGGGTTTACAAGTTAAATATGGCTGCAATTATATCAACAAAAATATCAATATCAAAATGAAGGCACGACCTCATAAGTTACTATGATGTGAAAAATAAATATATACTATATTGTACATATAACAACGCCACATAGTTTTTCAAGGGTCATTATATGCTATTAAACACGCATAATGTTTAGAATATGATATCGATAGTTAAATTTAAATAACATCAACCTTAACATCACGTCAGCTAAACAACATATCTATATAAAATATTAATCGATATAAATAAATACTAAAAAAATGGACCATGGGTATTAGAACAATATAAGTATAAAGATTTTTTACGTAATTTTATAAAATGGTTTTATTCAACAATCCCGCATATTTACAATTTTAAAAGCTAGTTCAAAGCAACAAGAAATTTCATATCTCCTAATAAATACAAGTTCGTAAGATTTTCCTAACGTCTATTTTGAGACCATTAACTTTAATCTTCATCATATTTTCAACAAAATAAGAAATCAATTTAGAACCATCCACTGTAAATTGTTGGACATATATAGCAACATCACTTAATTTCTATGGCTTTTCAAATATTGAAAATTTGTAGTGGCAATTAGTTAAGGTATGGTTTTTTCAAACGTCGTGACTTTTTCAGTAGCAATTAGTCAAACTTCAAAGCATGTAAAAAAAATAAAAATAAAAAAAAATAAAAAAGATATCTCCAAACTCATAAATAAATATCACGAAATAGAAAAGGATGTCTAATAAATACAATTTTTTAGGAGTTACGAGTATCCTAACATTAATTTAGGAGCTTTAACTTCCATTATTTATACGTTACACATAATAATATGACATTTTAACTTCTTCAGAATCTCTGACTGCAAACCCCCGACCATAAAAATTAATTATCATTAATCACTAAAAACGCAATCCACAAAAAGACAAAAAGATTGGCCCTAGCTAAAGGTATTACTCGTCCCCGCTGCTTTACACGGGTAATGTGCTAGTACTTATTAAACAACTATCCTTATTAGAAAGTATCAATTAATATGACCTAAACAATCCTAAAAATTATAACAACTCTCATCACAAAAATATAAACAACTATGCGTCAACAAATACGTGCTACAATTTTCTTTAACTGACTGTTTTAGTATTATTTCAATTAACGTCATCAACATCCTTTATTCATTATAAAATATAACTTCAATTCCTAATAGTACCTTTTTGTTGCCTTATAATTATATCATTATACAACTTCGCCAAAACATATATATTATACTCACGAATCTCCGCCTACTAGATTGATTGACAGCTATTTTTTGTTACATTTTCGATTAGTTAAATTGTTTACCTTTTTATCCTGTGGTTCGCGAGTAAGTAAGTTAGTAATTTTATATTAGTGGGAATTTATTTTGAATTTACTTAAGCTTTTTTTTTGGCCACTTTTATCAAGACTCCTATATGTGTACGTAGTAAATAAATTATTCTTTAAACTATTCGAGGACCAAAAGATATCACATGTTGGATGCACATGCAATAAGTACAAATCGCAATGACTTTAAAGTCTTTAGACGTATAGTTTGGGACTTTATTTTTTTTCTATGAATATCTGCACCACACAAATATATATCACATAACAATTGGGGGACCAAAAGATATCACGTTGGATGAGCATGCAATAAGTACAAATTGCAAAGACTTGAGAGTCTTTAGACGTCTAGTTTGGGACTCCAATTTTATTTCATTGAATTTCTGCACCACAAAATTATATATCCGTTCTCGTTCAATTATTCTTTTCTAAGTCTATATAAAGCTGCATAGAGGCGTATACTTTGATATATCAGATAAAATAACATCAATACAAATTATTAACAACATATATACATTATGAGAGGAAATATTTGATTTTACTTTATACAAACTCATGTTTTTTTTATCTTTTCACTTGTTCTACTATGGTTTAATACCACGGCAGCCACTTCCCTTGGCCACAAACTGGTTGTAGCAGCAGGAGGGGCTACTAATACTTGCATCGATAATGAGAGTGAAGCTCTTCTTGGTTTCAAAGCTCGCCTTCTAGACCCCGACGACCTGCTCTCTTCATGGACGCCTGAAGAAAAAGATGATTGCTGTTTATGGAGGGGAGTCAGTTGCGACACAGGTCATGTCACAAGGCTTGACGTGATGTGCGACTATTCTACAGGTCGTGTTGGAGGTGAGATTAGCATGTCATTGCTTAACTTAACCTACTTGAATGATCTAGATCTGTCCTACTGTTCTTTCCATGGAACTATCCCCCCATTCAATGGTAACATGACCCAGTTAATTTCGCTTGACCTTTCTTATAATCAGTTTACTGGCACCTTTCCCAAGTCCATTGGTTCCTTGACCGCTTTAACTGTTCTTGACCTTTCTTATAATCAGTTGGTTGGAACCATTCCCATGTCCATTGGTTATTTGACAAATTTAACAGAGCTTTACCTACGTGAGAATAACTTTAGTGGAACCATTCCCGAGTTCATTGGTTCATTGACTAAACTAACATACCTGACCCTTAGTTATAATAATTTCAGTGGAATCATTCCAAGATCCATTGGTTCATTGACCAAATTAATAGACCTTTACTTAGAGGATAACTCTTTCTCTGGAACCATTCCTCCAGAATTTGGAAACCTCACCAATTTGCAAAGTCTTTCACTAAGATACCTCGATAGTTGTATAGTTGAAAACTTAGATTGGTTGTCTTCTCTATCTTCATTAAATTACCTTCATATGGATGGAACTTCTCTGGCCAAAGCAAATAACTGGGTAAATGCAATGATAGGTCTTCAAAACCTATATTTGTTAAGTTTAAGTGGATGTGACCTCTCAAAAGTCATGCATCCATATTCTTCAGTTGTCAACTCTTCTCAGTTATTTTATTTGGATCTCTCTTTTAACAACATAAGTGGGAAATTACCAGAATCATTATCAAGTCTTAACCTTAAAAAAGTAGATTTGAGTTCCAACAGCTTTTATGGTCCAATACCTACCTTTCCGCCACATATAAGTTTTTTAGATCTGTCCAGAAACAACTTCCAAGGAGGAATCTCTTTCTTGTGCCAAATCTATGAAAACTTTGAATCTCTTGATCTCTCACGTAACTCATTGACCGGGCAACTTCCAGACTGCTTGAAGAATTTGACGAATCTAAAAGTTCTTAATTTGGGCCACAACAGTCTATCAGGATATTTTCCTCCCTATGTAGGATGTTTGGGTCAACTCGAGATGTTATGTTTATACAACAACAGCTTCTCTGGAGAATTGCCATTGTCTTTGAAGAATAGCACCAAGTTGAGCCTTTTGGATTTGGGGGCCAACAATTTATATGGTAATATTCCTGTTTGGATTGGTACAAACTTGTCAAGGTTGTATGGCCTTAGCGTAAAATCAAACAACTTTTCCGGATCCATTCCTTCACAAATATGTCAATTAGTAAGTCTTCAAATCTTAGACTTGTCGTTTAACAAGCTCCATGGTACAATCCCATCGTGTGTGCATAATCTTACTTCCATGGTTCAAGAACAATTGTTTACGGAACATAATCTACATCATTATAGTAGTATTGTTTATCTTAAAGAAGGGCCTTACTTTGTTGACGATAGATATATTGACAATCTGTTGATTGAATGGCAAGGAAAGGTAAATGAGTTTAGTAGAAATCTGAGATTGGTGAAGACAATTGATTTATCAACCAACAGTCTCACAGGCCAAATCCCATACAAGATCACCAATTTGCAGGGATTAGTATTACTAAACTTATCACACAATGCTCTACTTGGAGAGATTCCGAAAGACATTGGTCAAATGAAAGAACTTCAGACATTGGATTTATCAGAAAACAGTTTCTCAGGCGGGTTGCCACCAAGCATGTCTAAGATGAATTTTTTAAATTATCTTGATGTGTCGGATAATAACTTGTCCGGGAGGATTCCATCTGGCACTCAACTCCAGACCTTTGAACCTTCAAGGTACATTGGAAATGCTGGACTATGTGGACCTCCCCTGACCAAGTATTGTCCCGGAGATAAAGAACTTAAAGTAACACCTGTAGTTGATGAAAGTAAGAGTGATGGCGAAGCCATAGATGAACTTAAGAGATGGTTTTATATTGGAGGGGCAGCTGGTTTTGTTACTGCATTTTGGATAGTATTTGGCACATTACTTCTTAACCGCCGTGCGAGACATGCTTTTTTTCAGTGTCAAGATAGCTTGAAAGATTGGGTGTATGTTAAGGTGGCGGTGTTCATGGCAAAATGGCGAAGGGTTGCACGTGCGTAGTTGTATATATTTTTTGTGTGTTTTTTTCATCTACTTAGTATTGTAATTTCATGCTTTACTTGTATTTGGCAATGGTTTTTAGTCCCAGTTATTAATAAAATTGCCACTAACACCATGGGTGGCCATTTCCCTGCGCTGTGTATATATGACATAGAATTGCAACATATATACTTGATGATGTTAATGTATCATGGATTGCTAAATTGAACAAACATGAACCCTTACGATAAGATATCATGCTTCAAAAGCAACTGCTGGGGTGTACTACAGGCCAATGTAAGCTATATATTACGTTTGAAATCTAAGTGTGGTGTAAAGACTGTAGCGTTGATTTAGTCTTAATTACGAGGAACATGAAATAAGCTCATTGAACGAAACTTTTAGGACCAGATATTTTGGTCTACTGATATTATCATGTTTGGCTTGTGTGTGCATCTATACTCATTAATCACCACCTGGGTTCCACATAACAGGTAACTGTGACTGCTTCACAAACAGGGAAAAACAACACCGTTGGGAAAAAAAAGTTAGGATTTGGTCTCGTGGGCTCAGGAAAAAGAACTACAGTCCCTTCTCTATTCCACGAAGAGGAAGATGAGGAAGCACAAAAGGATAAAAAGATGCGACCTATGGTTCCTATAGATTATTCAACCGAAAAATTGCAGGCTGTGAGCACATGAGAGTCGGTATATTTATGTTGTGTTCAGTTGTGTGTTTCTTGTGGTGTGACCGAGGGTGAGGAAGGCTGATTTCCAACACTGTTTTCGTATCCAATAAATTGGACAACTTATGAAAAGGTTAGTATAGAAGTCTGGCTAGAGTTTACTTTTAAATGGATTGATTTTGATTATGACTGATCCTAAATTGGTAAGCTGAAAGGATTTAGCAAAAAGATGAAATGGGTCAAATGGGATAGAAGACATCCTAAGCGTATTAGAAATGGGTGTTAATGTATTTTGTTCGATAAAATATTATTACTATAATATTTACAGATCAGATATTTGTAAAGGTAAGGATTTCGTTTGGGAATATTCATGACATTATACAGAATGGATTGTATGAACGGATGAGACCATGGATCTCCAAGAAAATAACCGAATTTTTGGGCGAGGAAGAGACAACATTAGTAGATTATAGGGCAAATGGTCTAAAAAACCTATCAACTTTCCACTTTTTACTTTTGTGACAATAAACTTTTTTTTCCTATTAAAACAAAAGTTTCTTAATGACTCTTATTGTAACAAAAACTTAATGACTCTTATTGTAACCAAAGCCGACACGTGGCAACATTAATTAAGGGTTAATAGTCCAAAATTATACAAACTTGCAACTTTTCCTATTGTGACAATAAACTTTTAATTTTCAAATCTCCACCACCAACACCTTATCGCCAACACCATCAAGCATTTGGACCCTTTCACCGGAACCTCTCAACCGTCGGACCCTCCACCATGAGCCTCACTTCCATAGATCCTCACTACGAAACCAAACTATCACGAATCCAGCTGTTGTCGTCATTGCGATATGCCGCCATGCTTGCTTTGCCGACCAATTTTGCTGCCGCCGCTATTGATGGCGTTTTGAGTTATATAATATGAGGTTTTGGGTCTTTTTCCATATAAATATGAGTTTCTTTTTTAAATCTTTAATCAGAAGATTTTTAATTTTTATTTTATTTAATATGTGAAAATCCGATTTTTAGTATTATTTATTAGATCGATATTTGATTTTAATATATGAAAATCCGATTTTTAGTGTTCTTTTTAATATATCAAATATCGATCTAATAAATAACACTAAAATCGGATTTTTCATAAAAAGAATCTTTCGATTAAAGATTTAAAAAGAAACTCATATTTATATGAAAAGACCCAAAACCTCATATTATATAACTCAAAACGGCATCAATAGCAATGGCGGCAATAAATGGTTGGCAAAGCAACATGGCTAAGCATCAGAATGACGACAACAAGGGATTCGTGATAGTTTGTTTCGGTGAGTGAGGATCTATGGAAGTGAGGTCGGGCGGTGAGGTCCGACGTTGAGAGGTTCCGGTGAAAGTGGGTCCGCGCTTGATGGTGTTGGCGATAAGGGGTGTGGTGGTGGGAGATTTGGAAAATTAAAAGTTTATTGTCACAATAGAAAATGTAGCAAGTTTGTATATTTTTGGACTATTAACTGCTAATTAATGTTGCCACGTGTCGCTTTTGGTTACACAAGAGTCATTAAGAAGTTTTTGTTACAATAAGAGTCATTAAGAAACTTTTGTTTTAATAGGAAAAAAAGTTTATTGTCACAAAAGTAAAAAGTGGAAAGTTGATAGGTTTTTAGACCATTTGCCCTAGATTATATGTGTCAAGCCCTCAAGAACACGTGATGCAAATGAGATGTTAGAGCTGGTCACTATTTTGGACGATGAAGTGAAATGTTTGTGTTAAAGATGTGGAGAATGCTCATTTTGAAGTGAAGAAAGTGGAGACTGGTCTTGCAGGAAGAGCCAAGGCTTAAACGCTCTCCTTTGTTGCTATCATTTGTAAACTAATAATCTCGCCATTGCTTCTAACTCGAAGGACCGAACTTGCTCAACAGAAACTCTACAACCTAATAGCGGTTGAGAGCAGTTAATTAACCGCCAAAAACGGTTATGTTAGTTAGTTATTTAACCGCCAAAAAGCTGTTACAAAAACAGTTAGAAACGGTTATCTCTTAACCGGTGTGTCGTTTGGGAAATGCCCATTCTTTTAGTATAAATACGATGTAATGAATCATTTACAAAAGTTAGACGATTAGTTATTCAAATTTCATATCGTTATTGTTTGCATATTTCATATCGACTCACTTAATCACACGTTAGGGACCAACATTTGGCATCAAGAGCCTTTGTTACATCTCGTTACACCATCATCTCAACACCAGATTTCTTGTTTAACGAGGCAATATCAAAACCAGAACCTTGTTTTAACGAGACAGAATCAAACCCAGAACTTGTTTAACGAGATATACACATTCCAGAAAAACTTAACGAGAAGGAGAAGGGAACCAAAAGCAGAAAAGAAGCGCTGGTCTTTGGATCCGAAAGAAGAAAACAGAAACTTTGGTTCTGGAAGAAGAATACACGCTGAAACATTGTTTCAGGAAAAGGAAGACGTTTCAAACTAGGAGACGTTGTTACTTGGATAACTAGGACACAAGATAAGTAGTATACAACTTATCTTTGTGTCGAAATTGCAAACGGAGAGGACACCCATTCCATTGTGGTGTCGGTTTTTCTGTTGTGAAGCATTACACGCAGCAACAGAAGAGAAGGAGTTACTTGACCAAAAAGAAAGACGCGTTAGGATACCTTTTATAATACCGCATATATAAGAAGAGAAGACGAGACGTTGCTTGGAGATAGAAAATACACAACCGGTTAGAAAACAATCAAGTGTTGTTTTGGAAGAAGAAACGCTAGCGATATAAGACTATTAACAAAAGGACACAACTTGATCAAACCTATCCAACATTCCCTCATCCGTAGATGTTATGGCAGGTCTCGTGCATAGCAGTTGATACTTATGACTTCGAACTGCATTTATACATGACCCCTTACTCTTTTTTTCTTTATCACAATTTCCTGACAGTCCACCCTCCAACGATATTGTGGAGTCTCCCCAACAATATTTGAACCAACAGAAATCGTAACACCCTTACAGTATTACCACTTTGAGTCTTGAAGATCTCCATACCAAGTATATTTTCCTTTGCTTCATTCAGCAAAACCTTAGTAACCCAGATCTGAGTGTTACTTTCGCAAGTAAACCTCATATAATCTATATAAAGGAATAATAATATGAACATACCTGGTGCATACTTCCAGTTATATATGTTAGTGTCGTCATTGTTTCGCCTGAAACCATTGTTGAGCATATACACATACTAGACTGAGTATCCATATATTCTTTCATTAGAGCCATTCACTTGAAAATTGACTCACAAGAAACTCCATCGCAGAAAGTCAATGACTCGTGTGCATATTCTTCTATAACTGCAGCAACTTCTAAAGCAGCCATAATACTCTTACCTTTATACCTGAGTGGTTCTCGTATTGAACATTGCTCCCTATCAAGTGCAAACTGATAGGCGATTAAATCTTGAGTCTCAAAAACCTATGAACCATCACTCATATCGCAACTCCCTAGAGGTTACACCTCAAATCCAACTCCATGCAACATATCTGTTGAACACATACCTACACAGACCCTTTAAGAGTAGTATACTGGTCATTCTCAAAGTAAACCATGTCCCTAAACATGACAATGTCAAACTTAACCATTGACATCATGTAAACCCTTGTAAAATTGATTAAACCTAGTTAAAAAACTACCCTAAAATCGACTAACAAGTACCATGTGTGCAACTCTTCAAAGTATTGAATTTTGTTTTCTTCAATCAACTCAACGCTTGGGGATGTTTGGTAGAGGTGAATGGAATAAGGAGAGAGGGAATGCAGAGGTATTCCTTTGTTTGTTTACGTTTGGGAATAGAAAGGGAGGAACAAAATAGAAAGCAGAGAATCCAAAATTTAAGCTAAACTCATTCTCACGTTAAATCCCCTCTAAAATCAGGGACTCATTAAATGGCAGTCGGGTACAAAATAGAAAAGCCATGTGCATGGCACATGCTACCACAATCTAACAAAAACAGTCAAACCCTAGCAAAATCTCCTCTAGTGCTTCTTTCAGTTATTTCAAGTTTTTAATTCATCTTCATCCATAATTGCTGAATTCAGTTTCATAAAACCATATTCCTTATGTGGAAAATAGCCTATTATCACAAAACGCCTATCATTTAATCTCAAATGCGCTTTCGAGGATCATGGTGGATGAGCAAGAATTTAAAGAAGCACTAGGATAACTCACAACATAGGAGCAATGTTCAAATGTGAAAATCCAAATGTAGCAGACCTCTCCCTGCATTAAGAAAATGGGATTAAAAGACTCCATAAAACACAAAAGAACTTGCCTAACAATGATGGAGACGTAAAGTTTTTGCTATATTATTCAAAATCTATGCTTCGTTTTTGTTTTTTACAAGAATGATTTGCGTATAAAATTATTTTCGATTCAATTTTATAACTAAACCAAACAAGAGAATTGATTTGGGTGCAAACATCACAAGTTCATTCTTTATGTGTACAAAACAATGGAAATGATTCTCATATTTTTGAATTATTCTCTTTCCATGCCATTTCATTCTCTGTCACAATTCCATTCTTTGTGATTCTCTCGTACCAAACATCCCCTAACAAGAAATCAAGTAACCCGAGAGCTACCCAAAAAACCCTTTGAAGTAAATCTTTTGTCGATTAAACCCTAGCAAACTTGAAACTTAAAACCCTAAGTAACAAACTAGTCGACAAAACCCTTGATGATAGAAAAACCCTAAAATTCTCTCTCTCTAGGGGCGATCAGCCGCCACCCACTCCTCCTTTTTCCAGCCACTAAAAATCACTAAAATCGTATCTCTACCTCTAAATCATTGTTTATTGGTATGCAATCGGTTTGTTGATTGTGTATTCTTGCGGGTGGCGGCTGGAAGAGATCTTTTTTATCCTTATTTGTGACTGATTGTCTCTTCTCTATTCGATTTATTCTTTCTCTAATCTGTATTGATTATTGATCTTAGACTGAATTGTTAGGGTTGAGTCGGTTGTCACAATATCTATTTATAAATCGTCCTTATTCTCAGTCGAAACCCTAATCTTTATCCTCTATTGTGAATCGTTATTTTTTAGGGTTTTGGATCATTTTCTGGGTTTTTAGATCGTTCCTTTTATCCTGCTTGGTATATGTTGGTTTTAAACCGAATCTCTATTTAAAAGGGGCGATCTTTTCTTCTTTGCGCATAAAGATTTATAAAACCTTTATTGGTTTTTACTTGTTATTGGTTCTGGTCTGGTGGTGATCCTTAATCGATGTTATTATCGATTCTGGTATAGTGCTTCATGGTCGAAATCCTTATTTAAGGTTTCTTATCTAATGATCGTTTTTGGAAGTGGTTTTTACCTGCATGCTGGGCACGTTGGATGAGATCTGGTTCGTTTAAGGTAGTGGGTTTAGAGAGAGTGGTGTGTATCTGTTCAAATTCATCATGGCTGCGCATTGGTGGATCCTTTTTTAGGGTGTACCATGCTACTCATTCAACGAGCTCATTGGGTTCGTTTAAATGTGTTGCTGGTCGATGATTATATGTGTTCTACCTGCATGATTAGTTGGACGTTGATGATAGCTGATTGATATGGGTCATGAATTGGTAGTGTTTGTTCGAGCTGATTACATGCAACCCTTACATTAGGGTTTTGCTTCATGCCTGCTATATCATTTGTTAATTGGTTCGATGTGGTTCATGTTATATCTGGGTCGTTTTCCTTTAGCGATCACAGTCTTATAAGGGCTGGTTTACGATTGATGTTACTTATTTCAGCCTTTGTGTGATCATGGGAGGCGTTGTGGCATTGTGACTTGACCATTGGTTGTCTTCAAGTGTTTCAATCGGATTGGTAGGAAGATTGGTTCAAGTTATTATATGCTGGATGGTAGGGTCGATTAGACCATGTTTATGTTTCAAATTCGATTTGCTACGGTTTCCACTCTTATTAGGTTATTAGATTTTCCATAATACTAATAGAAGACGCAAATGGATTTGTTTTGGAATTATCACTTGGAAGGCGGGGAAACTTGGTTATGGGTTTCTTCATGTTAAAGATCTGGATGGCTATGATGACTTTGAAGACTTAAGTGTTTATATTGTATTTTTATCTTTAGTCATTGTTAGTTGTATTTGGATTTGGTAGTTATAAGAATGGCATGTCATTCTTATATAGTGGATAGGTTTATGTCCTTAGGGACTGAGATGAGGGACTCACTCTCATCCGTTGTACTTCAATGTTTTTTTTGTTTTATATATTTACCAGGGTGCAGGATTACTCCCCTTTACCCAAAAAAAAAAAAAAAACCCTTGATGATAGAAGAACCCTAACCGAAAAGCCCTGAACAAAATCGATCAAAGAAAACCCTTTGATGACACCCTTGCTCAAATCGATCAAACTTCATTACCAAACCTTGAAGTTGAAACTTCTTGTAAAACTTTGTCACCTTTGAAGCTCAAACCCAAAACTCCAAGAACCTTGTGACAAAAGAAAATGATTTCCTATAACCTAGGAGAATTGGTTCACCTCCTTGCAAGAGAACTTAAAGAACCTCGTTGCCCAAGTAATCTTGACTAGTAAACCTAGAAACCTTGAACCTTGTAATCTCCACAATGATAGCCAAACAAAAACCGAAAACGAAAAAAAAAACACAACCATCGGATCAGAAACTTCGACAGCGTATATCTCTTTCCTCGAAGCTCCGATGCAAGATCCCGGTCCTAGATCTATATGTCTTTAACTTACGATTCAAAATTCATACAAATCCAACAATTAATGTTCTCGCAACGTCAATTCTCCAACGACTGCGTAGTAACTGACGAACCAAACCCAGTCCTAATTCGGCTCTATCCACGTTGGGTGATTCCTTGTTCTCGAACAAGGATCTGATACTAATTGTTGGAAGAAATTCAATAAACCGGTTTCTAAAGCGGAACCACGAATCAATAACTACTCCAACAATACCTCGACAAAAGGTTATGATCCCTTAATGTCGAGTGGCACCAGAAGACACACGAGATATTATACACTAAAACGTTTATTAAACGTGAGAAAAAAAACAAGGTACAAATAAACCTCACCTCGTCATCTCTATTTATAGAAAATGAGAAGGGGGACCTAATACTTGGTGAATAAGGAATCTATAATTGAGGAGGTTAGGAGATTTCCTAATACATGCCTAATCTTCTTATGTTTGAGCTACACTAAAGCTAGCCCCCTAAACTTATATCCTAATTATTATACACTAATATTTTAACAATGACTTTTAGGCTAAAAGATCCTTCCTAACTTTTTCATCTTGATTGCAATGTGGCATTTCACCTTATATAATTTAAACAGGAACATCGCGAGCGAAAAACATCAAACCCGAACCACCAAAACCATCTATAAGACTTCTATCACAAAGAAGAAATCCATACCAAACCCAAACAAACAATGCGTAACTCCAAACAAATAAAAAAACAAACATTTAAATAGCTACATCAACTACACATATACCTGATCATTGAATAACGTGTGGCTCACATCAACCCCAGAATAAATAAACATATGAGCTAGCGTGTCTCTGATATGAGATCGAATCACATCCGCATGCATATCCCAGTCTATAGCCGGTCGGGACGTCTACTGCTGACTTTCTCACGCCATATATTGGTGCCCATGCGTCTATAGCATCACTCATTGGTGGTAGAGGAGAGGGTGGAAACGAGGCTATATAAGACTATAAGAGTAACGTTGTCCATTCCACCTTACAACCGGGGCAGGGTATCGAAATGGCATTGTACCACGTTACCTTATATAACTTAAACAAGGAAATCGTTGTCGAAAAACATCAAACCCGGACCACCAAAACCATCTCCACTAGATCCATCACAAACAAAGAATCCATACCAAACCCAACAACAAAATTAACCAATATGCAGATTATATTAACTCCAATCGGCTATTTCAACAATAATTGTGCAGAAAATGAGCAAATATCAACAAATAAATTGTGTATGGAAATTAAAAATGTGGATAATATGAGGTTATAATCTAACATGACTGCAAGAGACCAAGATTTATAAACCTGGGAATGTACTATATAGGAGGGTGGGCGGGTAACATTAGAAAGGGTTTCCCAAAACTAGAGATAAAGTTGTGGATGCGAAAAAAACGATAGGTGAAAAATAGAGAGTTTTACAAACTACTTGGAAGCAACATTTGATCTCGTAAAGTTTCTATTTTTAGTAGCTTATTTTTAAAAAAGAAAAGAAAAATCAATCTTTTTAGTCTTTAGCGCCAAACATGCCATAAAATAACTACATAATTATCCCGATTTAAGTGATAACCTCGTCCCGAAACACGCAAACTTTTCTTAATAATTCCGCAGCAACGTATGGGTTGCAACTTTCTGGTTGTTATTAAAAGAGGGTTCAAAGGCTGCTCCTGGTATTAACATGAGATCAGTGCAGACTAAATTACCATAAACATAAAGGCTTACATAAAACTGTAATTTTGGAAACCCAACTTGTTTCGATTTCTTGATTTCACATGGCTTTACAAGCCCTAGAATTCATTTAGAAAGGAAAATAAAACACAACAATCAAAGGGAAAAATGTACAACAACATTTTCATATGTTGCAGCCCACTCCCATTTCCTACAACACTCGGGGTGCAATCACTGAGTCCAGACCACATGACCATCAAGTTGGTTCACGGTTCACCCCTCAGTTCCAGTCTAACTATCATCAAAGTTTCACGATTAACCATGTACAACTCTAAACAATAAAACATCAGATTTTAATCAGCTTCATAAATCACTTGAAACGTTAAGTTTCTTTTTCTTCGGTTTGTCTTTGATTATTGCGCTGTCAAAGGGCTCTGCATCATTTGACGTTCCAGCCATTATTGAGGTGCTCAACTTTTGCCTCTTCTTCGGGATTAACTTTTTGGTTGCTTCGTCCATTGACATTTTTGTTGGCTCGGATGGTTCTGCATCATTCAGCGTACCCGCTATTGTTGAGATGTTTAACTTTCGCTTCTTTGGGGTTAACTTTTTGGGTGCTTCTTCCATCGACTTTTGGTTCACTAGTTCCATTGACTGTTTTAGTGCTTCTTCCATTGCTATGAGATCTTCTGGTGCTACTATTGGTTCTGTAGGGTCCACAGGTGGTGGTGGAGGTGGTTCGTCATAATATATGGCATCATCGAGGGCGTAAACTAGTAGAGCAAGTGATGAAACAGTTGAGATTTTAGCCGCAGTTGAAGGTGACGACCAATACCACCATTCTTTTTTCAAGTGCTCTGTTTTAATCATGTCCTCTAAGATCATAGTCGCTTGTGCCATCTGAAATGCATAAGGTTTCGAAATTTATCACATAAAGATACACTAGGTACTACATTTGTATGCATAAAGTTTACGTGCCAGGTCATCAAAGGTGACTCGGGTTGGGTTTCCCCGGCGGTACCAAAAGAACATAATCACTCAATCACGTAATAACAATTTTAACCATTGCTGAGTAAAACGAATCTTTGAGGACCAATTACTAAATCACTTAAGGGACTAAACTGTAGTTGCAAAAAAAGACAGATAAGAATACAAACTTACCTGGTAAATAGATTGGGCCGATTTCACAAAAGCGCACCAAGCTCTTAATTTATCGGAGCCTCCTCTTGAAGGTCTAAAAGCTTCTCGCAGAAGAGCGGCTTCAATATCCAGTAAATTGAATTTCAAAGACCGAATAATTTCAAAAGCTTTTCCAGTTAACGTCCGGGAAGAAGAGCATGATGGGGGTTTTCCAGTTTTACCCTCGGAGTTTAACCCGTCAACCTCATATGGTAACTCGTTTTGGGGTTCTGTTAACCTAGAATTGTGTCTTACCAAGAATCCAGCTTTATCGTCTAAAGGGTTTCCATTTGACCAAGTCAATCCATTAGCCAGAGTCAACTGCTTCTCAAGAGTGTCACATTGATGCACCGTGACTGAAAAATGTCGAGTGGCATGAAGAACAATGGTGTCGTGTAGACCCCACTAGTTCCAAACAATCACACCGATATATTTTCCTCACCATTGTCCTTCAGGAATGAACCAAATTTCTTTTCAAATGCTGCCTTTGCATTGCTGACATGAACCGTTGACCTCGAGCAACTAGCTTGCAGATCAATTTGAAGATTCTGATCATTTGATTTGTTTCTTTGCCATTTAAAAATCGACTTTTTAAGTTCCTTTTCCTTTGCATCATCATCTCTCAACCACTCAATCAGAGCCTCAACCTCGGCATCTGATTCATAGCAATTCCAAGTATCAAATTCCTCACCATCACTGTCGGGACCAGATACAAACAACCTTCCGGGGTGGCCAAGAACCCAGTAGAGTCTTCCGGCTGAGTCATGACCCAAGAAGTTCCTATTAGCATCAGAATTATCTGTGCTCATATGATTCCGAATTACCGTTGAACCCAAAGTCTCGTCACACAAGAATTGTAGAAGCATAACCCTCTGCAAAAAAATGTCCAAAGAGATTGAGTAACTCTTCATGTCATTTATATAAATTCGTCAGTCCTCACAATTTATTCAGTGCAAAGTCGTTGCCAACCGTTATCATGTCGTCAAAAATTACTGTCTCAAATTACCAAATTAACATGTCACCAAAATATTAGTTCCTAAATCGGGACAGTAAAAAGTATAATCACCAAAACAACACTTGCAACCAAGTATTTATCTTTAATCTTCCATTTAACTATTTCGAGAAATTCAAAATACCATAATATAGGACGGGTCGGTCACGTTGAGTAACGAATCAAAACAGGTTGGGGTTGAAACGGGTCATTTACAGTATCGGGTCGAATCAGGTTGGACATTGGATGCCAAGTGCATTAACTATGAATTCAGATAATATTATAAATAATAAATGTATTAACTTTGAACTTAAAAAACGATATAACTACTAGAGTAACGATATAACGATATTTTTTATGACATTATGGAACAATTTTACGATCACCGGTGACCCACATCACTCGTGCCCCGTCTACTTTCTTATTTAACTCTATTTATATAAAGAAATAATTGATCCGTCTCAAAATAAGTGGTTCAAAATAGCCACATCAAAATGGGAATAATTTACCAAACTTGTATTAAGCAAAGATACATATTTTTGTATTACTCCACGACTTAAAAAATACAGTTCCGTTAGATATCTTTTATCTGATATTAGATATCTTCGGATCAGTTTCCAAGTTAACAGAAGTTTGTTGGACATTCAAAGTCAAAATAAGACAACTAACAGTGATGCAATATAAGTCAAAACTAACCTCCTTGACGCCTAATTCCCAATAATCTGATTTCTCCATCTTATCGCTAAATTTGCCACTTCCTTTAAACCACTTGTAAACTCTCTGAATCTTCATCCTCTTGGGGTTGACTAAAATCAAAATCCTCTTCTTGCGCTTGTCTTGTGAATTCTGAAATGCAAGTAGGGCAATACCAACTCTTTTTCGAACCCTTGGAAGTGGAGGATATAGACAGTATGTATGATACTCTGAATTACATCTATCACACAAAAGCAAGACATGGTCGTTTCGTCCTTTCCACATACTTTGCAGATCCCTCCTCCCATGGTGCAATGGGAAGTGTGCTCGTGATTGTGTCTGCAAACATTGTGTTTTGTACAATTTTGGTCTCTTCAGATGATACATTGGAACCGTTGATTCTGCTGACCAGTGAAAGTACCTATATAAGAAAAATCATACTTATTGGCAATTCGGGTAAAGTGTCACATGTTTGCTTAGAATAAGATATAAATTCTTGATACAGAAATCAACTGACCTCTTGCTCATACAGTTCCTCGAACTTCTTAAAGAAAGATTCAATCAAATTCAAGCATTTAGGTTTGTTCCTGTTATTCTTAAATTTGCACGAACCTGCCAAAAGATCATACATGTCAGATATCCAGACAGTTAGAACTTAGAACTAGAGGTAAAAGAGGCGCCAAGTTGGGTAACAGGTCAACCCGTGTTTTTAAATCGTGTCACAACAGGTCAAGTGGATTGGCTTGGTTTAATTAGTAACTACTGTATTAAATATAGAGAAGGCAATTTCGACCCAGTTACTTATTAAAGGGTCGATTCAGAAAATGTTTTGCCTCTGACAGGAAAACAGATAAAAACGATATGGCAAAAAATGGTCTAAACTGATCAAACAAGTCGAAAGTTGCCCCAAAATGGATTTTGAAAGCTTGAAATCCCTAGTAAACTAATACACATTTCGTTATCATATCTATATACACTAATTACTTTTATAAGAAATTGGACAAAGTGTTATGGATGAGCCCAACCTCACCCGTGCCAAAAATTACACATTTTATCAGTTCCCCATCCCGCACATATTGCCACCTCTATATCATCAGACTAAAGATGACCACAAGAATTGTACTATTTACATAATCACCAACCATTATTATTCTTAATAAAGCAAATGTAGTGAGTAAAGCATTTAAAAACACTTGCACATGATTTCAACGCATTCTATTATAGGGCTACTATTTTCAGCCAAACCCGTTAAAGATTTTTTTCTTTCTTTCTCGGCATACCTCATGAACATCCTCAATAAAAGATTCATGTGAGCCACCGTAGAATCCTGCATCCAATCTGAGGTCAATGGTCCGGAAATCTAACAAGCGTGAAAATTCATCGGGTTTCAACAAAGATTCCGCCATGAGACCAAAAACAATTTTGTTTTCATCCTGAGCAGCAACAGGGCGTAGCACCATACGACACCGTTTTATGATGACATGAGATACCTTCTTCACAACAAAACTTTCCTTTACTTCCTACTTAGTGACATGATTTTCAATTTTTGCCTTGTCAAGAACCTCACGTACAATTCTCTGTTTAAATTCCAAGTAGAAATTAATTCAAAAATATAATGGAGAAGTGCAAATAGGGTGGGATGTGCCACGGGTCAAAACCAGTTGAGTTAAGTTGACCCATAACAGTTCTTTACCAAAAATTGATATTTTATTAAAATATTTCTTGAACATACCCGTTTGACTAATATCTTGATTGTATTCGTTAGAGATACAACGTAACCCGAATAACCCATTTAAAAAATAAAGGTCAAAATGACCACCTTTAGAATACGGATACAATTTTCAAGAGACGAGAATCAAATTACAAACCTTTGTGGGTCCTGCAGCATTACCCTTGTAAACATCTTTGCTTATGGACTCCCTCAGCATCTCTGCAGCCCAGCCGGCCTGGTGGTCCTTTATTTAAAGAATCCCGAATCCTGTTTCTTACTTTTGCTCCCACGTTTGTCGCAAAGTTTTGTATAGGTTCTATACGGTCAATCCACTCGGGCTTGTCATCAATTCTCTTTGTCTCTATGACAGATTCGTCGATATCAAGATCTTTTAAATCGATAACAACGTCTAAAACATAAATAAATTAAATTTTATTAAAGAATTTTCTTTGACGCCTCTGATATCGCCTGAGAATAACATAAAATCTGTTTTGGTTGGTATCTCTAAAACATAAATAAATTAAATTTTATTAAAGGAAGGTAAATAAATATTACCACAGCGTCGGCCTTGATTGCAGCCATTCCTCTAAGATTACCACAAAGTGGACCACCGTTCCCGTTCAAGTAATGAAACACTTATTCATACTCATGACTAGAAATGTCCAAATAGTCGATATTATCATCCATAGACTTCAGAACTAATATATATCTCCTGGCTAATTCTGGCCATGTAATTTCATTCACAGGAAATATACCAATCTTTAGCGTTTGACCAGACACAATCACATCAATGTTTTTCTTCCTTCCTTTTCTGGGCTTCGACTCCATGGCACCAGATGAATATTAATTGAGACTTTAGCTAGCATATCTTCCACCAACATCTTCAGCATTGCCATATGAAAGTTCGATAGTGGTGATCGACAACCATTGTTATCATCATTTGTTGAGTTCAAATCATCAACTCGTGGATTTAGTAACTCGTATTCCAACTTTTGTCTCGAGAGAGGTGCCTCTTGCCCCAAAATGTTATAAAATCGCAAGGAAAACTCATAGGCCTGAACAGACGAATTAATAAATTATTAGAGTTAAGGACTGAGGCTTCATATCAAAGGTGTGCAAAAGCATATCCCAACCAGGACATAAATTGACCAAACTACAGCTGACTAGGCTTAGTTCGGTTCTAGATTTAAAGAAACTAGTTTAAAATTGAAAACGCCATTTTAGGTTTTAATTTTACAAACCCATCTTTGTATACGGTTCACCTTCCAGTTTTGTGACCTAAGTAGTTTAGATAGTGTCGTTATTGTGTTTTATTTTTGTTGTGGTCCTGGTTAAACCCACAGAACAACCCTGTTTAGAAAGGGCAATTTTAACCCATTTACTTGTAAAATAGAAAAATTGCCAATGAAAAAACGGACCAATTGGTCAGATGGGTCAAAAGCTGCCCAAAAGTATATGTAGACCTCAGAAAATCATATTGTTTTTGAAATAAAATGAAAAATCATTAGCTACTAATAAGGTGCAATAGCCAAACGAGGGGAGTTTTGATGCGACTAATTCTTTTAGAGATGATATGAACAAGTGTTTTGGCCCTGTTTTAACCCGTTACCTGCCCCACCCATTTTGTCACCTCTAGCCCTGGTGCATCATACTATCTATAGATCTAAAGCAATAGTTTGATACCTGGAGAACATTCCCGACTAAACCACGAGGAAGGTTTGAAGCGATTTCATTGCCTGGTGGTCTGATTCGTGTATCAGTTTCAACAGGACTATCTGATACTGTTGGCTGTGAATTATATTTCCTTAGCCCCGTAAAAAACCCACTTCTGACAGTATGAGAAATATTGTTTTGACATCTGGTATCCAAAGATATATATTCTGAACAAGCAGCAACCCCAGGAAGCAGTTCTATAAGTTCTTGTACGAACTCTGCATCAAGACCAAATCTGTCCACTTGCAACCATTTTCTCAGCAAGTTACAAGCAACTTCAAGCTGGTCAATAGTCTGTACAAACCTAGGGATGTTGTTAATTGGACAATTCAAACCACCAAACTTATTTAACGAATCGTTACTATACGAAGTATAAAAGTATTGACTTTCAGCACGGTGGTTACAGCAAAAAGTCAACAGTTTCATATCGTGAAACGCTTGACGACAAGCACGTATAAAAGTTTCTATAACCATTTGCCAAACGGATGAAGGTGTTCTACCCTCGACTAAAAATTCACCGATGGTGTCACCATTAATAAAGTTATCATTAGTCAACTGTTGACTTTCTTGAGGAGGAAATACACAGCTCGAAATTTCATCAGAGGGCCCGCAGAGTTTGTAGATCACTGTTGAAGCATTTGGGATTGAATGTTTTGTGCATGGCTTTCGATTTACTCTGAATATCGACCCAGTTACTTATTAACGGGTCGATTAAGAAAATGTTTTACCTCGGCGGGAAACAGATAAAAACAATATGGCAAAAAATGGTCTAAACTTATCAAACAAGTCGAAAGTTGCCCAAATAATATAATTCAAAATACAGCAACTAATACTAGTATAAAGTTTGTTCTCATTCTTACAAACACTTATTACTTTGGATAAAAGTGTTGGTGAGCACAACCTCCAGTGGCGGAACCAGGAAACGAGGATGTGGGGGGCAAAAAAAAATTTTTGGACAACAACAACAAAATGCGGAATAGAAAACTAGGATCGTAATGATAAATCGAGTATTTTTACTTTGAAATGATGGATTTATAAAGCTTTAGAGTGTTGAATGTTGGGTTTTAGTATGTGGGTGGGGGGCAATTTGAGTTTTGGGTGGAGGGCACTTTCGAAAAAAGATCAAAATTATACAAAAATTACACTAAAATCTCGACTTTTTCGACTAGCCATGGGGGCACTTGCCCCCCATTCTTACTAAGTAGATCCGCCCCTGACAACCTCACTGTGCCTAAGAATTACGAAAGGAGTAGAAACTGTCAGATATAGTTACCATAAATGGGTGGAAATTTTTTTTCTTTCTTTATATACCTCATGAACATCCTCAATAAAAGATTCATGTGAGCCACCGTAGAATCCTGCATCCAATATGAGGTCAATGGTCCTGAAATCTAACAAGCGTGAAAATTCATCGGGTTTCAACAAAAATTCCGCCACCAGACCAAAAACAATTTTGTTTTCATCCTGAGCAGCAACATAGCGTAGCACCATACGACACCGTTTTGTGATGACATTGTTTGTTGATATGTTTCGGCACACTAGGTAAGGATTTAGCCCGTTTATGTTACTTATAAATCATTCTTAGGTAATCAGAACAAAAACCCTGTATATTAGTTAGACTTCCCGATGCTTACGTGAATAGATAATCGGCAATCATGATTTGTGTGTTTTTTTTTTGTGACTAACATATGTAGTTCTAGTGCTACGTCAGTTTGGTGCTAGGAATTGTGTTTGATATATGTCTCGGCCAATTTGGCATCGAAAAATGGGTCAACAACAGCCCATGGCATATTCTGCATCCTAACCAGTTGTGACCCAACCTACATCTTGTTGGACCAGTCCACAGAAAGCGTTCCAACAGGCCTTTGTCAGCCCACAGTTTAAGAAAACAAAAATTGATTAACATTTACTTCCCCATTATCATTATAAAGTATAAACACTTTTAGTCTCTGTAATCTTTCCTAGCTATTGATACGTTTTTTTATTAACTGTTGTTTTTAGTTTGATGTCAGAACCAATATTTACGTCTGACGTGATTTTTGTACCCAAAAATGTTCATATCAAACCAAATTCGTTTTCATAAATCACAGTGATTGAAAATATTTTTTTGGTAACTTACACCATTGGTCCCCATGGTTAGGGTGGGTTGCAGGTACAGTCCTCAAATCTAGGGTTATGCAGCCGTAGTCCCCAACATCACGTTTTTACTCCCTCACATTCCAAAGCCCTAACACTCGTTAAAAACCTCGTTAGCTGCAATGGTTTTTTCGTCTTTTTAGCCTTTCATTACCAAACACCCCATTATAGTTTATGTTCGTGTATATTAGTAGCAAATTAAATCTCAACTAGGCATTACAACGTTTGATTCATCATCATTTTAGTTGCAAATTAAACTGGTCTTTTTTCACTTACGTGATTTGCATCATGTGTTTCATGAGTCGAGTCGAAACTTACTATCTTGACAACTAAAACATTTTTTAGCAACAATAGTGCGAACAATATCAAACTAATTCACCCTAAGAATTTAATCTTATAATCGATTAGACAATACAATAGAATTTTAACAAATTTGTTGCCATTATTTACCAACCTAATTCAAAACGAGAAAACGTGTACCAATTGTTGCACTTTTATAAACACCAAGTTGCATAAAGTAAAAGGCCAAAATTTTCAGATGCATCACTGACATGGATCAATGCATATTGGTTTATCAAATAAAATGACACACTTTCTTTAACCAAGGTGAGAAAACGTGTACCAATTGTTTACCAACTCTTTTCTGCAACATACAATTTTTCGTTTTCAAAGTCTATATATATGTTGGTTTATCAAAAAAATAACACTTTTTCTTTTACCAAGTTGAGAAAACGTGTACCAATTGTTTATCCTTTTCAAAGTCTATATGTGTTGGTTTATCAAATAAAATAACATCAACCAATACCAATTATAAACAACAATATATACATTATGGGAGAAAATATTTGCTTTTACTTTATGCAAACTCATGTTTTATTTATCTTTTCACTCTTTCTACTATGGTTTAATACCACGACAGCCACTTCCTTTGGCCACAAACTGGTTGTAGCAGCAGGAGGGGCTACTAATACGTGCATCGATAATGAGAGAGAAGCTCTTCTTGGTTTCAAAGCTTGCCTTCTAGACCCCAATGACCTGCTCTCTACATGGAGACCCGAAGAAGAAGAAGATTGTTGTAAATGGAGTGGAGTCAGTTGCGACAACCAAACACGTCATGTCACAATGCTTGACCTGCCATGCTACTATTATAAAGGTCGTGTTGGAGGTGAGATGAGCCTTTCATTGCTTAAATTAACATACTTGAATCATCTAGATTTGTCCTACTGTTCTTTTCATGGAACAATCCTCGCTCATCGGTAACATGACCCAGTTAATTCTCTTCACCTTTCTTATAATCAGTTTACTGGCACCTTTCCCGAGTCCATTGGTTTCTTGACTGGTTTAACTTTTCTTGACCTTTCTGAAAATCAGTTGGTTGGAACCATTCCTATGTCCATTGGTGTAACACCCCAAAATATCGCAGCGGAAGACTGTGTCATCGGGTGCTACTATAATACAAAGTACAAGTTATAGAAAACGACCTCTAAATGAGACGTTTGAAAAGTTACCATTCGATTAATGAAATCAGAGTTACAAACAATGAGGTCCCAAAGTATAATACAAAATGTTTCAATGGTAAATACGAATATAAAGTCTTCAAAACATGTCATGACTTTAAGTTCCATGCAATGACTATCGCCTTATTGACCGAGATAAACATGCTAAAGTGTCAACACAATGGTTGGTGAGTTCATAGAGTTTGTTTAACATGTAAAGCCTTTAAAGAATGTTCACACAAAGAAAGGCATTGTAAATCCACTCGGCCCAAGTTCCGCCATAAAGAACTTGCAACCCGTGGTGTTCACAACCCATCGCCAAAATATAGTTTGCACAATACACCGGATTATATTCACCCATGGTCAAGAATCCGTACACATGGGCGGGCACCTTCCCAAATAGTACTATATTAATCCCATGGTCATGAATCGGGTACCATGGGTGGGGTATATACCGACTTATAGTACTATCAATACCTCTCCGACAAGATAGAGTATTGTCGACGCTTGTAAATACAATTCATGTATTTAGCAAGTATTTCCAAGCATGTAAAACGAAATCAAGTGTAACGTAATCAAGTATAATGCAACCAAGTATAATGTAATCAAGTATAATGCAATCACATATAATACAATCAAGTATAATGTTTTGAGTATTTGTAAAGTAAAAGAAATAGTTGAGCATGTATCTCCCAAAGAGTTTGTAAAACAAGTATTAAAAGAGTAGGGGCTATGACTCACGGTAATTCTTAAAAGTTTAGAGTACTTGAAAGTAAATAAAATATTTGAGCATGTATCTCCCAAAAGTAATTCAAAAGGTATAAAAGTAGGGCTATGAAACTCACCGATAAAACCGATGAATGATACTAGAAAATTGGGCGGCTCCGCATCTAAATTCAAAAATCCATTTCTAAACTATAAAACCTCTAAATCACCTCATATCTACCCCATAACTATCCCGATAGCTTCAAAACAAAACCCATCTTTAATATTGCCCGATCTATTCTTGCAAAAGTTTTGAGAATTTCGGGACCCATGTACCCAACCCACCATTGTGTAGCTCTTAATCCAACAATGAAATACAAAATAAACTTAATTTTATGTGAGAGAATATTTATGCCTTCAACTTATGTGTATAAATCTGAGCCCTGAAAATCAAGTATGGAGGGTCATGACATCAAGGAGGAGGGGAAAATCATGTGTTTTTCCGTAATAAAATGAACTAGTTTTCTTTCTATTTATAGGAAAATATCCGAAAATATCTAGATATTTTGATGAATAGTGTTTAGATATTTTGATGAATAGTGTTTAGATATTTTGAAAATATCTAGATATTTATATATTAGAGTACATAGTACATTGTTTATGCATGAAAATTGTGTAAAAGTATTTACTTGTTCAATTTAAGCTTAAATCAAGAATAATAAAAATTACGGTGAATAGTAACTCGTGAATAGTAACTCGTGAATAGTAATTTGTGAATAGTAATTTTCGGAAAAAGTTTGAGTTTAAATAATGACCCAAAATATGATGAATAATAAAATGAATAGTAATAAATGAATAGTAAATTCATGAGATGAATAGTAAAAAGCGAAATGCGAATTGTTACAGTCTCTACCTTTAAAGGAACTTCGTCCCAAGTTACGCTGACGTTAACTACTTATAGCGTGTCTAAGAAAAGTGTGGTCCCAAAACAAAGGGGTTCTCTTATTCAACAAGAATAGTGTATGGGTTACGCTTGTAATACACCCATAATGTGGTTGGAATCATATCGGATGAAAATAAGCCCACTTATTTATAATTCATTACTTACATAAAGAAGCGTCCAAATTTATGTAAGTAATGGATTATGAACTTATGGTTCGGTGGTTTATAATTTCTTTATTTGAATAAAGAAGCGTCCCAATCCATTCAAATAAGGAGATTATAAATCATCCTACTTAAGATTTTCCGACACAAAACTCACTTTTCGAGATAGATAATAAGATAACCAAGTCATCAATGACTAAGCTAAGTAATAATATTATTTAACTCAAATCTCATGTCTCATCAAACAAGAACCGTCACAAGATCAAGTTAAATAATTAGTTATTATCGAGCTCCATATTTTAATGACTCGATTAAATTATGTGGTTTCCTTATTATTACTAAAGTCATATCATCCAACAACGCGGATCTAAACAAACTACTAACAAGAAGCATATGCGCACGTGTGTGTAAGGCAATTACAATCGAGAGTCTTAACGATAAAGCGCTTATAGTCTAGGCTCTTAAATGCAACCTAGTTCTCTATAACCAATGCTCGATACCAATCAGTAACACCCCAAAATATCGCATGGAAGACCGTGTCACTGGGTGCTACTTCATAATACAAAGTACAAGTTATAGAAAACGACCTCTAAATGAGACGCTTTGAAAAGTTACCATTCGATTAATGAAATCGAGTTACAAACAATGAGGTCCCAAAGTATAATACAAAATGTTTCAATGGTAAATACGAATATAAAGTCTTCAAAACATGTCGTATGACTTTAAGTTCCATGCAACAAACTATCGCCTTATCGACCGAGATAAACATGCTAAAGTGTCAACACAATGGTTGGTGAGTTCATAGAGTTTGTTTAACATGTAAAGCCTTTAAAGAATGTTCACACAAAGAAAGGCATTGTAAATCCACTCGGCCCAAGTTCGCCATAAAGAACTTGCAACTTGTGTGTTCACAACCCACCGCCAAAATATAGTTTGCACAATACACTGATTATATTCACCCATGGTCAAGAATCCGTACACATGGGCGGGGACACCTTCCCAAATAGTACTATATTAATCCCATGGTCATGAATCGGGTACCATGGGCTGGGCATATACCCGACTTATAGTACTATCAATACCTCCGACAAAGATAGAGTATTGTCGCACGTTTGTAAATACAATTCATGTATTTAGGCAAGTATTTCCAAGCATGTAAAACGAAATCAAGTGTAACGTAATCAAGTATAATGCAACCAAGTATAATGTAATCAAGTATAATGCAATAACGATAATACAATCAAGTATAATGTTTTGAGTATTTGTAAAAGTAAAAGAAATAGTTGAGCATGTATCTCCCCAAAGAGTTTGTAAAACAAGTATTAAAAGAGTAGGGCTATGACTCACTAGTAATTCTTAAAAGTTTAGAGTACTTGTGAAAGTAAATAAAAATATTTGAGCATGTATCTCCCAAAAGTAATTCAAAAGGTATAAAAGTAGGGCTCAAACTCACCGATAATAACCGATGAATGATATTAGAAAATTGGGCAGGCTCGTGATCTAAATTCAAAAATCCATTTCCTAAACTATAAAAACCTCTAAATCACCTCATATCTACCCCATAACTATCCCGATAGCTTCAAAACAAAACCCATCTTTAATATTGCCCGATCTATTCTTGCAAAGTTTGAGAATTTCCGGGACCCACACTCCAACCCACCATTGTGTAGCTCTTATTCCAACAATGAAATACAAAATAAACTTAATTTTTACGTAGAGAATATTTATGCCTTCAACTTATGTGTATAACTCTGAGCCCGAAAATCAAGTACTGAGGGTTACGACATCAGGAGGAGGGGAAAATGTGTGTTTTTTGTGTAATAAACGAACTAGTTTTCTTTCTATTTATAAGGAAAATATCCGAAAATATCTAGATATTTTGATGAATAGTGTTTAGATATTTTGATGAATAATGTTAGATATTTTGAAAATATCTAGATATTTATATATTAGAGTACATAGTACATTATTTATGCATGAAAATTGTGTAAAAGTATTTACTTGTTCAATTTAGGCTAAATCAAGAAATAATAAAAATTACGTGAATAGTAACTCGTGAATAGTAATTTGTGAATAGTAATTTTCGGAAAAAGTTTGAGTTTAAATAATGACCCAAAATATGATGAATAATAAAATGAATAGTAATGATGAATAGTAAATTCGAGATGAATAGTAAAAGTCGAAAATGCTAATTGTTACAGCCTCTACCTTTAAGGGAACTTCGTCCCAAGTTCGTTGATGTTAACTACTTATAGCGTGTCTAAGAAAAGTGTGGTCCCTAAAACAATGGGGTTCTCTTATTCAACAAGAATAGTGTATGGGTTACATTGTAATACACCCATAATGTGGTTGGGAATCATCACTACAAAAAGACCATTTAGTGGCACACACTTTCAATGGCACATATTTCATGTGTCGCTATAATACGCTTTTAATGACACTTCATATATGCCACTAAAAAATATATGTTTTAGTGGCACTTACATCTTGTGCCATAACAACACCAACTTATTAATGGCATATATTGTGATACGCCACTATAAACTAGTATTACTAGTGTCACATAAATATTCTATGTCATTATATGCTTCATTTTATGAAAGTTTTACTTTTCTCGAATGTGTCATTGAGATAAAATAAAATTTTCACCGGGCGGGCCTTTTTAACAATCCTCCCGTATTTGTTTTTCAATTTGAAACCTTTAGTTTATCTTTAGTCAATCCCTAATTTCATAATCATCAACCTTTATCATTACTCGCCTCTCTCAAACACTTCCACATCTTATGGTTTTAATTTCACTAATCTCATCTCTCAAGTACAACCACAAATGTATCGTTCTTTTTCAATCTATATTCAGATAATTCTATCAATTTTTTAATGGTTTTGCATAAACAGATTCACTATTATAGGGCTTTATTGTTGTTTCGCTATTAGCACCGCCATTTCAAGAATATAACTTGTATTCTTATATAACCTTGATTATGGTCATGTTTGAATTTCATATCCTCAGATGATTCCGGGTTTTGTGGAACCCAAAAGGTTGTCTCAATTTACTTCTTCGCTTATTTAATTATGTTTTGGATGTCATTTATAGAAGCAATTAAATATTTTCATGTATAGTGGCTTTTTCGGAAGTGTTATGGTGATAAACTCTAATACTTAGTGAAACATGAAACCGATTATAGCAATAAGTTTAATTATGGACATGTAAATGTATGTGCTTGATAATATGCTCATGTTTGTATCATATGCCTTTTTCTTAATTTATGATAATGATGATTGATGAAGAATGCTAGAGGACTTATCATGATTTCATTTACTTAAACATTGGTGTACATACAGGTCTTATCTCGACCACTTATGTGTTGAAGAGTCTCTTTGAGAAACATTTAATTGGTATTGTTTATCGACTCTCTCAAGGTACGTACTCTCATGCCATTTAGAGATTGCGGCCATAAAACACACTTTGAATCAGCTCCGTCCCTTGACAACAAATATATGTTACCTATTATTTAATGTTACCCATTTGACTCATAAAAGTATCTAAGTTGTGTGTACCACACTTGTTAAGCATTGTAAACCTATTTGGACAGAAACAAAAAGTGCAAAACTCTTTGGTGTTTGTAGTTGTGTATATGCTGGTTATCATATTTTGCCCTTTTTTTCCAAAGATATTGCTCAAATTGATGAGTGCAGTTAGGGATGTCAATAGGGTCGGGTTGACCCAAACCCGATGACGCTTATCGGGTCGGGTTGAACTGAGTTAAAATTTCTTATCGGGTTGTGTGACCTGAACCCGATAACCCGACTTAGTTATCGGGTCGAGTTAGGGTTGAATTATTTTTATTATCGGGTTATCGGGTCAACCCGATAAGACCCGAAATTAATTTTCTAAAAATGATTTCTCTAAATTTTTATAAGCCCACTAGTTTTTGCTAGTCGGTAGGCTACTTGTGATTGCTAGAAATTGTTCATTGTTACCCATTAATAAGGTCAGTAAACTAATCGAACGCGTCAATAACATTTCATGAACCGCTCGGTAAAAGTTCGTTTATGTTCGCTTATTTATTAAACGAACTAACATGAACAATATTTTACGTTCATTTAGTTAAATGAACGAACATGAAAATAGTCGCGTCCGCTCATTTATCTTCGTGAACGTTCGATTATGTGTTCGTTAACGTTCGTTTATGTTCATTTATGTATTTATGTTCGTATATCATATCTTTTAATTCTATAATTTTAAAATTGGCTTGTTTAAACAAAACGACACTTGTAAAACAATATATTGTGCATATATTAAGAAATTTTATGTTTGTTTGTATATGCTCATTTATGTTCGATCGTTTATGTTCGTTTAGTTTAACGTTCGTTTAGTGTCTTAATAAACGAACATAAACGAACATGAACAACTAATTTTCTTAATAAACGAACATGAACAAGAAAATTCGTTCGTTTAAGCGTTCGTGTTCGTTTATTTGTCCGGTTAAAGTTAAACGAACGAACATGAACAAGGCTTCGTTCGTGTTCGTCCGGTTCGTTTACAGCCCTACCCATTAACTACTTGTTTCATGATAAATTATTAAATTATCTCATCTCTGTTAGGCACCTAGATTTAGCTACTTGTTATCTATAAAAAGCAATTTTAATAACGTTATTGACAATATAAGTATGTGACTTTTATAGTATTGTCATGTTGTGTTTGCCTTTGCTAGTTTTGAAGCATGACAAGCATATCGAATGTGGATGGTGTCGTTTGCACTTTGTCACCCACACATGAGGTTTTCTTGAGAGTGCTTTATATCATGTTAGATATGATCACAGACTTCGCTTTCAATATTTACTTGGCTTGTAAAAGATAAATAGTTTTGATGAGCAACTTAACACCTTTTCTAGAAATGTAATTTCGCTAATCTAGCAATATGTCATTAGGAACCCGATTACCGCAAATAACCCTACCCGATAACGCCCTAATCCGATAACTCAATTACTTATTGGGCGGGTTATGGGCAATATTTCATAATCAAAACCCGATTCAACCCGACCTAATAAACCCGATAACCCGACAACACGAACCGATAACACCCTAGTGGAGTATGGTGCTCTGTTAAAGGTTTACTTTTTCAAATATTTATTTGAGAGTAATAATTCATAATCAATGTCAAACTAGAGTTGGACCCAAATTTTGTCAACTCATTCTTGTGCTATTGATTTGGTACTTACGTAGTTGAATACCTTATTATTTTCTTGATAGCAGAACATGGGAGAGATATTTGTAATATTAGAGGCTTTAATATATGTGTTGCGCTTATATTTGTCACTTTTTTGGCTTCAGTATCTTGATTAATGCAAGTGTTGTTTATCTAGTGTCTAATATAAAGTGCATTGTTTCTCTTATTTATTGTCTAATATAAAGTGCATTGTTTCTCTTATTTATTGTTAGGCTTTTCATTGGATAGTTTAGTCGAACACTTTTTTTTTAATCTGAATTCGATATTTCTTTCCTGTATATTAGAAAACTTTGTTGGATTATTGCAATTTAATATAATTTTGTATTTGTTTTATGGCTGAAATTGTTGCTTAATAAGTTGCTCTAGAAACTAAAAAATGCTATGGTGTTACAAAGCTATTGTCGAAATGTTATGGTGGCACAAACTATTTGCCGCTAAAAAGTGGTTGGTTGTTTCTAGCTACATGCAACTAGTGGCATAAATTATGCCACAAAACTTTAAGTTTTCGTGATAGAAGTATAAGTGACATTAAAGCTTAAAAAGGTGCAAAACATACAAAAAAAGTGCCACTAAATCCCTTTAGTGGCGCGCACTTAGTGACACTTATTTTTTCCGCCACCGATTCCCGTAAAGACCTTTAGTGGCACTTATTTCATCTTTAGTGGCACTTTTCGCAGCCACTAAATGTCACTTTTTTGTAGTGCATATCGGATGAAAATAAGCCCACTTATTTATAATTCATTACTTACATAAAGAAGCATCCAAATTTATGTAAGTAATGGATTATGAACTTATGGTTCGGTGGTTTATAATTTCTTTATTTGAATAAAGAAGCGTCCCGTCCCAATCCATTCAAATAAAGAGATTATAAATCATCCTACTTAAGATTTTCCGACACAAAACTCACTTTCTAAGATAGATAATAAGATAACCAAGTCATCAATTTCTAAAGCTATAATAATATTATTTAACTCAAATCTCATGTCTCATCAAACAAGAACTGTCACAAGATCAAGTTAAATAATTAGTTATTATCGAGCTCCATATTTTTAATGACTCGATTAAATTATGTGGTTTTTATTATTACTAAAGTCATATCATCCAACAACGCGGATCTAAACAAACAACTAACAAGAAGCATATGCGCACGGAAGTGTGTAAGGCAATTACAATGAGAGTCTTAACGATAAAGCGCTTATAGTCTAGGCTCTTAAATGCAACCTAGTTCTCTATAACCAATGATCGATACTAATCAGAACACCCCAAAATATCGCAGTGGAAGACGTGTACACTGGGTGCTACTTATAATACAAAGTACAAGTTATAGAAAACGACCTCTAAATGAGACGCTTTGAAAAGTTACCATTCGATTAATGAAATCGAGTTACAAACAATGAGGTCCCAAAGTATAATACTAAAATGTTTCAATGGTAAATACGAATATAAAGTCTTCAAACATGTCGTATGACTTTAAGTTCCATGCAACAGCCTATCGTCTTATTGACCGAGATAAACATGCTAAAGTGTCAACACAATGGTTGGTGAGTTCATAGAATTTGTTTAACATGTAAAGCCTTTAAAGAATGTTCACACAGAAAGGCATTGTAAATCCACTCGCCCAAGTTCCGCCATAAAGAACTTGCAACCTGTGTGTTCACAACCCATCGCCAAAATATAGTTTGCACAATACACGGATTATATTCACCCATGGTCAAGAATCCGTACACATGGCGGGCACCTTCCCAAATAGTACTATATTAATCTCATGGTCATGAATCGGGTACCATGGGCGGGGCATATACCCGACTTATAGTACTATAAATACCTCTCCGACAAAGATAGAGTATTGTCGCACGCTTGTAAATACAATTCATGTATTTAGGCAAGTATTTTCAAGCATGTAAACGAAATCAAGTGTAACGAATCAAGTATAATGCAACCAAGTATAATGTAATCAAGTATAATGCAATCACATATAATACAATCAAGTATAATGTTTTGAGTATTTGTAAAAGTAAAAGAAATAGTTGAGCATGTATCTCCCCCAAAGAGTTTGTAAAACAAGTATTAAAAGAGTAGGGGCTATGACTCACGGTAATTCTTAAAAGTTTAGAGTACTTGTGAAAGTAAATAAAAATATTTGAGCATGTATCTCCCCCAAAAGTAATTCAAAAGGTATAAAAGTAGGGGCTATGAAACTCACCTGATAATAACTGATGAATGATACTAGAAAATTGGGCAAAAGCTCGATCTAAATTCAAAAATCCATTTCCTAAACTATAAAACCGCTAAATCACCTCATATCTACCCCATAACTATCCCGATAGCTTCAAAAACAAAACCCATCTTTAATATTGCCCGATCTATTCTTGCAAAGTTTTGAGAATTTCCGGGACCACAGCCCAACCCACCATTGTGTAGCTCTTAATCCAACCGGAAATACAAAATAAACTTAATTTTACGTAGAGAATATTTATGCCTTCAACTTATGTGTATAACCCTGAGCTCGAAAATCAAGTATGGAGGGTTGCGACATCAAGGAGGAGGGAAAAAATGTGTTTTTCTGTAATAAAATGAACTAGTTTTTTTCTATTTATAGAAAATATCCGAAAATATCTAGATATTTTGATGAATAGTGTTTAGATATTTTGATGAATAGTGTTTAGATATTTTTGAAAATATCTAGATATTTATATATTAGGAGTACATAGTACATTGTTTATGCATGAAAATTGTGTAAAAGTATTTACTTGTTCAATTTAGGCTAAATCAAGAATAATAAAATTACGGTGAATAGTAACTCATAAATAGTAACTCGTGAATAGTAATTTGTGAATAGTAATTTTCAGAAAAGTTTGAGTTTAAATAATGACCCAAAATATGATGAATAATAAAATGAATAGTAACAAATGAATAGTAAATTTCGAGATGAATAGTAAAAGTCGAAAATGCTAATTGTTACGCCTCTACCTTTAAGGAACTTCGTCCAAGTTCTGCTGATGTTAACTACTTATAGCGTGGTTCAAGAAAAGTGTGGTCCCTAAAACAATGGGGTTCTCTTATTCAACAAGAATAGTGTATGGGTTACGTTGTAATACACCCTAATGTGGTTGGGAATCATATCGATGAAAATAAGCCCACTTATTTATAATTCATTACTTACATAAAGAAGCGCCCAAATTTATGTAAGTAATGGATTATGAACTTATGGTTCGATGGTTTATAATTTGTTTATTTGAATAAAGAAGTCGTCCCAATCCATTCAAATAAGGAGATTATAAATCATCCTACTTAAGATTTTCCGACACAAAACTCACTTTCTCGAGACAGATAATAAGATAACCAAGTCATCAATGTCTAAAGTTATAATAATATTATTTAACTCAAATCTCATGTCTCATCAAACAAGAACCGCTACAAGATCAAGTTAAATAATTAGTTATTAATGAGCTCCATATTTTAATGACTCGATTAAATTATGTGGTTTTTTATTATTACTAAAGTCATATCATCCAACAACGCGGATCTAAACAAACAACTAACAAGAAGCATATGCGCACAAGTGTGTGTAAGGCAATTACGATCGAGAGTCTTAACGATAAAGTAGTTATAGTCTAGGCTTTAATGCAACCTAGTTCTCTATAACCAATGCTCGATACCAATCAGAACACCCTAAAATATCGCAGTGGAAGACGTGTCACTGGGTGCTACTCATAATACAAAGTACAAGTTATAGAAAACGACCTCTAAATGAGATGTTTTGAAAAGTTACCATTCGATTAATGAAATCGAGTTACAAACAATGAGGTCCCAAAGTATAATACAAAAATGTTTACAAAATGTTTCAATGGTAAATACGAATATAAAGTCTTCAAAACATGTCGCATGACTCTAAGTTCCATGCAACATTTATCGCCTTATTGACCGAGATAAACATGCTAAATGTCAACACAATGGTTGGTGAGTTCATAAAGTTTGTTTAACATGTAAAGCCTTTAAAGAATGTTCACACAAAGAAAGGCATTGTAATCCACTCGGCCCAAGTTCCGCCATAAAGAACTTGCAACCCGTGTGTTCACAACCCATCGCTAAAATATAGTTTGCACAATACACCGGATTATATTCACCCATGGTCAAGAATCCGTACACATGGGCGGGGCATATACCGACTTATAGTACTATCAATACCTCTCCGACAAGAGAGAGTATTGTCGCACGCTTGTAAATACAATTCATGTATTTAGGCAAGTATTTCCAAGCATGTAAATGAAATCAAGTGTAACGTAATCAAGTATAATGCAACCAAGTATAATGTAATCAAGTATAATGCAATAACGATAATACAATCAAGTATAATGTTTTGAGTATTTGTAAAGTAAAAGAAATAGTTGAGCATGTATCTCCCCAAAGAGTTTGTAAAACAAGTATTAAAAGAGTAGGGGCTATGACTCACTGTAATTCTTAAAAGTTTAGAGTACTTGTGAAAGTAAATAAAATATTCGAGCATGTATCTCCCCAAAAGTAATTCAAAAGGTATAAAAGTAGGGGCTATGAAACTCACCGATAATAATCGATGAATGATACTAGAAAATTGGGCGGCTCGCATCTAAATTCAAAATCTATTTCCTAAACTATAAAACCTCTAAATCACCTCATATCTACCCCATAACTATCCCGATAGCTTCAAAACAAAACCCATCTTTAATATTGCCCGATCTATTCTTGCAAAAGTTTTGAGAATTTCTCGGACCCATACTCCAACCCACCATTGTGTAGCTCTTAATCCAACCGCGGAAATACAAAATAAACTTAATTTTACGTAGAGAAAATTTATGCCTTCAACTTATGTGTATAACTTGAGCCTCGAAAATCAAGTATGGAGGGTGTATGGAGGGTCATGCGACATCAAGGAGGAGGGGAAATGTGTGTTTTTTACCGTAATAAAATGAACTAGTTTTCTTTCTATTTATAGAAAATATCCGAAAATATCTAGATATTTTGATGAATAGTGTTTAGATATTTTGATGAATAGTGTTTAGATATTTTGAAAATATCTAGATATTTATATATTAGAGTACATAGTACATTGTTTATGCATGAAAATTGTGTAAAAGTATTTACTTGTTCAATTTATGCTTAAATAATAAAAATTACGGTGAATAGTAACTCGTGAATAGTAATTTGTGAATAGTAATTTCGGAAAAGTTTGAGTTTAAATAATGACCCAACATACGATGAATAATAAAATGAATAGTAACGGTGAATAGTAAATTTCGAGATGAATAGTAAAAAGCCTAAAATGCTAATTGTTACAATTGGTTATTTGACAAATTTAACATACCTTCACCTAGGTTGTAATAAGAGCACCCGTGTGATAAAATCGTGTCTTGGCCGCCGTCGTCCACGCTGGAGCCTCGTGGCTCGCTCGCCACACCCCCTCACGCTGGGATGTCGTGGAGGTGTTCTTCGGGGACCAAGTAAATTTCGACAAATGTTTTTTTAATTGATAAAACATGTTTGTGTGTTTTGTGTGTGTAATGGTGGGCCCAAATGAAGAGGTTGAGGTTTGTTATGAGTGAGGAGGAGGTTTGTTGTGGTTAGTTGTGGAAAAAAAAGATGCTGATGTGGCGCTGAGGTGGCACGACGACGAAGTTGGAGCTTGTTATGACACCTTGTGCTCTAACTTTCGTGGAACCATTCCCGAGTTCATTGGATCCTTGACCAATTTAACAACCATCGACCTTAGTGAAAATAATTTCAGTGGAATCATTCCAAGATCCATTGGTTCATTGACCAAATTAGAATACTTTTACCTAGATTATAACTCTCTCCATGGAACCATTCCTCCAGAATTTGGAAACCTCACCAATTTGCAAAGTCTTTCACTATGATACCTTGAGATGGATGGAAACTTAGATTGGTTGTCTTCTCTATCTTCTTTAAGTGGCCTTCATATGGATGGAACTTCTCTGGCCAAAGCAAATAACTGGGTAAATGTAATTATAGGTCTCCAAAGCAAATAACTGGAACTTCTCTGGCCATAGCGAAGCAAATGTTGGGATTAAATAGTTCGGCATTGCTGTTATTTCAGCTTTAATTGACAGGTTAGTTGGTCATTGTTACTATAGGTTTTAAATTTGGTTCGATTCGATTCTCGGTCGATTTAAACCGTAGTCAAACATGACTGGGTGGGTGCATAAAAATTTTGAACTATAATATTATAAACACATTTCGATAAACCAGTGAATTTAAATGCAATTAGAAAAAATCGATGTTTTTTCAAAATTAATACTACATTAAAAAATCATGGGTTTTCGAGCACCCACGGAATCCGCTGGTTCCAACCCTGCTCACGGATTAATGTTTTGGGGTTCGGTGTCTCACAATTGTTAAGGCCTTTATGTTGTTTTGAGAAAAATATAATGTTTAAATATTTGGGAAAAATGAACATATATCGGCTAAATTTTTGAAATAAATTAGGACTTTGAATTAGAAAATAGATGACGAGGTTACATAAAGGAATTGATACACCACACTTTTGATTCATGCACCACTAGTTGTGCATTACAAGACATGACAAGACAATACTTTAATGCACAACTAGTGGTGCATAATCAAAAAGTGTGGTGTGAGTATCACCTCCCTTACATAAAGGAAAGAATGACAAACCTAGTTGGGAAGGATGAGGCATGTGGATACATTATGAAGGGTAGATGAGCAAGTACTCCTTTTTTGGCCAAAAGTTAATATAGTAAAAAGGGATAAAGAAAAGAGAAAATTCCTACATTAATCCGGGTGTCTAAGTGTATTTCTTTAAAAAAAAAACAGCTCAGATTGACTGGGTAGTTAGGCGACTACCTTATATGTTTGACATGTATCCCACTTTTTCTTACTAAAAGACAAAAAACAAGTAGCCTAAAGTACAAGTCGCCCAAAAAACCCAAGTTGCTCGGTACTTTTTGTACTTTGTGTATTAAAAAAATCAGATACATGTTATGCATATAAGGGGTCGCCAAAATGTCAAGTCGCCCTGGGCTATTTTTAGATTTCTCTTTTTGATCTGAAAAAGAGAGTGTGCTTGAGCAACTAGTCTCTTTAAGAACTTTCTCTAAATAGAATGAAAGGCTTGAGATGATGAATTGTGAATCACTTGAACATGAGCCTTATACTTGAGAGATTTACTTGAAATTTGCCGCTAAATGAACACTTCAACTTGATTTGAATCTTCAACTTTTCGGTAAAATGTCGAAGTAAAATCAACTTTTATATCATGACAAGCGTGTATTCTAGCTTTGTTGTTAATGTGCATCGATTGAGCCGTATAGAGAAATATGCATGGATTTTCTGTTTTATCCAAGCTCGGTTGGGCTATTTGGATTCAAAATCTTAGGGCCCGTTTGGTACATGACTTTTACCGGTTTGGATTAATAGATTCTTAAAAAAATTTGTTTGGTACAAATCCATACCCCTGACAGTCTGACACACTCCTAACAGTGGCATCTGACTCCAATTCTTCATTCCAGCTTATTGTGGTGACTTTTTGCTTGGTTTCCACAAAATGGACCAATCAAAAAACATAAATTATTTGATGGTTCTTTTTAGCCCACAAATTATTTAATTCTTTTTTTTATTTTTTATTTTTTAACTTTAAAAAAATATATAAAATAAACTTATCAATCATTTATTTTCTCTCTCTTCATTTAATTCAAAATCCCAAATTCAAATCCAAATCCAAATTTAAATCCAAATCCAAATCCAAATCCTAAACCCACCTACAAACCAAACGGGCCCTTAATCTCCATAATTTGTAATCATTTCTAGCTTCTTGCTAGTATTTAATAAATTCATTGTTCAAAAAATAATCAGCACGTTACACTTTAATCAAGTGATTTCCAACTATTTTTGGACATTAATGAAGTGTTTCTTATTATGACTCACTAGTAGGTAACTGTCACTCACATACGCACCTAAGGTTGTGTAGAAATAAGCACAAGTGAATAAATTGTTCATTATCGCTACTTCGTACATTATGTGCACACTCTATTGCCTATCAACTCTTCAGCATCTCATTAAATCAATTGTTATTGATCCCAAAGTAGCTATAAGTTAATTAGGTCTTTTTCCAACATCTTATAAAACCAATTCTTATTGATCTCATGCACCAAATTTGTGCCAAACAAACAAGATTTTGCCCCATGATGTCGCAACCAAGTTTGTTGCACATGTTGATAAACTTCTCGACATTCCTTTTGCCAATTTGTTCAATGAGAAACATTAGCAAGTAGAATGCATACGACCTTTTACGATATTGTATCGAGTAATAACCTTCATGTTTGTTTTTTCGATCTCAAGCATATCAAGTTAACGTCAGATTTTCCTAATTCGCTATCCCGCATATATAACTAACAGTTAAAATGATATGACACAATTTAGTCTGCAAAAGGTATTGTGAGTCAAACACTCAAACACAACAAAATAAGAACAAGTTGAAGGTCTAAAAACACTAAGACTGAAATTTCCACATTTTAATGATATTTGTATAAAAGCTATCTTTGGTGTGTTTTTTTCATTGGAACTTGTTTTTAGATTGTTTTTCACAAGTAGTACAAGTTATTATAGAATTAAAAGCCAACCTTTAATTACCTTGTTATTTTTAGACCAGTAACTTATTTCTTCGGTAAGAAAAAAGAATGGAACCCGATTAACATGTCCACCGTAACCCGACCTGATAAACCCTATAACACCCCATGTCCTATTTTATAGAAAATTTGGCTACATTGGAGAGGGGGGATAGATACTTGTACAGTTTCTTTACAGAGTACGGGGAACAATATGCAGATTTGGCGGCAAGAAAGGAAATTTAAATGGGATCCAAATAAGGGGTATTAAGCACTTGCCGACACAAATAGAGCTAGCTAGCTATATGTAGCAAATTGATGAAAAGTGAACGAATTAACGGTTTGAAAACGGTACAAATCCACGTATTGTTTTCAAACCGTTTTCATCTATAGATATTGTAGCAAGTGACAAATACCTTATTTATCTCTCATTTAAATCATCAAATCCACGTATTGTTCCCCATACCAATAAAGAAACAATTGTAGCAAGATAAACCGGAGCACCATGTTTTGATGAAATAAGAGTGTGGTTTATTTATGTTTGTTTCTTTTTTTTGGACGATACCATCATAACACAAGAATAGTGTAATTTTTTTTCTTTTTCATTGTCACATGAGTTTTCGACACGACATTGCGAGCAAAACTAATTTCAAGGAAACTATTTTTCCCGATAGCCCGTTGTCGACGCAAGTGAACCTCCATGGTCATAAGAGGATAAATTTTCTCCTCATTAGATTTGAACCCTTAACCTTCACTTTAAAAGACTTGTACTTTTATCGTTAGGTCACCCCTTGTTACAAAAGAAAAGTGTTAACTAGTAGACATTTTGATAAATATAATTAAATTACCCTATCGTAATGTAATATATATTAAAATGACATAGAAAATTGCTGTTGTTTTAGTCATGTCGGTTTACCTTGATATAGAAGGTGTCTTGTGTAAGTATTCTTGTTTTGGTACGTTTGTGGTTTGAAGCAACTAGTAACACAAAACTATTAGACGCATTAAACCTTTTCCAACGATATTCACCACTAAAATATATGCTACTTCTGAAAATGAGTGAACTAACGGTTTATGCTCTGATGGTCAAAACACTAGTTGATTCATCTACCTTCTCCATAACAATTTTTTTAGCATTTAACACCAATAGTGGGAACCGTACACATAATTGAAACTAGGGGTGTCATTCGGTGACCGACCCGACCGAGTCAATTCGGGTCGGGTCAATCGGTTCAAAATTATATTCGGGTCAATCGGTCAACCCGAATTGACCCGAAGTTCTAAACAAGGTCGGGTTCGGCATATATTTTAGCCTTGACCGACCGAACCCGACTAACCCGGTTTAGCAACACTTTTACAATGTAAAAAACTCGGGTTGACCCCAAACCCGAACTGACCCGACCCGATTGACCCGACCCGAGTTGACCCGAACCCGAATTGACCCGACCCGAGTTGACCCGAGTTCTAAACAAGGTCGGGTTCGGGTATATTTTTTTAAGTCTTGACCCGAGTTGACCCGAACCTGACCGGGTCAACCCGAATAACACCCCTAATTGAAACAAATCATCCGCTAATAAAGGAACAAGTGGACCAACATCAAATGCACTTGGATGCACAATCTGGCCCAAATTCAATCTTACCGAGCACCGTTTTGCCCGCCAACTCCCTGCCCAAGACTTCTTTTGGCCCAACAAGCCTAGTTAGCCCATCGAGCACAACTACTTCTTTGGTGGCAACCCATTTCTACGGCTCAATAGTTGGATTATATAGTGTTGGAATTATTAGTGAGTTTGGTAAGTTTTATCACCACAAAGCGTAAGGTACAACTAGTGAGGTTGCAATCGATTGTACACGGCTAGCAAGATGCGGTACAAGCCTAAAATGCGGTAAAGTACCATTAATTTGTGTTGACTTGGTAAAAGGGTGAGGGTGATTTAGTGGAATTTTCACCCACTATCTCCTTAATTTTCATCTATGGGCCTGTTTGGCAGGGGCTTTTTAGAGGAGTTGTTAGCTTTTTGTTACAAAATAATCTCCTATAAACTAAGTAGCTTCGTTTGGATGCATTAACTACAAGCTTTTATTTCAAACAAATTGCTCCAAAATGAAAAGCTAATTCATGAAGCTTTTTAAATGTCTTAGAGCTGTTAAAACTTTAAATTACTCATATACCCTCCAAACATTTATTTACAATTATAAATTTGTCCTTTTTTGTCATTTTACATCTTATAATTATATTTAACAGCTAATTTACCAAACACTTTTATTGAAAAAAGAATACAGCTTGTAGCTCATGTTAACAACTTTGCAGTTTACAGCTTACAGTTTAAAGCTTACAGCATACAGCTTACAGCTAATTTTGCCAAACATACCCTATGTTTACCATTTTGCTATTGATCGTATTATTGTTTGGGATGTTTGGTTCTATGGCTACTGATGATACAACTCAAATATATTAATCAAATGTCATTAGATGTGTATGGTTTTAAGTTTCCTACTCTGTTCTATATTTGATGAATATTGACCAGAATGTATGCTCAAGTGCAACAATCTTGCTCTTATAATATTACAACATTAGCAACCTAAGTAGGGTCACAAAAAAACTTAACGTTCACATTTCATGAACCATTGAATAAGAAGTTCGTCTATTTATTAAAAGAACAAACATGAACAATATGTTACGCTCGTTGTTGGGAATTATAGTTGAGTTGATTATGACAAATTTTTCATCTACCTAGTATTGTAATTTCATGCTTTACTTGTATTTGGCAATGGTTTTAAGTCCCAGTTATTAATAAAATTGCCACTAACACTATGGGTGGCCATTTCCCCCCGTTGTGTTATATACGACATCTCCATATGTTCATATAGTATAAATTGTATAAGAATATGATGCATGGACGGTGTTTCCTAAAATGCTTTACATAGAATTGCAACATACTTAATCATGTTAAGGTACCATGGCTTCGTTTCATACGTTTCGATACTGAACTTTTAGTCGTTAATCCCTCAACCCACCAGCTGATAAAACTAAAAGTCTCCCCAAATTCCTGACCTTAAAGAACCTATTCCTTGCATGGGTTTTGGCTATGATTCATCCATAGACGATTACAAGGTTGTAAATTGGGTTCAGAAACACTTGTACACATAAAAATCGTTTTCTAGTCTTAACATTGAAATTAAATGTTTGGAGATCAGTCTTTGAAGAATTTAACTATAATTTTTGCGCACGTATGGTATCTTGTACAATGGGACGATTCACTGGCATTATTATCGAAAATTCAAGCTAGTAATTGCTTCTTTTGATTTATCCAAAGAGGTTTTTAAAGTATTCCCCGTACGGTTGAATAGTGTTGCTACATACAAACAGGGGACTACGAAAGACCATTTATGCTTCTTTGTTGGTGGTAAAAGGTATTATCATAAGTAAAAAAAACTACAATGTACAAGAGTCGGAGTCATAATGGGAACAAATGTTACCGCCGTCACCTTATGATAATTGTCCACACCAAACCAATACGAATCACATTCCACTGTGCATAGTTTGAGATGTTTCTTTCTTTCACTCATATACTATACGAACTTGCATTGAAATTCCAGCCCTTGCAGCTTCTGTTAGGGATCTTTTGAGAAAAAATTCAGTTAGAAACTTGTATTTGATGGTCACTTACATGGTTGTAACATTTTATGTCTTAACGGCTTTTAAACGTGCTACTTTATTTAAAAGCTAGTTAAAAATGAAATCGCTCAAATGGGTTGAAAGTCGCGGAGGCCTGTTATATGGATGTTTTTAACTCATGAAATTTTGATATTATTCTCATAATTTAGTTTCTTCATTATCCAAAATCAATATACGAAAACTGCTACCATGACTAAATAAAGCACAAACACGGTTTCAACCATTCGACGTAAAAGAATCATATTATATAACAACACTTCTTTTAATCCTAAGTGTTATGAACAATGATAAACCGTAAAGTGGTTTGTCAGCAGAGGCGTTGTGTCGTGATCTTTATGGTATTATCATTTGTCTGTCGGAATTTTGTGAGAGCGGTTTGAGATGTTACTATTGTATCAACATGTCAACATCAATGTATACAAATGTTTAAACATCGTGGTCAATTAAGTGTGATGTCGTTCCCATTTGTTGTTGTGGTCTTATGGCTGTGTTTTAGGCCGGTAAACACTCAACTATGTGTCATCACTTGCTTGGGTGCAGTGAATTGATCGATGATGTCCATAACGGTGCTTGGTGTGTTCATAGAAAGAGTAAATGAGCTGCGATGGTAATTTAAGGGACAAGACAAGATATACAGATAAGAAAACATCATACTAAAGCACGTAGATGCATGCAAGAAAGCAAAACATCATACTTGACAAGAACAATAAAGACTCGCAAGACACATTACATAAAAACCAACCAAGATATCAAACGACTCATGCATTAATGTAAACACGTAAAAATATTTACATACCATTTGGTCGTTATTCGTCACATCAACGCCAATTACACACTACTAACGTTTCATCACGCTTTTACCATAGATACTAGACATAATAAAACCAAGCTTCCAACACCACCTAATGTTTCATAACGAAGTTGTCTTGCTACCTTCCACAAAACTCGCAAAATTAGCACAAATTTGCTTATCGAGATTCCCACTAGTTCCAAGAGAAAGGTCGTTCTTTTCTTCAACTCTATGCACATTTTCTTGATCTAAAGATAAATTAGGATTAAGGGTACCATCAAAAGTGATTAAATCTTTCAATTCATCAACCACTTCATGGGTTTTGCTCATCTCGTGGTTACTTAAATTATCATAATCTAAAAAAGACATGGTGTTCGTAGATGTAGGTTTTTATGTAATGTGTTTTGCTCATCTCGTGGTTACTTATGGGTTTTGCTCCTTCAATTCATCAACTATTTTATGGGTTTTGCTCATCTCGTGGTTACTTAAATCATCATAATCTAAAAAAGACACGGGGTTCGTAGATGTAGGCTGTGGTAATACATCACAATCTAATAAAGACACGGGTTTTATAGGAGTTGGTCGAGGTCTAATAATGTTAAGGCCAAAAATTAGAGTGAGTTGGTTGAAAGATAATGTAAGAAACTTCTTGAAAAGATGGTAGAGATTATTATGGCTAGCAAGTGCTTTTCGGTGACAGAGAAGGTCACTAGTTTCACCAGTTCATTAGGTAATGCTTCCATGTCATGTTGAGTTGTTGATGGCACAAGCGCCCTGCCTCTAATTTGGTTAGATAAATATACAGTCATACCTATACGTTACTTTTGTATAATGGTATAAACCCAATACTACTAAAGTCAACTCTGCTATATTTATCACAAAGGCTAAAGTCAACATCAAAGGCAGAAGTTCCATATGCAAGAGATCAAACCAAGAATATTAAAGCTCAAGATCAAAGGTCTTATACCTCACCACATTGTACTAAACATCAAAGCTATCTAACTCAATGTAATAATATATAGTTAGTAATAGCAATATATAGTTTAGCTTGTTAAGTAGTTTAGTTAAGCTTTTGTATCAAGTAGTATAAGTAGTAGATCATGTACTTCATTTCATTTTGATTGAATCAAAATCCACTTTATCATTTTCTCTCATTTTTGCAATATGGTATCAGAGCCATCACCACCACAAACTGTGGTGATGAGCTTACTCCGATCATCATAACTGATTTCCACCATCATAACAGTTTTTCCCGCCAAAAAGGCTTTCACATCTAACCACCACTAAAACTGTCATACACCATCATTCTTCTACCAAAACCCACCATCATCCATCATAACCAACATCATAAGCGTCGGTTGACCATCATAACCAACTTTGACCACCACAATAAGCGATTTTCCTCCAAAAAAAAAAAAAAAAAAAATTCCACCATTAACGTTCTTCAAACCTTCAAATCTTCATCAAAACAACTCAAAACACCATCAAGATCCATCATACTCAACACAGAATCTTTCACAACACATCAATAATCAAGATCTGTAACCACAATCATCTCAACCAACTACAATCATGGTATCTACATCTGCTGAATCAAGCACTATTAACACTGATACAAACTCAGTGAATCACCCACTCTTTCTTCACCAAAATGATCACCCTGGTCTTATCCTCATCTCCAAGAAACTCACTGGTTCTGAAAACTACAGCTCATGGAAAAGATCCATGATGATTGCACTGAATGCAAAGAATAAACTCAAAATTGTCACTAATGAATATCCAGAACCCACTATTGATTCACCAGAAAGAGCACTATGGGAAAGAAATAATGATATGGTTATATCTTGGATCTTGAATACTGATGATGATCGGATAAGCAACAACTTAAGTTTTGTTCACTCAAGATCAAGACTATGGAGTGAATTACAAGAACACTACTCTCAACCTGGATGGACACAGAATCTATCGGTTAACCAATGAGATCACACAACTGAAGCAACTCAACTGTTCCATTGAAGTGTATTATCAGAAACTCAAAGGCTTATGGGATGAAATAGATGCATTAGAGGCACCCTATATGTGTACTTGTAACTCTGTTTGTGCCAATGGTAGACTCAATGGAGCAAGGGAGAGTAGAAAGAGGTTGTTACAATTCTTGATGGGGTTAGATGAAAGCTATTCTAATGTGAAGGGTCAAATCTTACTGATGCAGCCTATGCCAAATGCCATCAAGGCATATGCTATGATGAGACAAGAAGAAAAACAAAGGAATCCAACACCCAAATACCTCACACCTACAAATCATGAATACCTTCACACACTCTAAACCATCGATACTAACACCTCGGCCCAAACACCGGAAAAACAGAACCAACAACACTCCCAATACCAAGAAAAGCACCTTCAAACCAAGAGTTATCTATGGTAATTGTCAAAAAAGAAGGACACTACAAACATGAGTGCTATCAATTGGTTGGATATCCTATTGGTCATCCATTTCATGGGAAATTCAAATCAGGCAATAATGGCTCAAACAGATCAACCAACTACAGGCAAAACAGGACAGTTAACATGGTTTCTGGACAAATGGCTACACATGGGTCTGATGGAGCATCAAGCAGTGAGACACTTCCAAGTAGAGTTCAGATGGATGAGGCAGTCTCAGCTAAGATGGATCTCTTGCAGAATCAATTAAACCAAGTCATGATGATGCTTCAAAACTCACAAGGTAAGTGTGATCCAAAACTCTTAGCTGCAGGTAGATACTTATTCATTGCTTCTTGTGTATCATTGTTTAAAGATGCTTGGGTAGTATATAGTGGTGCCACTGACCACATTTGCATCACCTTAACCCTCATGTTCAATGTCATCAAATGCACAATTCCAATCATAGTCACCCTACCTGATGGTCACACTATCACAGTCACCATGGTTGGTTCAGTAAGGGTAAAACAAGACCTAATCCTACACAATGTTCTCTACATCCCCTCATTTGCCTACAACCTACTCTCAGTTAGCCAAATCACCAAAACCACCAACTACTTTGTTCTATTTAACCACTTAACTTGTATCTTTCAGGGCAACAATTAGAGGATTGCCCATGGAATCCAGTCTGATGGACTCTACATCATCAAGCAAGACAACAACATCCCTTCATCAGCAGCAACACATCATTCACCTTCCATTGTACTTACACACACTAGCAATTTACATTTGTGGCATGCTAGACTAGGACACCCTTCTATTTCTGTACTCAAACAAATAAAACAATTACCAACTTTCAGTACTGATGTATCAAAGTTAGCTTGTACAATTTGTCCTCTTTCTAAACAAACTGCATTACCTTTTCCTTCAAGTACCTCTCATGCTCATGGTTTGTTTGATTTAATTCATGCTGATACATGGGGTCCATACAGACACACAACCTTCAATAACTACAAATATTTCTTAACATTGGTTGATGATCATTCCAGAACAACATGGACTTACCTCATTCCCACCAAACAACATGTACCTTCCACAATCAAAATTTTTTATCATTATGTCAAAACACAGTTTCATACAAAAATCAAAATACTTAGAAGTGACAATGGTACAGAATTTACCAACCAAACACTCTTTACTTTCTTTCAAAACAAAGGAATTGTTCATCAAACTTCTTGTCCACACACCCCTCAACAAAATGGAAGAGCTGAAAGAAAACATAAACATCTACTTGAAGTTGCAAGAGCAATTCATTTTCAGGCCAAATTTCCTACTCACCTTTGGGGCTATTGTCTTATGGCAGCTACTTATCTCATAAACAGACTTCCAACAAAAATCTTAAATAACAAATCCCCTTATGAAGTTCTTTACCACACACCTCCTGACCTTCAACACCTTAAAGTTATTGGTTGCCAAGCCTATGCCACTACCCACACACCAGACAAATTTGACAAAAGGGCAATCCCATCCATCCTACTTGGTTATCCTCAACAACAGAAAGGTTATCTACTTCTAGCACAAGACACCAAGAAGATTTTTGTTAGCAGACATGTCACCTTTCATGAACACATCTTTCCCTTTCACACTACCACACCTTACTTTGCACCTCAACCTCATAACCTTCCATACAATACCATATTTTTTCCACCACCCACCACCTCATAACCAACCACACCTGAACCTCCCCCTTCTACATCTGCAACCTCACCTTTTACTGAATTACCAAGACCATCTTCATCACCTTCTACAACTTCCAACTCACCCTCTCCTGAACCACCTATCACCACAGAACCAACACCATCCCCATCACCCTCTACTGAACCACCTCCAACTCCTACTGACACACACTCATCTCCTTCCCCTGTACCACCACCACCAAGAAAATCTCACAAAACCAAAACTTTACCATCTAAGCTCAAGGACTTTCATCACTATAAACCTTCCTCTATCAACTCTACCATCACCAAACATCACACATCACACTTCATTAACTATCACAACATCCATAGTCCTCACACAATCCATCTTATTAACACCATCCAACTAGAAACAGAACCTACCTCTTACACTCAAGCATCTAAGAACCCCAGTGGGTTGAAGCTATGAATAAGGAAATATCCGCACTAGAGCAAAATCACACTGGGAGGTCACTACACTTCCTCTAGGAAAACAGCCATAGGATACAAATGGGTGTTTAGAATTAAATATAATGTTGATGGTTACATTGACAAATATAAGGCCGAGTTAGTTGCAAAAGGCTACAACCAAAAGGAAGGCATTGATTATAGTGAAACCTTTGCACCAAATGGCAAAGATGGTTACCGTCAGAACCTTACTAGTCGTTTCTTCCATCAACAACCGGTTTGTGCATCAATTGGACATAAATAATGCTTTTCTTCATGGAGACTTGCATGAAGAGGTTTACATGAAAATTCCAAGTGGCTACATGAAGTCTCTCCCACCCAACTCACCTCGCAAGCTCAACAAATCTTTATATGGATGAAACAGCCAATAGACAATGGTTCATCAAACTCATGATTTCCTTCTCTCGGTTGGCTTCACTCGAGTCATTTAGACACTTCTCTTCACATACTACAAAGGCAATGATACACTTATCCTTCTCATTTATGTGGATGACATACTCCTTGCAGGAAACAACTTCACTCTCATTTCAGACATCAAAGAAAAACTACACCTCACCTTCAGCATCAAGGATCTTGGTCCTCTTCACTACTACTTGGGTATTGAATTCCTCAGAAACAAGAATGGTATGGTCATGACTCAAAGAAAGTATGCTCTGGATCTCATTGAGTATGCCAATCTTCAAAATGAAAAACCAGCAAAAACACCTCTTGATTCCAGAGTCAAACTTACCTATACAGATGGTGAACCTTTGATAGATCCTTCTCACCACAGAACTCTTGTAGGGAAACTCATATATCTCACCATCAGCAGACCAGATCTTGCCTTTGCTGCACAACTCTTGAGCCAATTTTCTCAAAACCCTCATATATCCCATCTTCAAGCATTACAAAGGGTTATCAGGTACATCAAACTAAGTCCAAGACAAGGCTTATTCTTACCTAGACACAACTCTCCTACCCTTCATGCTTACTGTGATAGTGATTGGGCAAATTGTCCAAATTCAAGAAGATCCATAACTGGCTTTGGTATATTTCTGGGCAAAACTCTCATATCCTGGCATTCTAAGAAGCAACCAGTTGTCTCTAGATCTTCTACTGAAGCTGAATACAGGGCCCTAGCAGACTGCTCTTGTGAGATAACCTGGTTAATTGCTCTCCTCAAAGACTTCAAGGTTTCTGTTCCTACTCCTGTGAGGATCCTATGTGATAACATCTCTACCATTGCTCTTGCTTCAAATCCAGTCCAACATGCAAGAACTAAACACATTGAACTGGATTGCCACTTTGTAAGGGACAAAATTAAGGCTGGCCAAATTCACATCTCCTATGTTCCTACTAAAGCTCAAGCCGCAGACATACTTACCAAGGCTCTCACTACTTTTCCCTTCAGAACATGTCTTACCAAACTTGGCATGTGTGATCCCTACACCTTGCCAGTTTGTGGGGGGATAATGGTATACCCAATACTACTAAAGTCAACTCTGCAGTCAAAGGCTTCAGTACAGAAGTTCCATATGCAAGAGATCAAACCAGCAATATTAAAGCTCAAGATCAAGGGTCTTATACCTCACCACATTGTACTAAACATCAAAGCTATCTAACTCAATGTAATAATATGTAGTTAGTAATAGCAGTATATAGTTTAGCTTGTTAAGTAGTTTAGTTAAGCTTTTGTATCAAGTAGTATAAGTAGTAGATCATGTACTTCATTTCATTTTGATTGAATCAAAATCCACTTTATCATTTTCTCTCATTTCTGCAATAGTAAAGTACACAAAGTGGGGTAAAAAAGTGTTTGTGGGTTGGCCAACCTCATCCCACTGTTTGACTCGTTACCCAACCCGCCACAAGACCCAATTTACCACCTCATCGAGTAGTATAGCAAAGAACCATATAGTGATGAAACTATTAGAAGCTTACATATGGGAGGACATAAGGACGAATAACAAAACACGCCATCAAGCCAATGAAACAAGCAACTCCGAGACCGATACCCCAAGTTGCAGTTGATCCAAGGACCGACAATGTAAATACAAGAGGCGTGTTAAGTAGAATCTTGAAAAGTTATTATAAATATCAAGCTAATCAACAAGTTTAAGGATATCCGTAAAAATTATGTGCGGGTCCATACGCTGCTCGGCTTTTAATATTTCCACCAGAATTGTGGTCACACCTATTATGCCATTAATCCAAGATAAACAAATAGTTACAAAAAGATTAAAAAAAATGGCGCGACTAGAATCCTCGAACTTTAATCAAATTTGCAAATCACATGTCAGCAAATTCATGTACAAATAGTTCGTCTTTTAAATAGGACATAATAAGTGTGGCAATTCCCGAACCAACACGAAAATAAATGGGTTACGGTGTCTAAACTCTAAACTCTAAATGGTTCGGAATCGTAAACAGATTGACCCACCTAACTTGTTTATAGTTAGTATTAAAAAATACAGAACTGAATATTATAAACTCAACCCAAATACAACCCGTTTACCTGAACAACCCACCTAGCCCGCCCGCCATTTAAATAAATTTGGTTTCATGGGTTATGTGTGTCAACGTTAGGGTTGACTTTTATGACATAATCAACTAAACTAATTGTGATGGTAGAAATGAGATCCCGGTGATCTCATTATGACATTTAACAAGTAACACTGACTTTTTTAAATACAAACAAGAAAACGAAATGTTCAAACGTTAAGTATAGAAACTTGTGAATTACTTTGTTCATGTTAAAATATCGATATAAACCCTGATTTGCTTATTTTCCTTATGACGTTGTTGCTTTTGTCAAGCAATGTAAATGTTGTTTTTCTTGTCAATAGCAAAACTTTTGGGCTTATTAAACTCGGCCGACCCCAAATCCCCGTCCTTGTACCCGCCTTTACCATCCGCATTACCGGAGAGCTTGATCTCGCATCGCATAAAACAATAATCATATTTCATATCCAATATCTAATATTAAATTAAACATAAGTAAACACAGAAAGAAATACAGTTCGAGTAGCAATGCACTTTTGTAATATAGTTCCTCTGTTAAAATTTATGAGTCAAAAACACAATAAAAAACAGTTACTACTTTTCAATCCATGCTCATGTGAACTGTCAAATAGTTTAGCAAAACTCATTCTTCTTATAGTTTCTGGGCAAACCATCTATGCAAAATTTCAAGGCCTCAACCACGCATTTGAAAGTTTACTATCTAAACCTTCAAGCAAACAACTGTTTGGATTGATAAATGACCAGATTGACATAAAACCATCTTTCATTAGCGTTTAACGAGTTTTAAAACAATAATCCAAAATCATCTTTCATTAGCGTTCGAACCGAGCATCACAAAAATTCCAAAAGCTAAACACTCATTGCCAAACAATCATTATATTCTACACGTTAGAAGCTAAATGTTCCAATAAGCTTGTACCCAAACAAAGGCAAGCTTAGATGACATCAGAGTCATTTTCCCTATATATTTGAGCTAAACTGTACGGAAATGTATTGTTTTTTCTAGATCTATGTAGCATACCTTTGAATTTGGTCTTTTTGATGTACCGTATAATCGGTTGTGTGTAGGGGTGTCAGTCGGGTCGGGTTGGCCGAGTCGGGTCAACTCCAGTCGGGTCAATTCGGGTTCGGGTCAACCCGAATATGTGTAAAATAGTCATAAATTTGCTATTTGGTTCTAATTTATATAGATATTTTATTTTTAAAAAATATTAAAAAAAAAAATAAAAACCCTTATTCGGGTCGACCCGAACCCGAGTTAGCCAAACATTTTCAACCCGATACCCGACTCTATTTAGTATTCGGGTTACTCGGGTTGACCCGAATAACCTGAATTCAAATTTTGACCCGAGTAACCCAACCCGAATAGACTTAGTCGGGTTCGGGTTCAGGTCGGGTCCGGGTAAGGTTTTTTGACACCCCTAGTTGTGTGTATTATTTGACGATTTTAGCCTTAATTTATACACTCAAATTTAACCGGAAGAGGAGTAAATCAGTCAAATAATACACAAAACTGGTCATACGGAACACCAATAATAAAGAATTCAAAAGTACGCTACATAAATCTAGAAAAAAAAATTGGCTACACATAACAATAAAAAGTGACAAGTTAGATACATTTCCGTGCAATTAGCCCATTATATTTCAACGCTTATTTGAGTTGCATTTATATAATTAGGGGGTGTTTGTTTAAGCTTATATGTGGGCGTATGAGCTTATTTGATTTCGGCTCATATTTCATAAGCCCCAATTTTCCGGCTTATTTAGAGACTTATGGCTTATAATGTATAAGTTTATCATACCATAATCAACCTATATAAGCCCACACGGCTCAAAATAAGCCAAAAAATTGAGGCTTATGAAATATAAGCCGAAGCACAAATAAGCTCACAAGCCCTTAAATAAGCTTTAACACCCCCTTAGCAAGCCATTAAACATAAGCTAAAATGCTACACTAAACGCTACTTGCGAAACAACAATTACTCTAAAACACTAGTTGCTAGTTTGTCCTCCAAACTTATTATACCTTCACCGCCTATAAACGACACCGTAAAAACACTACTCCTAACAGAATCCAAAACGATGACGTCATCATTTGACGATGATCCAGTTAAGACAACGTTAGGGTTAAGACTAAACTTATCACCGTCAATTAACGTCGTTACACTATACCCCTCCTCTAGCAATAACTCACTATTAATACCTGTAACCAAAAAAAAATTAATTGATTAGTCAAAAAAATGATAAATAAATTAATGATTAGAGGTAATTAATTGGTTAAAAAGAATTACCGTGAGTTAGGGTTAGGAGGATTGGAAAGAAGGCGATGATGATGATGATGATCGGAAATGAAGGCATTATTATTGGAATACTGTAATGTGTTTGAGAGTGAGAGTGTTTGAGAGTGAGAGTAAAGTGAGAGTGGTAGTTTGAGGGGTGTAAGTTTATTTTTATACCCGTGCAAAGTTACGGTGTACAGCGACAAATAATTATATTTGCGAACTTGTATTTTGTAGCGATTCTTGATATGATACTTACGAGCAGGGCTGAGCAAATCCACCCAAAAACCGACCTGAACCGACAAACCGACTCAAAATAATTATATGTTAGGTTGGGTTGTTGATAAGTGATGAAAAAGTTGAGATTGATTGTATGTATTGGTTTTATAGGTGGAGAAATAAAAAAATAATATTTTAATAAAAGATTTGGTTGTAATAGATTGCTATTCAATTAGGTCACTACATAATATTTTTATTTATTCACGTCATTCTATTTTTTGATTTGTTTAATTAAATCACTATATTAAAGTTTACTAGTTACACTTTACTGATGTGTCATTTTAATGCTACTGTGGCATCACACGTGACTGTATATATCTACATGGCCTTTTTTTCCTAGAAATTGTACAAGCACTTTTTAATTTTGAAAAATACGTTTTTACATCGTCTTCCTCATCTCTCATCTCCTTCAGTTGTTAGAGTCTTGCGTGATATTGTAACAAAACCATCTCATACAGCCACCGTCTAACACCATAGCCATCGACCACAACCAATACCTACTGCCGACCAACACCATCGCCACTGCTCGTGCCGCTCAACACCGCCATTAACACTGCAACGCAATAAAGCTCGAACCACTGACAACAGCATCACCAGGGCGGTCCTAAGGATTTTGATGCCCTGGGCAAGATGATCGAAAAATGCCCCCACAAAATGTTGTAGAAAAATACGCGTAGATATACTCGATAAAGTGTTAAAACCAGATACATAGACTCCATAAAACTTGAAGAATGTCATAATTTCATTACATTTGATTAAAATATATTTATATAGAATGGCGTACCTTTAACACTAGTAAATTAAAGATAATTACTTTGCAAACAAAGATTAGATAAATACGTAAATTTATCTATACTACTCTTTCGGTCTCATATTAAATGTCCATGTTTGAGTTTTTAAGTTTTTCTTTTACAACTTTGACCATTAATATTTTTGTTTGTGTCATATAGTATTAGATAAAATAATATGTAGTGGAAATACATTTAAAAGTCAATCTATTCATATATTTTGCATCAAATATAATATAACACAACCAAAAATAAAATATTTATGGTCAAAGTTAAGAAAGAAAAACTTAAAAAATTTAAAGTGGACATTTAATATGAGACGTAAGGAGTATATGAAAAGCACAAACAACTTAGTGGCCTACGCGACTTCGGTTATTGAGATCGAAGCAAATGCTATTCTATGGGCTATCCAGGTGGCTCTTGCTAAGGGGTTCAGGAATGTTATTCTAGAGACGGATTCAAGTATTCTCGTCAACGCATTTCTACACAACACGGAGCTGCTACATATTAGGAGTCTCTTCCTTCATATTCGTCGATTATGTCGCTCTTTTACTTCATGCTCCTGGTCCTTTGTGCGGCGTGATGGAAATCGAGTGGCTCATGAGCTAGCCACAAGGGCGTTGTATAACTCTGTAGATGAAGTGTATGATGGTCTTGTGCCACCCTCAGTCAGCTCATGGGTGATCAATGATGTAATGTTCTTGCAGCAGTGATTGAATATATTCTTGTTTATAAAAAAAAAAAAAAAAAAAAAACTTAAAATGACATAATTAAAAAACTTCTTTGGGCATCTGTATAGCATGTACTATCATTTATAGTTAATTAAAATAAGTTAAAAGTAAATGACATAATTAAATAAAATTTATATTCCTTATGTACTAATCACGTGACCAAGTCAAACAAAAAAGTACGAGTGTATCAAAATTAAATTTATAATACTTTTAGTCTTCATCTTCCTCTCTGGTGACCATTCCTTTACCTCCTCCGGCGACCATTCCTTTTTCCGGAAACCGTACATTGAAATAGCTTATTAAAAGTTTAAAACTAACTCAAGTGTTTAACATTCGGTTTTATCGTCAGAACACCATATTCATCACATAATCACGATTCATAACACCCAAAAATTGATGCCCCCTATTCGTGTGATGCCCTGGGCGGTCGCCCTGCCCGCCCACCCCCAGGGCCGGCCATTTACCATGCTTGATTTGAAAAATTCACTACAACCGTCTTAAACAGCCGTCGTTCACTTCCCACTGTCGTTGTCAACAGCCATCTTTCAAACTCAAGATCTGGGAAAATCTATGTCTATAGATTTGTATGTAAAGGTTGAGTATAAAGCATTGTTTTTATAATGTGTTAGTGTTTCGTCCACCTAAAACTGTTTGTGATGATGATTGGTATGGATTTTACGTAACAAGATGAACAACGAATAAAATATTCTCGCAATATATCAACTATCAAGGTCTCAGATCATCAAAATTACCTTAAAATAAATGATTTTAAGCCTCTAATAGTTGATGTTATATCAAATAATTAATCCGTAAAGGTTACAAATATGTTGAGCTTACGATATCTCAAAAACTAGAAAATGATAATCCCATGTATTATATTTGATCGAAAAAAGTGTGTTAAAGCTGATGTACCGGTTGCAGCGATGACAAAGACGGAGATGATGCTGACATGGTGATGACATGTTACATAAGTGGCTTAAATGTTTTGTTTTTGAAAGCTAAATGACTATTTTAAAACTAAACGAAAGTATAGTAATTTAAATAAACACAAAATTTGTATAGTGACCTATATGATTTTTTTGAGAAAGATAGTGTGTCTTGTGGTGCAAAAACCCAACAAAAATATATCCCAAAAATGTTAATAGTTAATTTCATTTTTGGTCCCTATGGTTTGGCCAAATTGCAGTTTCGGATTTCAAAACTTTAAAAGTGCAGCGATAGTTTCCATTTTGAAGTTTGAATTGCATTTTTGGTGTATGAATTAACTTAGATGATGTCGGCGAGATCCGGCGAGGGTGCCACGTTGGAGTGGCGAGGGATCCTCGTTGTGATACTCCATGCTCTAAGCAACATCCATGTGACACTTAGTGACTCAGTTTCAATGACTAAGTAAGCCAAAAAGTATGAAAGAGGTTAGTTATGAACACTTGCAGATTTATCGAGAATACTTGATATATTGTACTAGAATTCTTAGTTACAAATGAGAGTCATTCACTCTATTTATACTAAAGGCTAATCAAGTTCTAGAAAGTTATAATGCAAATATCTAAGATATTTATATAGGTTAATATCTAGATAATCTCTAGATTATTCTCACTAAATATCTCAGATATTTTAGACAAAATATTTTAGCTATTCAAGTCTAAGATTTTAGATTAATCTAGTTATGTTATCGTGTTGAGGTTTTTCTTGGATTGCAGCTGCTAATGCTATGATTCGACTCGTAACCTACAGCTCCATTGTCATTGTCAACAACAATTACTTTCACATTTTCACAGCTATTCATAAACCACGCACACTTTATTTACTTATTTCATTTGACACCAGAATTACAAACAACATCTTCTTCTTATTTTTCTTCTTCTTCATGTCCATAAAATCAACCAACTAAAACATGTCTCAACTGAATTGATCATCTTCTAGTCAGTTAGGTAGCTATATAACCGTTTTTTCTGAATCAGATTGAGATATCACGTGGATATTGAATCCGTTCTCTTCTGAAAACGCTTACGGTCTTATTCTCATCTAATCTTTTTTTTTTTCACCTAATTTTGTTATAATTTATGAGATTTTAATTCTATTAAATATATATTATGAAATATGTATATGATAGAATGAACTGAAATGATGTGAATGATACGCGCGATTTACAGAATTGAACTAAATTATGATGATATAGTTGATGAAGTTGTTATGATCAGGTATTTGAATGAAGAATTATGAAATAGCTACTATAAAAATTTAGCATTTTTATTAGTTTAAACTTAGAATGGATCAATCTAGTTAGAGTTGAACTATAGACAAAGTAAAATAGAATCACCACGGGTTCGTTTGGTTTGTAGATAGGTTTAAGATTTGAATTTGGATTTGTTTATGGATTATGATTTGAATTTGAATTTGATAAAAATTAATGAAGATAGAAAAAACATAATAATATGGTGATGTAACAAAAAATAATATATTGTATTAAAAATATAATAAAGGGCCTATTTTAATTACTTTTAAATTAAAAAGTAATAGAGATGGAATTTTGTCTCACTAAAATATTTCTAATCCCACAGAGCTAGTGGTTATTTGAAGCAATAGTACTTTTTGAGACTCACTACTAATTTCTAATCAAGGGGTTTAAAACAAGGGGTAATTATGAGAATGCATGTTTTGCTCAAGGTGTCATCACTTTTTAGGAAAAAAGTTTGGGTATTTCCAAAATAGACTTTGAGACTTGTGACTTTTCTACTTTTCATATAAGCTTGACAAGTGTCCTTCAAGTTTGTGTACCCAATCATTTTTTCGACTTTACAAATTGCGATTTTACAATGACCGAATCTAGGCGACTTTTTTTAGAATCTTGCGAAATGTTTTTTTGTCCTTTAGTAAAAAAATTCTGTTGGGTTTTAGGTTCTTTGGATTTGATGAGACAAAGTAAATAGAAGAATGAAACATCAAGGGCTTAAAGAGAAAGAGAATAAATCTACAAAAAGATGGAAGGACTTGCTTGCAAAAGAAGATTTACTTATTAGTCCTTTGTAGTATCTTGTAAACCCTAATCCTCTAGTATATAAAGAGGACATGGGGTGTAGATTTTATATAATTAAGTCTTCCATAATGTAGTCATTAAAGGTGTGTGTGTGTCTAGGCCAAGTCCTCTAAGTGGACGCCTAGGGTTTTGTAGTTTAGCCTCAAGGATCTTTGATCCCCGTTACAAGTTTAGTGTAACCGTATTATTCGATCAAATAATATTTGAGGCTTGGAGTGATTATTAATGAAAACCTTGTGTCAATAACTTTGATTTGTTTTATTCATGCGTATCATGTTTATTGTCATTGTTATTGTTAACCCTAGAGGCTCAAACGATCACATGGAGTCATAACAAACTCCACAATTGGTATCGAGCTTGGGAGCTCGTTACCTAGGGATTCGCAAGGTTTCTTGGCGAAAAAGATTGATGATAATCGGATTTGTGCGATTGCAACTTTCTGCTGAAGACTGCTTTGAAACGGCGATAACTTTTTCGTTAACCGTTGGATCAGGCTGAAATTTTTGGTGGATCTTCTCTATATACCTATCTAACCTTCCACCGGAGGGATTTTCGATCTGAGCTTCCAGTAAAAAGTTATTCAGTGTCAAAGTTCGCTGCAGAAACAGGTTTAAAAGTCGAATTTTTAAGGTTTTTATTTATTCGAAGGTAGAAGATCACTTTGGCGACATAAATCCTAAACGTATGGTGAATATTAACGTGGGTTTGCATGGTATCTAACTATATATGCAACCTGATTGGTCAACAATTCAACTCGTACTATTGATTCAACAAGGGTCGGTGGTGTATTAAAATTGATCAAGTTTGTTGTTTTTCTTGGTTTCTTGGTTAGTCCTGTTATTGGTTTGGTGATTTGGAGCATCTATTTATTGGTTCGATTATGTTACATCGGTTATTATGGCTGCTTGTAAGGTTTCGCACTGGAATTAAGGGTTTTGATTTGTTACTGCTGCTCCTTTCACTTATTAATGCTATCAAGGTACAAGATTAATGATCCTCATATATATCAGTTGTACAGGTTATGAAAAGGGTTCAAAGGTTTCGAGTTTATGCTTCTAGTTTAACCACTGCTACCTCGTAACCACTGACAAGCTTCTCAAAACCACTTCTAGTTATATCGAAACCACTGATAGCTTTACTTGTAACCACTGATGGGCTTCTCGAAAGGTAACCACTACTAGTATTGTTTGTACTATTGTCAACTCGTGATTCTGCTGCTAAAGTAGTGATGTTACTGGATATTTAAGCAACTGAGACAACGACTACTAATCTCATGCTTCATCTACTGCTGTTGAGGATTGTATGAAATCAAACATGATTGGTCGATTAGTTTATAAATTTGACTGGACGGTGGAGTATTTATCAATGTCGGTGGTGCTCTAACTGCTTATATTCGCTACATGCAAGCAACATAGGTCAGTTGAGAATCTATTAATTAAACCTCTTATTACATAAGTCTTTCTTGATTGTGTGGGGTTGTTGAACATGATTGGCTGATGCAAATTGATACCTTGTACTTTCGGAGATTGAGTCTGCTTATTAATATTGGTATATGATTGCTCATTCATTATGGGGACCTTCTTCAATTGATACGTATACAATTTTTGGATTTAGATTACACGTTAATACATATAGTTTTGATGAAGTGATGGATTATTATTAAACAGTTTGTACTGCTGTTAGTCTTGCTCGATATCGGACAAAGAATGGTTTTTATTATCGTATGGTTTTCGATTTGAGGGGAAGTCGAGCATGACGATTGTTATGGATTTTTAGCGACACACACATGGAGATAGGTTCACACACACAAGGAGTTTGGAAGTTGTTCTTAAAGTTATAAAGTTATAATAACATATCTTTCTCAAATTACGAGTTGAAAACATACTTTTTATCAACATATACCACGCATTTTGATTTTGTCCGACTTCACCCATATGACCGATTATATTAATATAATATTATATTAAATAATATTATTTTATTACAATATGGGTAAAGTCGAACAACATTTGAAAGTACATGGGTGTATATGTTGATAAAAAAGTATGTGTTTCAACTCGGTAAATTTGAGAAAGTACGTTGTTATTTTATGGCTTTTACCCTAAAAGTTTTAAAAAGCTCGGATTTGGATTTATTGAATAATTGATTACGAAGACAGTTGAATATCATGTATTTGATGTTGTAGTTGAATTACTTGGATGCGTGTTCTTATTATATTTTTAAACGGCGGAATCGTTTAAAAGTAACTTGTTCGTGCTTAAATGATTGTAACGAAGAATTGACAAACACTTAAAGGAGTGACGTTATTGTTCTCAGTGATTATTGTCAAGAGATTGCGGTCTCCTTATACATTGGTTAGTATACGTTCAGAGTCACGTGGATAAACAAGACATAAGATGCAAGTTTGGGTGATTTTACTTCTTCATCAAGTTCGTTATATTTGGTTTTCGTCACAAGTGATCATTACATGGAGCTTACAGATTTGAAGAATCTTTTATGTTCGTGCACCACCAAGGGAAGTTTCATCGCTTAATTTCTCTATTTGTTGATAACAAAAAGGGAAGAAATATTGAGTGCGATGGCATGGATTAAGGGAAGACAAGATTTGTTTCATTTAGGAGATGTTTACATCTCAACTTCTGCTACCGTCTAGGGAAGTTCGTACACCGACTTTGTTTGTTTTGTCATCATCAAATAGGGAAGATTGTTGGGTTTTAGGTTCTTTGGATTTGATGAGACAAAGTAAATGAAGAATGAAACATCAAGGGCTTAAGAGAAAGAGAATAAATCTACAAAAGATGGAAGGACTTGCTTGCAAAGAAGATTTACTTATTAGTCCTTTGTAGTATCTTGTAAACCCTAATCCTCTAGTATATAAAGAGGACATGGGGTGTAGATTTTAAATAATTAAGTCTTCCATAATGTAGTCATTAAAGGTGTGTGTGTGTGTCTAGGCGTCAAGTCCTCTAAGTGGACGCCTAGGGTTTGTGTAGTTTAGCCTCAAGGATCTTTGATCCCTGTTACAAGTTTAGTGTAACCGTATTATTCCGATCAAATAATATTTGAGGCTTAGAGTGATTATTAATGAAAAACCTTGTGTCAATAACTTTGATTTGTTTTATTCCGCTGCGTATCATGTTTATTGTCATTGTTATTGTTAACCCTAGAGGCTCAAAACGATCACATGGAGTCATAACAAACTCCACAAATTCAAAGTTACAAAATTATTTTTTTATACATTTAGTTTCTTCCCGATGTTGAGCGACTTAAGCGAATCAATATAAGCGACTTATTTTCTGTTCTCTTTTTGTACCTAAAGTACTGTTTTAATAGTATTTTTAAACCTTTTTTTACCCTGTTTTCAAATTTTTTACCCAAATACAAACACACACACTAACACTCACACTAACACTACTACCAGAAAAAACACAATTCAAAATTGTGAAACCCTAAATCAATCCCTAATTATTCAGTCAATTAAAATCCAAAATGGCTTACATTCCCCAATATTTTGATGCTAAGGTAACGGTTCGTTCCAAGGTTAAGTTGTTTTCGCAAATTAAGTCTAAATTGTTAAGCAATCCAGATCGAATGAGGCTGTTCAGAGCAACTATTTTTGGGCCATGGTTAGATATTCCTGACCTAGGTAAAGGCAATCATATTGTTAATTTCGTTTTACAACACCAGGTATATATCGACAAACTTCTTGATTCTTGTCCCCCCATTTTATACAAAATTGGGAACAATGTATTGAAATTCGGTCGGGAACAGTTTCTATTGATGACTGGATTTCATTTTGGTCGTTTGCCTCCCCCTGTAGAAATTGATCGAAGTCCTTTTTTTGCGTGTCTTTCCTGAAAAACAATTAATAAGAAAGGTAACTGTAAAAGGGAATGAGCTTTTAGATTTGTTTGGGAATGACACGGAATTTTCAAAGTTATCAGCTGAGGATGCGGTAAGGGTATGTCTGTTGCTAGTCGTTGAGGTCGTGTTCATAGGTCGTGGACCTTGGTACATTGTTGACAGTCATTTGTTGCAATTAGTTGAGGATTTTGGGTCATGGAATGGATATCCATGGGGAGAGTTCTTGTGGACCCGTTTTTACAAAAATTTAGCCAATGTGGTACCCCGGCATTACAATGCTCACTACAAAGAGAAATTGCAAGAAAACCCTTCTACAATTGCAACATATAATATTTACGGCTTTTTCTTGGCTTTTAAGGTTAGATGTGTATACATTTATGAACATCTCGCTTTTGTTTACTAGCGCTCATACAATGCTTTTATTCTTTTCGTTTATTTTAGATATGGATTCTTGAGAGTTATCCCACTAGCATCGAATGGTGGAACAAAGACCGCCAAAGATACCACGTTGTCTTTGTTGGTCAAAGGGTAAAACATTTGCCAAACGCCATTATGGCAAACTTTTTGTCCTGTAAGCATTTCCATTTGTTTGTATTTGTCAAATAAGTTACGACTTTGTTATATTTGTTTTTAACTTTATAATTGTTTGTTTACTAGGGTTCTATTCCGGTCTTGGATCTTCTTCCAACAAATGCGGAAATGTTACAACCATGGTTTGCACCAAGTAATGCATATTTGAGCAGTTGGATAGTCTACAAGATCAATTACCGCCGATGATCCCACTAATGAGGTAAGTTGGCTGTTTGTGCAAACCATGGTTGTATTCACGTTGACAATTGACCATTGCACACTCTGTTTCGATCTTGCTTTGTAGGTGCATAAAGAGGTGGTGATATCTGATACAGATGTGGCGTTAGGTGATAAAGAGGTGGCTATAGTCAATAATGATGTGCCAGTAACTGATAAAGGTCAAAGTTCCAATCAGCTAGACATACATGCCGAGGTTGACGGTATTAACAATAGACTTGCCGTTGTAGAGGAAGCTCTAAACATACAACCCCGAGCCAATAAAGATACAACCCCGAGCAAGCTAGACATTAATGTGGAGTCCTTAATGATATTAAAATAGACTTGCCGTTGTTGAGGAAGCTCTAAAGATACAACGTCCAAAGGTGAACATGGTCTTTACATTCATTTTTAGGATATATGTTTTAAGAACTTTGAATTAGAAAATGAGACACGATATTACAACTTCTTTTAAAAACTCGTAAGTCATAAGTATAATGAGGCTTTGTTGTAAATGTACCCACACGTGATTTTCATTTCTCCTTGGAGTTGTTTTGTAAATTTGATGTATCCACTGCTAGGGTCTATCAAACCCCTGCTATCGGTTTTCAATCCACTGCTAGCAGGTTCCTTTAATGTATCACTTGAGGGGCTGTTTTTGTAAATTTGATGTATCCACTGCTAGGGTCTATCAAACCCCTGCTATCGGTTTTCAATCCACTGCTAGTAGGTTCCTTTAATGTATCACTTGAGGGGCTGTTTTTGTAAATTTGATGTATCCACTGCTATCTTCTATAAAACCACTGCTAGTGTCTATCAAACCATTGCTAGTGGTTTTGAATCCACTGCTAGCAGGTTTCTTTAGTAGTATAATTGATTGTATATTTTAAATTTCAGACTTCAACTCATACGCACGGCAAATTGGATGAGGCTTGTTTTGGCCAAAATGCCATGGAAATTCAGACGTCAAGTCCAATTCATAATGAAAACTGGAATGGTAGTCCTAGTTTGTTTGATCTTCATTGTCGTGATGTTCATTCGGCTGATTATAATAAGGTTATGTTCCTTTTAGTAGTACTTTTTTATTTTATTGTTTTTTGTTACATACCTAAATCGGTTTGGTTAACTACGTAATCATGACAAATCGAGTTGTGTAAATCTTGAAAACAACAAGTTGGTCTTACTTATATAGACCCCGCCGCTTCCATCAACTATGTCGCAGCTTGTGAAATATTGTCTTCACGACGGACCATTGCCATTAGATGATCACATTCCGGATCATGATCCCAAGAATTTGAATTTACCTAATTTGAATGAAACATTTTCTCAATTTGTTGAAGTACGTATATATAAATTCCACCGCACTATCTATACATGTTTGCTATATTTGGTCATCCATATAGATGTGTTATTCTTGTATAATTACAGGGAAACAAATTTGACTAGATGAGCAAGTGGAGCTAGAAGATGATTTCTCTGTTTATGGACTTTCGAAGTTGAGGACAAGCAGTTGGGATAGATGAACAAAATGTCACGAAAACAAGTAAGATGGCGAAACACCGAGTGAGGTGGTGGTAAGTGTTGATGATAAACCCGAGAGACTGTTTAAGCTCTTTGAGATACATGCTCATGATTCCGATGTTATGGTGAAATTAAGTGAAGGTGCATCTAACGCTGACCATAAACTGGTGATGATAAACCCGAGAGGCGGTTCAAGCACATGAAATACATGCTCATGAAGGTGTGTTTAATGTTGATGATAAGTCGTAAAGGCGTTCACGGTAATGAAAATACCATTGTTGATTGCAATTCACGATCAACACTCTCATGATCGTGAGAAAGTAGGTGAAGTAGTTTTAAATGTGGATGATAAATCTATGAGGGTGTTCAAGTTAATGAAAATGTCATTGTTGATTGCAATGTGTTGATGAACACTCTCATGATCGCGAGGCGATGTTAAATGTTCTTGAGAAATCTATAGAGGTGGTTCAAGGTAATCAAAATAACATTATAGATTCTCATGAAGGTCGAAAGTAAGTGAAGCAAAGGTCACAAATGGCGTGGATGGGGTATGAGCATATGAATCATCTTGGAGATACGGTTATTCATAATGAAGCATACAATGTTGATGCCCACGTTAAGGAGAAAGAAAGCGGGGTTGAGTTACCGGTTGCAAATCAGTTGTCAACCAAGGCGGTAATAGACAAAATTGATAATGATGTTGTGAAGGCAAGACAGATGATGATTCATAAATATGACGGACAAGCCAGTAAGCCTTTGCCTACAAATTCTGAGGTACAGCTACATTATTTATTAAAGTTACCACATGTACTTCAAAAGTTTGATGTTATTTCAATGATGAATGTTTTTGTATAGTATGTTTTCATGCGGGTAAAAGGAAGAGAAATGCAAGTAAGTTCGAGACAACACCTCATAATGCCCTAGCAATAAAGAAAACTAGAAAGGCCAAAGTTACCAAAGAGAGTGATGCCAAAGTTACCCAAGAGAGTACTCTGTTTTGAAACAAGATGATGCGTCAAAAGGACAAAGCGGTGGGCAAGTGTTTGCAGGAGCCATACATGAGTCTCCTCCCACGACACCACACAGCTTAGAAACGACGCTCCAAAAGGCGAGAAAAGATATTAATCCACCACGTGGTGAAGATAATCAGTTGGAAACATGGGTGAGGTATAGAAGAACTACATTTACAAACGACATCTTAAAGACAAATACATTAATCTTGTTTTTAAAAATTCGTGATCCATCACGTCCCGAAGGTTGCGATATCAACAAGATTACTAAACCATGTGTATGGGTACCTTTATAAAAAGATTTGAAGTCATCGCATAGCTTTCCTTGGGGTCTTGGCGACATCGTTGTTCATCGAAAATTTTGGTTGGCTTTGTTGGGTTATGGAAGAGGCAATAAAAAGGATGGCTTGGAGATGAGGTACCTAATGATATTTAATTTCCATAAAAAATTAATTATTTTTTGAATTACATTACCGGTATTTTGCTTATAAAAAATTTGCAGATCCGGATCTCGGGTTGATCTAATGTGGCGATTCGAGCCGGCAATGCCGATTGGGCTATGGTGGACCATTTTCTCTTCCTCTATCCTTGAAGGGTCTATGCGTTCCTACTACGCCATCGGGTCAACGCTATCCATTGCCATGGTCTAGTGTCGAGAAGGTTTGTATATAAAGACCATACTTTCTTCTAGATATTTGGGTAAATATATACATGCTCAAAATGTGATGAATTATGACAAGGATTATTTGATCACATTTAGGTATACTTTCGTGTCAACGTACCCAAGTGCCACTGGTTTCTCCGAGTTGCAAATTGCATCGGAGTTATAACAATTTATGACACACTAGGTACGCCCGAACACGAGACGAGAGAAAAGAATTTAAAATGGAGGGTCACTTTTGAGAGAAAGCTACCACAGATCTAAACTGTGTAAAGTTCTTCAAGCCAAATCAATATCATTTCGATTATAAGATCACATTTGAGTTGCGGATGATGTCCCTATACAAGCCAATGCATACGGTGATTGCGGAGTTTGGGTATGTATTTTTTGCACAGCCGGGTAACAACTTAAGTATGAAGGTTGATGACCCTCTTCAAGTTGCTTTGGCGTATCGAGCATATGGTGAAGTACTTTTGGAACTATAAGGTGGTCATTCATACAAGTGATGAATAAAGATGCATTTCATCTCTTTGGGTATGGCTTGTATGTGGTTTTAGACTTTGTTGTTCAACCAAATGTAACCACAAACTGGATGTCCGTGAAGGACATCAAAGACAACTTATGCATGTCTCTGTAGCGCAAGTTGGTATATTCCTAACACCCATGCGTGCTTTGTTTATGCCCTAGTTTCGATATACGTGTAGATATGTTGATTTGCAACAAACATTTTGTGTAAAGTGCTAAAACGTTTGTTTTTTACAAACATCCATTTGATTTGAAAAAACGACTACATACAATCTTATTGCTAAAATACTATAACATACATATTACATAACACTTATTGCTAAACAGATTACCATAACCAAACTACAACACTGAAGAGAACAATCAAACTGAAAACCAACACAACTTTGTCATGAACTTGCACTCTTGACTTAATAAAAGTCAACTCATCCAACATTTTCATGATATCATTGTTTGAAACCTCAATAACTTCATCCGAGACTGAACTCTTTCCCGTCTTCATTAAATGTTTCTTTTCCTCATGTTCCTTGTAAAAAATCTTTGTAATCTTGAGTTGGTAGTTCGGGTCTAGGAACCCATAGAAGTTACATTTGGTCTTTTGTCCTAAAATAAAAATTTGTTAAATTCACATATTCAACATAACAAGTAAATAAGTATAATGCATAATAATATTACATAAATTGACAGCCTTGAATCTTCTACCGGGATGAGTCCGGGTCCAAGAGGTTTGTACTTCCACCGGTAATGGTTTTGGACATTCGCGTGTGTAGCATTGATGTAGTATTCAATGGCTTTCGATTGGATCCGGAGGTAGAGGCAGAGGAGAGCCATTGTTTTATTTACCCAATGAATAAACTTGATGCTTTTATAGTAGAGTCACATCTAATTCAAGGAAATAGACTTTGTGAATGAGCGGGTAATGAATATTGTGGAGGGAAAATTTTAAGCTTAATTTTATATTGAGCGACTAAAAGGTCCTATTTTCACGATTTTTTTTTTGGTTTATTGTTTTGTACAATCCCGCAAGCAGTGAACACAAATCCCGAACACAAATCCCGTAAAAATGACTTCGCTAATTCCCAAAATTCAACCTTTATTTGGACTTTGAGACATCAATTCATGGAGTTTTACTTCCGCTAACATCACCTACCTACACCGATTACCTATCTCACTAACAAATATCGACAAAGATAAGATCATCGCTTTATACTACATGTCCGCTTCAACCAAAATTCATGTGAGTGACGATGATGATGTTTCTTTCTTCGCTCATGAAATATGCCGTAGCGTAACTTGATCCGCACGCTATACATCAAACTTATCGAGAAATCTTCCGAGGTAAAGCCACCTACTTCTTCTAAGACTCTTGATATTGATCTTAATGTTCCTTTGTTGCCTCAAGAATCTGATTTTCAAACACCAAAAGTTGAAGATCATAATAATGAGGTGCAAGTGCAAATGTTAATGTAGATGTGCATCCTTGTTGGCGTAAAACCACATTTCTAAATATCCCCGATCCACCCGCTTCACCGATCCCATAATTAAAAAGCTAAGTAACCATAAACACCTCGTAGTATCTAAATTAAAGGTGGGTAGTCGGTTTGATGATAAGCAAGGATGCATTTATGCAATAGGAATAAAAGCGTTGGTTGATATGTTTGAGTATAAAGTTACTAACTCATGTAAGAAAAGGTACGGTGTAGCTTGTTTTGTAGAAGGTTGCAACCGGTACATTAACGCATCTAAAAGTGTTGTTAGCCGATACTTCTATGTTACTTCCATTAACGATTGTCATACATGTTCCGAGAAAAAATTCATCCTAATCATCAAATGCTACCCGAAATTAGTGGGTCACATACTTGTTGATAAATTGAGGAATTGCAAACGGGTATATACTGGTGCGGACATAAAAAAGATTTTAATGTTGATTGGAAAGTAGACATTTCTTACTACCGAGCTTGGGTGGGAAAACATTGCATTACGCTTGTTGAACGGTTGTCCTAGGGAGTCTTTTGAGCAGCTGTCAGACATCGCTATAACTTAAAGTTGCAAAATGAGGGACAAGAATAACACATTGAGACGATGAGATGATCGGTTTAAGATGGTATTCATTGGTTTCGTGTTCTTTGTAAGTTTTCCATATAATCTATTATCTTTATTTACGATTAATACCTTCATTATTATCAAAATTTTATTAATTAAGCAATTTCTAATTGATTTAAAATAGATTTGGAGCTTTACGCTTTATGCGACCATTGCTAATCATTGATGCCGCACATCTTAAAGGGAGATACTTGGTACTAATCGGTTGTTGTTGGGATGGACGGCAACAACCAGATTATACCTATTGCAACCTGGTGTCTCTCGAAGGTGAGACCAATGAATCATGGACATGGTTTTTGAGCAAACTTAAAGAATTCATTGGTGAAGTAAAAGATTTGGCCATCATCTCGGCGGACATCCGACAATTGCACATGCATGTAGTATCGCTTTTTCCCAACGTGTTTCATGGTTTTGTTGTCGGCATTTAATGATGAACCGCACTTTGAAAACTAGAAAGTGGAAGGCTATATATTGGAGGACATGCAAAGCTTACACGGATCGTGAGTTTGATGCTTCTATTTCGTAGATTCGATCATTAAAACCCGATGTGTATAAAAACTAAAGATGAAGTCGATTTGATAAATGGTCGCTGCTTATCGCCCGCAAATGTGGTACAATTATTTGACCTCAAATAGTTTGAATCAAGAACTCAGAACCAAAGATGTTAGGAAGGTTCCAATAACCCAGCTAATGGAGTACTACCGAAGGCTTCTACAAAAATGGTATTTTGAACGTCGAGCAAAATACAAAGGTAACTTAAAAAACTGTCTATTATAATTGGTTTATTACATATTTGGCACGTCGCTCGAAAATGTATTATTATTTTTTTATTTCAGATGCTCCAACGGATGAACTTAGCGAATGGGCAAATGCAAAAGTAAACAATAGAATGGCAAAGAGTGCTAATTGGGGTGTTAACGGAATTGAGATGCACTAGATTTACCAAGTTACTGATCCGAAACATGTTCATATTGTTGACTTTGACAACAGAGAATGCACTTGCCGCAAATGGCAGCTATCTGGTCTACCTTGTGGTCATGTTTGTGTTGTGTCTAGAGTTGAAGGGATGACTGACACTAGCAGTTTCATGATGGATTGGTTTAAGAAAATGTCACTAAAAATACATAAAGCAAGGGTTTATCCTCTAAAAGATGTATCCTTGTGCGCACTCTCTTATGACTTGCAAACCAGAAACCTCCCGCTATGAATAAGCGACAACTGGAAGACCCAAAGAAAACACGTATCCGATCACGGGGAAGAGCCGAAAGCAAAACCTATGGCAGTGTGGAAAGGCAAGACACACAAGACAACATGCATTGAACCGTTGATGACAAGCAAGGCAAGTGTGTTTCTATATTTTATTTCAATGTATATAATTTTAATGTAATATCGATATGGTTGTTTGAACTAATGTCACATGTCGAAACGTAAACGAAACTCACAATCGTGCACCCCTACAACTAATGAAGAAGCAGTGGAACAAGAACGACACGGAGGACAGAGGACGCGTGTAGAGGTCGAAGAGGGAGAAGCAAGTGCTCAATCAAACAATGATTTCGTAAGGAAATGTGAATCATCTACTCCTGAAAACATCGTTCCTAACAACATTCAGTCACAACCTGTGACTGAAAATGTTGTTCATTTGGACGATTTATAGTTACTCCAATTTGAACTTTAACACAATGGAAGCACAACTTATCAGTCATCTAGAATTTTCAATGTTTGTTACTTGAATAATAATAGCTGCTGTGAATGGCTTGCTTTAATTGTTTTTTATGTTACTTTGTGAGAATGTTATACAATCAACTCTTGAACATGTGCACATTTTTGTTCTTTTCTATAAAACATATAGAGTCGGGCATATAGTGTATCGTCAATGGTATGCATGTGACTATTTATTTACCATTCAATTTGTCTATTTAACAGCAAACTTGCAAGTATATTTTCACACAACATCATTCCATAAATAAGTAAGCAAAAATAATGTCAGGTCTGCCTAAATGTGATGAGATAACAGCAAACTTGCAACTATACTTCTTTAGGTGATACCTCAAGATCACTTGAGTGACTTTCATTATATGGTAGATGCTAAGGATATATGGTTGGCGATCAAGGCTAAGTTCGGAGGGAATGAGGAGTCTAAAAGAATGAGAAAGTCCATGCTGCGACAACAGTTTCAAGACTTTCAAATCTCTGAAGAGGAAGGAATTCACAAGGGCTACGACAAGTTTCACAAGATCTTAAGTCGCTTAAATCACCATGTGCAAAGCCGATAATGATGATTGTAATTCTAAGTTCTTGAGGTCATTACCTCCATCCCTGCTACAAGTAAGCATTGCTTAAAAGCTAAAGGTGATCCGGATATGCTTACTTTTGATGAGTCAGATAACAAACTTAAAACTTTGAACATGATGTAAAGCTCTAAAGCTTGTTTCTACTGAATTCAAAGTGCTGAAGTGAGCTATTTGTTTCCACTGAAGACAAAGTACTGAAGAAAATAGTTCATTCATTCATTCAAGAAATGCTTTACGACTTACTACTAGAGTACAATCAACATCAAATGCAACTACAAGAAAAGAGCTATACATGATCTACTAATCCTAATCTAGTTCATATCATCTATTCCAACATCTAACAGGCTGTTGGATATGCATGATCGCTCACATCTTTCACACTAGATGCTGGATATGCGTTCGTGAAGTCTTGCATAACCACCCATTCCTTCTATCTCGATGGCTGGAGATGCATGACTACTATGACGAGGATGCTAAGGATCAAAATGGAAAGGATGGATTGATGAAAACGTTGATGATGACGATGACCACACATGATGATGAAGAAAAATAATATGTCCTTTGTGCTTCATCTATTGATTTCAACCAAAATGCAATCCATCCACCATCCTTAAGCATTTCCCCTATACGATATGTGTTGATGCACCAAAACCTGGTGTAGAAAGACCAAGAACCACCTCTCTATCCTTAGGGAGTGGCGGATTTCTGGCTCGTGGCCTTCGTTGAGGCTGAGGTGCTGGAGGTTGGGAGTAAGATGTTCTCTCCTTATAGGAGTCATCAATCATCAGATTCACTTGATTCACTACACTATCATCTTCTCAAGAAGGGAGAAAGGGTGATTTACTTGGTCGTGGATATGGTCGTGAAAGTAATGAAGCCATGGGTTTGAATCATCACTTGATGATGATGATGATGATGAGGATGTTTTTGTGAGATCTATGATCTCTGGTTTAGTACTCATGGTCGATTGTGGTTAATTTTGGAGCATTGATGAAATTAGGGTTTGTGATGATATTTGGGGGTTTTTTATGAAGAGTTATGTGTGCATTGGGATTGTTTTATAGACAGTTTCAAGACTTAATGAGATTTAATGCGTGTGGGTGAAACAGTAAAAAGATATTTACTAAAGCTTCTTGAATACGTGATCTATTTCTGCTGATTGGTATTCTTGACAGAATGGCTAGTGTTCGCGATCGCTACAAAACGAGTGATCTGTAGATTGTTGCAATGATTGACTGAACGAGCATGTGGTGACAGAGGAGTCGATAAGAAGACAACTTCGCTTGGATGATGAGAATGGGGTTTATCATTCTAATGTCATTGTGGTACTTGATGGGCTAAGAGCAATTGGATATCAAGGTACAAGGACCCGACATGTGGTTAAAGAATCGCCTTTGTCCTATGTGGAGGTTTTTGTTCATACATTGCTTCGTAGTTTAAGCAATAAATCAGGAGGATGGGATCAATTTTCTACTCATTTGGGATGTGGTATTGTATGTCTATCTCAGGGTTTAACTTATAATTTTTCTAAGTTTATTTTCGATAATATGGTTGAGAATATAACTAGGAAGAAGAGCAAGTTTTTGATGTACCCTAGGTTTTTACAAATGATCTTAGCTGTTACTACCGAAACCCAAGCTTTTTATCCCATAGGAGCTTTATCTTCTAAGCTATTTGCTTCAATGAGAACTAAGTATGAGGGGACACATCATCCTTTGCTAGCAGCTATGTTGCCTCAAAACAATGAAGCTGCTGATGAGGATAATGTTGTTGGTGTTCCATCTTCACCAATACTACCGATGGTAATCCTTCGCTTGTAATTGATGAGGGCCCTTCGCCATCTGCAAGCATCTAATGTTTCTCCCGAGCTACCTCCACCTATACCTTCACCTAGACCTAGTCCTAGTCCACCACCCACTCAAGTTTCTCTTGATGAAGTTGAGCTTGAACCGATAGACCCGCCCACGCCTAGTCCTATTAGGAATCAATTTGATGAAGGATTTCCTAATTTTGAGCATGTACATATTTCTCCTGAAAGGCCCAATAAAGCTCCCATTACCACTAAGCAATCAGCTGGTGGAGCTGAGGACCCTATTACACTTACATCTATATATGCTCTAGTGAACGTGTATGCAGTGAGTGGCTGATCTCAAGAAGGAGCTTACAAAGACCAAGTCTTCTCTTGGTGGTAAGATTGTGGAGTTGCAGAATAAAGTTAAGAACTTGGAGGAACTACTTGGAAAAAGGGGCAAAAGGAGAGTTTTGGTTTCTTCTGATGAGAGCAAGAAGAGACTCGACTTGCATCACTAGGAATCTTGGCGATGCAGCTCTAACAACTCATGTTTCTCGTAAGAGAGCTCATATGAGGAGGATTGTGAAGAATCAAAGTTCTATCAGATACATAATCGGCATGTCAATGAAGCAAATCTTAGCTTTATCTCGATGATGCTTGATCGAAAGTATAATATGATTATGAAGTTTTCTTCATCCGGTTCTACTTTCTTCTCTACATTGGAAAGGATTGCTAATATGTCTCGATGTTCCTAAAGCAAAGAGACCCAAGACAGCTTGAGATTGTAGATAATTTTGATGATGTGGCACCAAAATTAAGTTCTCCGTTGTTTCTTCCAAGCAGCTTGTTGAGGAGAGAAGTTCAGCTGATATGGTTTCTTCTGCTGAACCTTTTCTTGTTTATCCTAAAGCATTGCCTAGTATTGCATCTGTTGATAATTTGGGAGATAAATTAAGTAAGAAAGATGATCTAAATGTTGCTAAAGCTAAGAAAGCACGAGAGATGCTTGCCAGAATGAATTCCTTACGTGATGGTGTTCCAATTAAGTCTACTTCTGCTTCTTCTACTCAAGCTAAAGATGTTCTTGAAGAGTCTGAGGAAGGATCTTCTCAGGGGATTTATACACCTGGTAGGAGGAAGAAAAGGATGGCTAAAAGGAAACTTAGTTCCTTAAGGAGATCTGTGAGACTAGCTAGGAAACATCTTTCCAAGAGTATTTCTTTAGATCTCAAGGCTGCTGAGTCAACTTTTATTAAAGAAGGAACTGTTGATGTTTTTCCTAAAGGAACACATGGTGTATTGATCAATTGGACAGCTGGGAAGCTTAACACTGTTTATCGACTGGATAATTCTACTATACAGTTCAACTTCTTGAAGGAAATCTTTCATTTGGTGGATAGACATGATTTGAAGATGCTGTATGAACATGTCACTCACCATTATACTATTCATTCACCATGTGGTTCTCGGTTTATATTTATTAGGTGATCTTCAAGTCTTGTTTGATTCTCATTCTCCGGATGGTAAAGGGTATTCTATTTGGAAGAATTCACATAAGTGGGAGATTGAGAGTTGGAGATTCTATCCTATGCCATGTGTTCATGTGGTTCGACAAAATGTGGCATGATTTTGTGTATGTTCTCTGACAAGACTTATCCTTTGTCCGTTACATTAATAGAAAGAATTACGACATGAAGTTGGAAGTACCTCCTAATCCGGTTGGCAATGATGACCTTCATGCAAAGACAATGTGTTGGATTGATTAAAACTCAGCTTCTGCAACATAAAGGTTCATCTTGATTGTCGTATTTTGTATCTTTTGTAATATTTGTTTTCTTTATTTAGTTAGTTAAAAAAAATTCATGTATATATTTGAGTTTGTCTAACTTTTATTGCAGGTTTCTTGTATATTCTTGATGGTTATTGACTCACCAGATATACCTTGTGTATGTCAAAGAGTTAGCTAGTCCAAGGGTACAACTTTGGTAAAGACACATCAAACTGTTGATAGTCTGTAATGGTTTGTCGAAAATCATAGGGACCGCAACCACCCATGCTTAATTGCCGAGGGTTGTATGGTTCTCAATTCACCATGGTTTATTCCTTTTGGAATCCAAGAATTGACTAACCCACTTGTATATGGCTTGTGGTAAAGGCATTGGACTATCATATTTGGTTATCAATTCACCAATTCTAAGAATTGACTAGTCCCGAGCAAACGGCTACGTGTAAAGACATTTCAAACCGCTCATGGTTGCCGATTTGCTAATAAATCATATGGTTATCAGTGTACCATAGTTTTTGAACTTAAACATTTGGCTACTCCAGTAGTGATGGCTATTGGTAAAGAGACATCAAATCCATTATTTTCAATGATTCACCTCTCACAAGAGTTAACACACCTGAATGTGATGAGAATAGTATGAAACAAATTTGTTTTGATGTACATGTTGTCATTTGTCGAAAAGATATGGAGTTTTCGAGTTTATTCATCAAAGAGATGTTCTTATTTTGATTCTTTGTCAGCGATGTTCGTATACAATCCTCCGGTGTCTGCATAGTTAAAGATCTATCAAGAACCGGAACTTAACCTAGTCAAATTCCGTTTAGGGGAGGATTGTTGGGAATTATGTGAAGTATGGATTATCTTTGAAGTTAATCTTGAATGGATTCTATGAAGTAGTGTGGATTCTACCGAAGACATAATTCTCATGAAGATATATAATGATCGATTGGTTTCGGAAGTTGTTATTCGTGTTTAGTATATTTAGTTTGGATATACATGAGCTTTATTAGGAAGTGATTGTGTATATCTTATTTAGTTTTTTGTTTATACGTTTCTTGTGGCATTGGACTACAATAGTATGAGTTATGTACCGATTGGAAAACCAAAGTTTTAGTTAATATAACGATCCATAGAGGATCACAGAGTTCTTAGTTATTTGTGTTACTTGTGTTTATATTCCGCTATTAAATACAAGTTGTAGAGATTGTCTTTTACTGTGCTTGTGATTACATAGGCATAGCTAATGATCCACGAGCTCAAGATCTATCAAGGTCTGCTAGTTTTCAACACATCCTAACTCAAGAATTGGCTAGATTTAATCGTGAAAAGGTTGTCGTTATTTAAGAGATGGCAATCAATGAAGAAGGTGCCACAAAAACTGTGAGTTTCAAGGTGAGCAAGCCCTTAGTGAACACAAAGTGATGCAAATGAATATCTTGGCGAGGTGAACTCAAGTCGAGTGCTCGAAACATGAATTTCTTTATTCATAAGCTTGAGGGTACGTTGCCGCTATAAGCACTGTGCGATATGCGAAGTACTAACTGTTATATCGTATGTGATCTCCAAGTAACTAAGAGTACTATATACCCCTAGTAAGAACTTAGTACTATAATGTATCTGATTTCCAAGTACTTAGTGTTATATCGTACGTGCTTTCCTAGTAACATACTTTATTCAATAAAGTTTCCTAGTAAGTAGGAGTGTTACACACATTTTATCTTGTCTTCAATAGTTAGATGGTCTTGAATCTTCTGTCTTTTCATCGTATCCAGCGTATACCTATGGAATATATGGGGTTTTAATTTAAAATGAGGTTGCAAAAATAACAAAATTTGAACAATCGAAGACATTAACTTCACATTGTTAAAGTATCGTCGACCTTTTTGCATCAATTTCTTGATTTCAAATTTTGCGCCTAATCCGTTACACTTTACTACTAGCCGCATTCTAACATCGCGAGTGGATTCAATCTTCTAGGATTGGTTTAATTACCTCGGCGAGAGGTTCCTTGTATGTTCGCAATCTTCTATCTTTTGAAACAAGTGGATCAATTATAGGATGTGTCTCCTTTGTTCCTCTTGAATCGAGTTTAGCTTCCAAGATTTGTCTTGCCACATTCTTTGATAAAGGATAATCCCTATCAACAAACATGAAAACCTATCCTTTTTAGTTTTTACACCATGAACCTTGCAAGATGAGTACAATAGCCATTCAACCACCTCACAATCATACCAATATTCAAGATCAAGATCGAGTTCAAACATTTTCTTTATAGCAGCCCATACAAACTTAGCTAACTCTCCATTTAGACCTAACTTCCCATATCTGAACTTTATTACTTTCCACAACTGGTCCAAATCACTCTTAGTCAAACAATCCAGTAAGATCCCAAAGGTTAAATAAGTGGATTTGCATCCATCACCTCTTGTAATCTCAACTACTTCTCTACCTCTTTCTATAACAATCTGCCAATCCATAATAGGATGAACTGCTTTTAAAGGAATAGGATTAATAGGTTCAGGATTAGGACTACTAGTCTCCTTAAAATACTGTTTAGTTCTTTCTTTTTTTTTTCAAATCTTCATCCACCTTTTGTCTTTTATAACTGGATTGCTTCTTTAACCATTCTGCTTCTTTCTCAGAATTCATAGGATTGTGATCATCATTAACCCTCATACACATCAGACAAAGCTCTTTCATCCTCTCAAATGAACATGTTCTTAGATCTTCAACAACATGTATGCCTGAAATCTTGATAATCTTCATGTATGTATTTCTCATCTCGCTCTTTGTAGGAGGTTTCTTTCTTTTGACTTGCTTTTTCTTTTTTTTTTGAACCTTGTTGTCCATTCACACAAGATTATTGCTTTTGATTATTAGAGAAAGGTTCCCACACTAAAGTCAAAGTTACAAATTTTTTTATACATTTAGTTCCTTCCCAGGTTGAGCGACTTGCTTAATCAATATAAGCGACTTATTTTCCGTTTCTTTTGTACCTAAAGTACTCGCTTTTAACAAGATTTTTAAACCTTTTTACCCTTTTTCAAATTTTTACCCAAATACAAACACACACACTAACACTACTACAGAAAACACAATTCAAAATTGTGAAACCCTAAATCAATCCCTAATTATTCACCAATTAAACCCAAAATGGCTTATATTCCCAATATTTTGATGCTAAGGTAACGGTTCGCTCCAAGGTTGTTGTTTTCGCAAATTAAGTCTAAATTGTTAAGCAATCCAGATCGAATGAGGCTATTCAGAGCAACTGTTTTTGGGCCATGGTTAGATATTCTCGACCTAGGTAAAGGCAATCATATTGTTAATTTCGCTTTTACAACACGGTATATATCGACAAACTTCTTGATTCTTGTCCCCATTTTATACAAAATTGGAACAATGTATTGAAATTCGCCGAACAGCTTTATTGATGATCGGATTTCGTTTTGGTCGCTTGCCCCCAGAAATTGATCAAGTCCTTTGCTTTATGTGTCTTTCCGAAAACAATTAATAAGAAAGGTAATCGAAAAGGGAATGAGCTTTTAGATTTGTTTGGGAATGACATGTAATTTTCAAAGTTATCACCGAGGATGCGGTAAGGGTATGTCTCTGTTAGTCACGAGGTCGTGTTCATAGGTCGTGGACCTTGGTACATTGTTGACAAATCATTTGTTGCAATTAGTCGAGGATTTTGGGCATGGAACGCATATCTATGGGAGAGTTCTTGTGGACCCGCTTTTACAAAAATTTAGCCAATGTGGTACCCCGCATTACAATGCTCACTACAAAGAGAAATTGCAAGAAAACCTTCTACAATTGCAACATATAATATTTATGGCTTTTTCTTGGCTTTTTGTTGGGATGTGTATACATTTATGAACATCTCGCTTTTTGTTTACTAGCAGCTCATACAATGCTTTTATTCTTTTCGCTTATTTTAGATATGGATTCTTGAGAGTTATCCCACTAGCATCGAATGGTGGAACAAAGACCCGCCAAAGATACCACGTTGTCTTTGTTGGTCAGGGTAAAACATTTGCCAAACGCCATTATGGCAAACTTTTTGGTCCTGTAAGCATTTCCATTTGTTTGTATTTGTCAAATAAGTTACGACTTCGTTATATTTGTTTTAACTTTATAATTGTTTGTTTACTAGGGTTCTATTCCGCCTTGGATCTTCTTCAAACAAATGCGAAAATGTTACAACCATGGTTTGCACCAAGTAACGATATTTGAGCTACTGATAGTCTACAAGATCAATTACCGTCGATGATCCCACTAATGAGGTAAGTTGGCCCGTTTGTGCAAAACCATGGTTGTATTCACGTTGACAATTGACCATTGCACATTCTGCTTCAATCTTGCTTTGTAGGTGCATAAAGAGGTGGTGATATTTGATACGTATGTAGCGTTAGTGATAAAGAGTGGCTATAGTCAATAATGATGTGCCAAGAATCGATAAAGGTCAAAGTTCCAATCGCCTAGACATACATGCCGAGGTTGACGGTATTAACAATAGACTTGCTGCCAGAGGAAGCTCTAAACATACAACCCCGAGCCAATAAAGATACAACCCGAGCAAGCTAGACATTAATGCGAGTCCTTAATGATATTAAAAATAGACTTGCCGTTGTTGAGGAAGCTCTAAAGATACAACGTCCAAAGGTGAACATGGTCTTTACATTCATTTTAGGATATATGTTTCAGAAGAACTTTGAATTAGAAAATGAGACACGATATTACAACTTCTTTTAAAAACTCGTAAGTCGTAAGTATAATGAGGCTTTGTTGTAAATGTACCCACACGTGATTTTCATTCCTCCTTGGAGTTGTTTTGTAAATTTGATGTATCCACCGCTAGGGTCTATCAAACCCTCGCTAAGCGGTTTTCAATCCATCGCTAGCGTGTTCCTTTAATGAATCACTGAGGGGTCGTTTTTGTAAATTTGATGTATCCATCGCTATCGCCTATAAAACCACGCTAGTGTTCATCAAACCATCGCTAGTGGTTTTGAATCCATCGCTAGCGTGTTTCTTTAGTAGTATAATTGATTGTATATTTTAAATTTCGTACTTCAACTCATACGCACGCAAATCGGATGAGGCTTGTTTTGGCCAAATGCCATGGAAATTCGCACGTCAAGTCCAATTCATAATGAAACCTGAATGGTAGTCCTAGTTTGTTTGATCTTCATTCTCGTGATGTTCATTCGCCGATTATAATAAGGTTATGTTCCTTTTAGTAGTACTTTTTATTTTATTGTTTTTTGTTACATACCTAAATCGCTTTGGTTAACCACGTAATCATGACAAATCGAGTTGTGTAAATGCCGAAAACGAACAAGTTGGTCTTACTTATATAGACCCCGCCGCTTCCATCAACTATGTCGCAGCCTGTGGAATATTGTCTTCACGACGGACCATTGTCGTTAGATGATCACATTCCGCATCATGATCCCGCCATTTGAATTTACCTAATTTGAATGAAACATTTTCTCAATCGGTCGTTGAAGTATCGATATATAAATTCCACCGCACTATCTATACATGTTTGCTATATTTGGTCATCCATATAGATGTGTTATTCTTGTATAATTACAGGGAAACAATGCAGCTAGATGAACAAGTGGAGCTAGAAGATGATTTCTGCTTATGGACTTTCGAAGTCGAGGACAAACAGATTGGGATAGATGAACAAAATGTCACCGAAAACAAGGAAGATGGCGAAACACCGAGCGAGGTGGTGGTAAGTGTTGATGATAAACCCGAGAGACTGCTCAAGCCATCGAGATACATGCTCATGATTCCGATGTTACGGTGAAATTAATGAAGGTGCATCTAACATTGACCATAACCGTGATGATAAACCCGAGAGGCGGTTCGCCACATGAAATACATGCTCATGAAGGTGTGTTTAATGTTGATGATAAGTCCGAAAGGCGCTCACGGTAATGAAAATGCCATTGTTGATTGCAATCACGATCAACACTCATGATCGTGAGAAAGTAGGTAAAGTAGTTTTAAATGTGGATGATAAATCTATAGAGGTGTTCAAGTTAATGAAATGTCATTGTTGATTGCAATGTCGTTGATGAACACTCTCATGATCGCGAGGCGTTGTTAAATGTTGTCGAGAAATCTATAGAGGTGGTTCAAGGTAATCAAAATAACATTATAGATTCTCATGAAGGTCGAAGTAAGTGAAGCAAAGGTCACAAATGGCGTGGATGGGGTATGAGCATATGAATCATCTTGGAGATACGGTTATTCATAATGAAGCATACAATGTTGATGCCCACGTTAAGGAGAAAGAAAGGGTTGAGTTACCGGTTGCAAATCGCTTGTCAACCAAGGCAGTAATAGACAAAATTGATAATGATGTGAAGGCAAGACAGATGATGATTCATAATTGACGGACAAGCCAAGAAGCCTTTGCCTACGCCTTCTCGAGGTACAACTACATTATTTATTAAAGTTACCACATGTACTTCAAAAGTTTGATGTTATTTCAATGATGAATTTTTTGTATAGTATGTTTTCATGCGGGTAAAAGGAAGAGAAATGCAAGTAAGTTCAGACAACACCTTATAATGCCCTAGCAATAAAGAAAACTAGAAAGGCCAAAGTTACCAAAGAGAGTGATGCCAAAGTTACCCAAGAGAGTACTGCTTTGAAACAAGATGATGAGTCAAAAGGACAAAGCAGGGCAAGTGTTTGCAAAGCCATACGTATTTCTCCTCCCACGACTCCACAGCTGTCAAACGACGCTCCAAAAGATCGAGAAAAGATATTAATCCACCACGTGGTGAAGATAATCATTGGAAACATGGGTAGAGGTATAGAAGAACTACATTTACAAATGACATCTTAAAGACATATACATTAATCTTGTTTTTAAAAATTTCGTGATCCGTCACGTCCTCAAGGTTGCGATATCAACAAGATTACTAAACCAAATGTGTATGGGTACCTTTATAAAAAGATTTGAAGTCATCGATAGCTTTCCTTGGGGTCTTGGCGACATCGTTGTTCATCGAAAATTTTGGTTGGCTTTGTTGTTATGGAAGAGGCAATAAAAAGGATGGCTTGAGATGAGGTACCTAATGATATTTAATTTCCATAAAAAAATTAATTATTTTTTTGAATTAGTTTACCGGTATTTTGCTTATAAAAAATTTGCAAGATATGGATCTCTCGGTTGATCTAATGCGGCATTCAGCCGGCAATGCCGATTGGGCTATGGCTGGACCTTTTTCTCTTCCTCTATCCTTGAAGGGTCTATGCGTCTACTACGCCATCGGGTCAACGCTATCCATTGCCATGGTCTAGTGTCGAGAAGGTTTGTATATAAAGACCATACTTTCTTCTAGATATTTGGTAAATATATACATGCTCAAAATGTGATGAATTATGACAAGGATTATTTGATCACATTTAGGTATACTTTCCGTCAACGCACTCCGAAAAGTGCCACCGGTTTCTCGCCGAGTTGCAAATTGCACGGAGTTATAACAATTTATGACACACTAGGTACGCCGTAACCCGAGACGAGAGAAAAGAATTTAAATGGAGGGTCACTTTGAGAGAAAGCTACCACAGATCTAAACTTGTTTAAAGTTCTTCAAGCCAAATCAATATCTGCTTTCGATTATAAGATCACATTTCGAGTCATGGATGATGTCCCTATACAAGCCAATGCATACGGTGATTGTGGAGTTTGGGTATGTATTTTTTGCACAGCCGGGTAACAACTTAAGTATGAAGGTGATGACCCTCTTCAAGTTGCTTTGGCGATCGAGAGCATATGGTGGAGTACTTTGGAACTATAAGGTGGTCGTTCATACAAGTGATGAATAAAGATGCATTTCATCTCTTTGGGTATGGCTTATATGTGGTTTTAGACTTTTGTTGTTCAACCAAATGTAACCACAAACTGGATGTCTGTGAAGGACATCAAAAGACAACTTATGCATGTCTGTAGCGCAACTTGGTATATTCCTAACACCCATGCAAGCTTTTTTATGCCCTAGTTTCAGATATACGTGTTAGATATCGTTGATTTGCAACAAACATTTTGTGTAAAGTGTTAAACGTTTGTTTTTACAAACATCCATTTGATTTGAAAACGACTACATACAATCTTATTGCTAAAAGACTATAACATACATATTACATAACACTTATTGCTAAACAGATTACCATAACCAAACCAAAGATCAAGAGAACAATCAAACTCGAAACCAACACAACTTTGTCATGAACTTGCACTTGACTTGATAAAAGTCAACTCATCCAACATTTTCATGATATCATTGTTTGAAACCTCAATAACTTCATCCGAGACCGAACTCTTCCCGCCTTCATTAAATGTTTTTTTCCTCATGTTCCTTGTAAAACAAATCTTTGTAATATCGAAGTTGGTAGTTCCGGGTCTAGGAACCCATAAAAGTTACATTTGGTTTTTTTGTCCTAAAATAAAATTTGTTAAATTCACATATTCAACCTAACAAGTAAAATAAGTATAATGCATAATAATATTACATAAATTGACAGCTTGAATCTTCTACCGTGATGAGTCCGGTCCAAGAGGTTTGTACTTCCACCGTAATGGTTTTGGACATTTGCGTGTGTAGCATTGATGTAGTATTCCAATGGCTTTCGATTGATCCGGAGGTAGAGGCGAGGAGGGAGCCATTGTTTTATTTACCCAATGAGTAAACTTGACGCTTTTATAGTAGAGTCACATCTAATTTGGCGGTAAATAGACTTTCCGAATGAGCGGTAATGAATATTGTGGAGGGAAAATTTTAGCTTAATTTTATATTGAGCGACTAAAAGGTCCTATTTTCACGAATTTTTTTGGTTTATTGTTTTGTACAATCCCGTAACACAAATCCCGTAAAAATGACTTCGCTAATTCCCAAAAATTCAAACTTTATTTGGATTTTGAGACATCAATTCGTGGAGTTTTACTTCAGCTAACATCACCTACCTACAAATGATTACCTATCTCACTAACAAATATCGATTAAAGATAAGATCATCGCTTATACTACATGTCCGCTTCAACCAAAATTCATGTGAGTGACGATGATGATGTTTCTTTCTTCGCTCATGAAATATGTTGTAAGCGAATTTGATCCGACGCTATACATCAAACTTATCGAGAAATCTTCCGAGGTAAAGCCGCCTACTTCTTCTAAGACTCTTGATATTGATCTTAATGTTCCTTTGTTGCCTCAAGAACGATTTTCAAACACCAAAAGTTGAAGATCATAATAATGAGGTGCAGTGCAAACGTTAATGTAGATGCGCATCCTAGTTGGCGTAAAACCACATTTCTAAATATCCCCGATCCACCCACCACCGATCCCATAATTAAAAGCTATAACCATAAACACCTCGTAGTATCTAAATTAAAGGTGGGTGGTCGGTTTGATGATAAGCAAGGATGCATTTATGCAATAGGAATAAAAGCGTTGGTTGATATGTTTGAGTATAAAGTTACTAACTCATGTAAGAAAAGGTACAGTGTAGCTTGTTTTGTAGAAGGTTGCAACCGGTATATTAACGCACTAAAAGTGTTGTTAGCCGATACTTCTATGTTACTTCCATTAACGATCATACATGTTCCAACAAAAATTCATCCTAATCATCGAAATGCTACCCAAAATTAGCGGGTCACATACTTGTTGTTAAATTGAGGAATTGCAAACGGTATATACGGGTGCGGACATAAAAAGATTTTAATGTTGATTGAAAGTAGACATTTTTACTACCGAGCTTGTAGTGGGAAAAACATTGCATTACAGCTTGTTGAACGGTTGTCCTAGGGAGTCTTTTGAGCAGCTGTCAGACATCGCTATAACTTAAAGTTGCAAAATGAGGGACAAGAATAATACATTGAGACAGATGAGACAGATCGGTTTAAGATGGTATTCATTGGTTTCGTGTTGCCGTAAGTTTTCCATATATTCTATTATCTTTATTTCGATTAATACCTTCATTATTATCAAAATTTTATTAATTAAGCAATTTCGATTGATTTAAAATAGATTCGAGCTTTACGCTTTATGCCACCATTGCTAATCATTGATGCCGCACATCTTAAAGGGAGATACCTTGGTATTTAATCTGTTGTTGTTGGGATGGACTGCAACAACCAAATTATACCTATTGCAATCGGTGTCTCTCAAGCGTGAGACCAATGAATCATGGACATGGTTTTGAGCAAACTTAAAGAATGCATTGGTGAAGTAAAAGATTTGGCCATCATCTCGATGTACATCCCGAATTGCACATGCATGTAGTACCATTTTTCCCAACGCGTTTCATGGTTTTTGTAGTCGGCATTTAATGATGAAATGCACTTTGAAAACTAGAAAGTGTAAGGCTATATATTGAGGACATGCAAAGCTTACACGAGCGTGAGTTTGATGCTCAATTTCGAGATTCGATCATTAAAACTCGATGTATAAAAACTAAAAGATGAAGTCGATTTGATAAATGGTCACGTGCTTATCGCTCGCAAATGTGTACAATTATTTGACCTCAAATAGTGTCAATCAAGAACTCAGAACTAAAGATGTTAGGAAGGTTCCAATAACCCGCCTAATGGAGTACTACCAAGGCTTTACAAAATGGTATTTTGAACGTCGAGCAAAATACAAAGGTAACTTAAAAACTGCCTATTATAATTGGTTTATTACATATTCGCACGTCGCTCAAAATGTATTATTATTTTTATTTCGTATGCTCCAACGGATGAACTTAGCGAATGGGCAAATGCAAAGTAAACAATAGAATGGCAAAGAGTGCTAATTGGGTTTTAATTAATTGAGATGCACAAGATTTACCAAGTTACCGATCGTAAACATGTTCATATTGTTGACTTTGACAACAGAGAATGCACTTGCCGCAAATGGCGCTTATCCGGGTCTACCTTGTGGTCATGTTTCAGTCTGTGTGTCTAGAGTTGAAGGATGACCGACACTAGCGGTTGGGCGATGGATTGGTTTAAGTAAACGTCACTAAATAATACATACGGGCAAGGGTTTATCCTCAAAAGATGTATCCTTGTGGCGACTCGATGACTTGCAAACCAGAAACCTCCCCGCTATGGATAAGCGACAACTGAAGACCCAAAGAAAACACGATCCGATCACGTGGGAAGAGCCGTAGCAAAACCCGTGGGTGGTGTGGAAAGGCAGAGACACAAGACGGTCATGTAATCGAATCTTGATGACAAGCAAGGCAAGTGTTTTATATTTTATTTCAATGTATATAATTTTAATGTAATTATCGATATGGTTGTTTGAACTAATGTCACATGTCGAAACGAAAAGAAACTCACAATCGTGCACCCCTACAACTAATGAAGAAGCAAAGGAACAAGAACGACATCGAGGACAGAGGACGCGCAGAGGTCAAGAGGAGAAGAAGTGCTCAATCAAACAATGATTTTGTATGGAAATGTGAATCATCTACTCCTGAAAACATCGTTCCTAACAACATTCAATCACAACCCGGGACCGAAAATTTTGTTCATTTGGACGATTTATAGTTACTCCAATTTGAACTTTAACACAATGGAAGCACAACTTATCAGTCATCTAGAATTTTCAATGTTTGTTACTTGAATAATAATAGCTACAGGAATGGCTTGCTTTTATTGTTTTTTTATGTTACTTTGTGAGAATGTTATACAATCAATTGTTGAACATGTGCACATTTTTGTTCTTTTCTATAAAAACATATAGGAGTCAAAGATAGTAGTAAATCGTCAATGGTATGTATGCGACTATTTATTTACCTTTCAATTTGTCTATTTAATAAAGAAACTTGCAAGTATATTTTCACACAACATCATTCCATAAATAAGTAAGCAAAACAATGTCAGTCCTATAAATGTGATGAGATAAGCAAAAACAATGTCAGGCACCACTTTATAAGAGATACATATGACAAACATTTGATAAAAGTGGTTAAAATTCACACCGATGATAATGTGGCGATTTGTTAACAAAGGATTTTGATGGACCAAGGTTTTAACACCTTGTGGTCCATATCGGTATGCTTAACCCTTAATCCGAAAGTTTAAGGGGAGGCATAGGCCTCTGGGAGGCATATGCCCGTGGGAGGATTTGTGTACACTTTGCATGTTTTTATGTAATTTTGTAGGTTTTTATGTATACTTTTGTTTGCTTTTCTAACACTAACTAGCTAATGTAATCTTAGTTTGTTTTTCTTTGTTAGTTTGTGTGTTTGTTCTGCTTTGCGATTGGTTATTCAAGTTGGAATTTACCATGGTTGTTAATTTGAATATGGTCAAGAAAGTCGTAGCTAATGTAATCTTAGTTTGTTTTTCTTGTTGGTTTGTGTGTTTTCCCGTGTTTGTTCTGCTTTTGCGATTGGTTATTCAAGTTGGAATTTACCATGGTTGTTAATTTGAATATGGTCAAGAAAGCTCTAAAGCTTGTTTCACCGAATTCAAAGTGTCAAGTGACCTATTTGTTTCCACTAAAGACAAAGCATCAAGCAAATTGTTCATTCATTCATTCGAGAAACAAGTTCTATACTTACAACTTACGTAGAGTACAATCAACATCAAATGCAACTACAAGAAAAGAGCTATACATGATCTACTAATCCTAATCTAGTTCATATCATCTATTCCAACATCTAACAGTCGTTGGATATGCATGATCGTCACATCTTTCACACTAGATCTGGATACGTTGTCAGGAAATCTTGCATAACCACCCATTCCTTCTATCTCGATGGTCGGAGATGCATGACTACTATGACGAGGATGCTAAGGATCAAAATGGAAAGGATGGATTGATGAAAACGTTGATGATGACGATGACCACACATGATGATGAAGAAAATAATATGTCCTTTGTGCTTCATCTATTGATTTCAACCAAAATGCAATCCATCCACCATCCTTAAGCATTTCCATACGATATGTGTTGATGCACCAAAACCCGTGCAGAAGACCAAGAACCACCTCTATCCTCAGGGAGTGGCGATTGCCCGCGGCCTTCGCTGAGGCCGAGGTGCGGAGGTCGGGAGTAAGATGTTCTCTCCTTATAGGAGTCATCGTAATCATCGCAGATTCACTTGGATTCACTACACTATCATCTTCTCAAGAAGGAGAAAGGGTGATTTACTTGGTCGTGGATATGGTCGTGGAAAGTAATGAAGCCATGGGTTTGAATCATCACTGATGATGATGATGATGATGATGAGGATGATTTTGTGAGATCTATGATCTCCGGGTTTAGTACTCATGGTCGATTGTGGTTAATTTTGGAGCATTGATGAAATTAGGTTTGTGATGATATTTGGGGTTTTGATGAAGAGTTATGTGTGCATCGATTGTTTTATAGACGCTTCAAGACATAATGAGATTTAATGCGGTGGGTGAAACAAAGAAAAGATATTTATCAAGCTTCTTGAATACGTGATCTATTTCACGATTGGTATTCTTCACAGAATGGCTAGTGTTTCTACCGGTTGAAAGTTAAATTGGGCAAAAGTAGCAAGACATCGCCAACACCGGTCAACATTGACCAAAATTGGGAAACTACTACTTATTCTCTATTCGCATATCTTCGCCTCAAATTAAACGATTCCTCTTTCCTCACGCTCAAAACACTTCCACTTGTGTGAATCTTAACCCTAACTTACGATTTTTCTCATGGCGCTCAATTCAAGCATGATCATAATAAAATCGCTCGGGAACATCTAAGGGTGATGAGTTGTATAGACCAATGGTAGAATTTTACAGAGGTCCAAGATTCATTATGCTTTAACACATTCTCTCAATGCAATATATGAATCGTTGGTTACTCAATTTTGGGCGATCGCTACAAAACGGAGTGATACGTAGATTGTTTCAATGATTGACGAACAGAGCATGTGGTGACAGAGGAACGGATAAGAAGACAACTTCGCTTGGATGATGAGAATGGGTTTATCATTCTATTGTCAGCCGTGGTACTTGATGGGCTAAGAGCAATTGATATCAAGGTACAAGGACCCATATGGTTAAAGAATCGCCTTTGTCCTATGTGGAGGTTTTTGGTTCATACATTGCTTCGTAGTTTAAGCAATAAATCGTGAGGATGGGATTAATTTTCTACTCATTTGGGATGTGGTATTGTATGTCTATCTCGTGGTTTAACTTATAATTTTCTAAGTTTATTTTCGATAATATGGTTGAGAATATAACTAGGAAGAAGAGCAAGTTTTGATGTACCCTAGGTTTTACAAATGATCTTAGTCAACACTACCTAAACCCAAGCTTTTTATCCCATAGGAGCTTTATCTTCTAAGCTATTTGCTTCAATGAGAACTAAGTATGAGGGACACATCATCCTTTGCTAGCAACTATGCCGCCTCAAACACATGAAGTCTGGCTGATGAGGATAATGTTGTTGGTGTTCCATCTTCTACCAAGATTCACGATGGTAATCCTCTCGCTGCTATTGATGAGGCCCTTCTCACATCGCCAAGCATCTAATGTTTCTCCCGACCTACCTCCACCTATACCTTCACCTAGACCTAGTCCTAGTCTACCACCTACTCAAGTTTCTCTTGATGAATTTGAGCTTGAAACCGATAGATCGCCCACACCTAGTCCTATTAGGAATCAATTTGATGAAGGATTTCTAATTTTGAGCATGTTCATATTTCTCCTGAAGGCCCAATGAAGCTCCCATTACCATCGAGCAATCACCGGTGGAGTCGAGGACCGTTACACTTACATCTATATATGCTCTAGTGGAATGTAGTGCGCAGTGAGGCGGCCGATCTCAAGAAGGAGCTTACAGAGACCAAGTCTTCTTGGTGGTAAGATTGTGGAGTTGCACAAAGTTAAGAACTTGGAGGAACTACTTGGAAAATGGGCAAAAGGAGAGTTTGGTTTCTTCGATGAGGAGCAAGAAGAGACTCACTTGCATCACTAGGAATCTTGGGCGATGCGCTCTAACAACTCATGTTTCTTTCAAATACTTGCGCTTGTGCCGGACCTCGTAATGTGTAGTTGTGGACAAAAGTAGCACCGTTTTAAAAATCTATTTGTGTATTAATTCTTATGACATATGAATAAATAGCCAAACTGTAAACACTCCTCGGGTTTGATATAAAACTCTCGCCATTCCTCTTCAAAATTTTCACCGCTATCATAAAGGTAACAATGCCGATGTTCTATCTCCAAACACATAAGACACCAATGAGCTTGGTTTCATTAATAGGCATGAAAACCTACAATGTTTGGGTCACAAACATAATATTAATATATGGCAAAAGCTAATCGACATAGTTAATATATATATATATATATATATATATATATATATATATATATATATATATATATATATATATATATATATATATATATATATATATATATATATATATATATATATATATATATATATATATATATATATATATATATATATATATATATATATATATATATATATATATATAGGGGAAGGTTAATGTGAGAGAAAATTAAAGTTGTAAAAATAAGAACCAATCTAGACCGTTAGATCTCTTAATTGGTGTCATTTATTGGTTGATTCGATGGAGTGGCATTTTAGTAAATAACTCACTTTTTAAAGGTATATTGGTCAAACATTTATTAAGACATTATTTAATTAGAACATATTAACGACAACTTATTTTAGTCAAACATTTATTCATAGATATTTTGACAAACTAATATAACATTTGATACACAAATCCTTTAGAAAATTAATATACGACACCAATTTGACATCAATGTCACTGACAGCGGGCCTGGTACATGTTACACGACCATACAATGTATCAATGATACATAACGAAACCACATCGGAGAAAATTAGTGAATCACTCGTACACGTCAAATATTGATACATTCTTTCCAAAAAATTAAAAAAAAAAATACATAAATGTCTTAAAAACTGATACATCCCTTCCAAAATAATACACATCTTACAAATAAAAATATAGATCCTTCAAAAACTTGTCACGCAAACAGATCGGGACAACATATCAAAAACTTGTCGCCGTTACTAATGGTCATCTCATACACAAAATTGTTTGGAACACAAACCCATCTCATACACAACTAATACATCCCTTCTAAAAAACAAAAAACAAAAACTGATACAACCCAAATGATAAACACAAACCAACAAATACACAAACACAAAATCAATAATCATGTATTAGTTTACTTGGGTAGTAGACATGTTACACTAACCCAACAACCCTCCTGATAATCATGTATCAATTTCATGCATTAGTTTACTTGAGTTTCAAAAACAATTACGCAAACCCAACTGACCATCTCATTGTTGCACAATCTACTCCAAACCTTGAACTTGTGTTTTTAGTGAATCATGGCGCGACATGTGGCCTTGCCAGATCTGAAAACAAAACCATCACTTGAACTTGTGTATCGTGTAGTTCAACAGATCTTGGTTTGTTTTTTTTGTTCTTGGTTGCTCGAGACACATATCCACTCGAGACACATATATGTTCGCGACCTAGATCCGAAACCCAAATATGTTGGAGACACAGACCTTGCTTCTTCTTTTTGTTGTTAGAATCAATTATGTGGTTGTTGTTGTTGTTAAAATGGTCGCCGAAAAATAACCGTAGTGTGGTCGCCGGAAAATGAGAGGATAAGGAGAACAAAACAGGTACAGGTATGTGCGGCGATAGGAGGCTTATTGGTCGCCGGAAAAATCGATGATGATGATCATGTATGAGAAGATAGGGTTTACAAATTTGGACTGAGATGGTTGTTAGAAAAATAAATGAGAAAGAAAGATGGAAGATGAAGTGAGATTGAGAGAAAAAGGGAGATCTGAAAATTCACAAATGAAAAAATGAGGCGTGGATGTATAGATGAAGTAGGGTTAATGTAAATGAGAAATTGTAAAATACCTACAATACCCTTTTGCCTATATATTTAATTTTCAGTTTTTCTAATACTCAAAATCCACTTGGCAATCATTTATTGGGTCTCACTTTTAGAATTTTAAAAAGTTCTCATTTGATCTCAATTCTATATATATATATATATATATATATATATATATATATATATATATATATATATATATATATATATATATATATATATATATATATCGTTACTTACGTGCTTAACGTCGAGACCATGGAATAGAGTATCTTTCACCATTAGCATACCACAACGGCAAAGAATTTTGTAACAGGTTTGAACAAAATAGCTACTAACCATCGCCTAATCGCCGTGTCGGGCCCTAACATGCCAAAGGTAATTAACCCATAACTCTATGTGCTGTAAATTTCAAAACATGAATGAGTGTGATAAACATTATAAGAAATCAATTCAGCAGAGTACAGGTTGTATGAGTACTTGCCTCATCCCTTGTGACCTTTCCTAGGCGGTCTAAGCAAACCAAACTTTCCCAAAACCTTCTATCCACACACATCGTCACACCAAGGAAACTTGCGTTAAGTGGTCCAATTTGTCCAAGAAATTGTCAAATTCATTTGTAAAATGAACTCTGTTGGTGACATCGATTGGAGCGTGCAAGATCCTAGTATATGAAACGATTATACTTATAATCAAGATATATTTTAAAGGTTGTCAACAAGTATTTTCATACCTCAACCCAAGGCGTGACAAATTTAAGTTTTTCACTCATATCCGGATCGGGTAACCTAGAGCATTGTCTTTTCTTTTCAGCATATGCCTTGGTCCAATAATAATGAATTAGCTTCACCCGACGTTGTTCACCCTCTTGGAAAGCGCAAAGCGTGCTCTCTTGGCTTTCATATGATCCGAGTTCATGATTGCTTATTGATAACGCTCAAATTGTGCATGTTTTTAGTAGCGTTATCCGTGCTTTTATGTGTATTATTTGGCGATAATCATATGCTTTTAATGTGTCGTACAAAAGTCGTTTGCTAGTTCATTTGTAGCCAAGTACGGAAAGTGGAGAAAAGACGGAAAAAGAAGTAAAATACGAAGATTTCTCCATATCCGAAGAATTCCGACAAAAGCAAGACTTGTGGAGTATATTCGAGAAGATAAAGTCATCAAGTTAGTGGTCCAAAGACTTAAGAATAAAGTTCAAGAAGGAAAACGAAAGAAATGAAGAAAAAGAAGCTTAAGCGAAGAAATATTGGAAGCCTCGTTGTTCCGACACACCTTCACCATTTTGGCCATAACTTTTGCATACGGACTCGTTTGACCTCCCGTTCGCTGACCACGGAAAGCTAAGAGAAAGATCTACAAATTTGGCTTTTGACCTTTTCTGTCAGAAAGTCGCAACCGGATCGGTTGGGGGCCCAACCGAATCGGTTACGCCAGTGACCTCTCCAGTAATTTTTAATGCATCCTTAAGTGCCATTAAGCCTCAAGTCGATCATATGGCTCTAATAACTCCTAAACCTGCTACTTTATGACACTTTGTGCCCAAGAAACTTACTTGGTGGCTAAGGGTGGCTTTACATATAAATAAGACCATTTTGGTTAGTTTGTGTGTGTAATTCTAGCCTCCACCCTTAAGGACGAATTTCCACCAATTTATCTCTCCCAAAGACCACAAACCTCTGCCATTTCCAAGTATGCTTGGTTAGAAGTTGTAGTTGATTGGAGGCTTGAAGAGTGCTATAATCCTTCACCCTTGCCTAATGTAATCTTACTTTGGGTAAATCCTTGTTACTTTTATGATGTTGAATGCTATGATTCATGTTTGGTTCTTTGGTTGTGTTGATTATGTGATACTTGTTTATTTCATATGAGAACTTGTGATAAAAGGATGTTTGGATAATTGTAGTGTTTGTTTGGAATATGGTGATAACATCATATTTGGTTTAATTGGAACTTGTTCTTGTTTATTGTTTTGGTTGATCATTGTTGAGTCTAATGTCGAAATATTCTTAACAATGGTTAGTTCCAATTCATTAATCGACAAATGATTTTGGTCTTGTACTTTGTGACGATTGTGCAAGAGAATTAATAAACATAACAAGTAAAGGTTTAATTTGGATTATGGCGAAAGGAATCTTTTGAATATGTGTTCTCATTATCTTTCAAGTAAATGGAACTTTACAAATTAATAACATCAAAGTCTATGGCGAAAGGGATTCTTTGTTGTTGTTAGTATAAGGCTCATGACATGACCACTTGATTGAGGCTTATGCACATTTGATTTATAAAACACTAAACTATTATTATAGGTTCTATCTTTGATAATATGTTTTCCAAACTAAACATCCTAATATCCTTGTGATCATTTGTCTAAACATGTATGTTCTTTGTGTGCTTGTTCTTAGTGGTTTGATCCGTGACAATCATAACCACGACCTTGATACGTGCTTGTTCTTATATTGCTTTTCTTGTTGGTTTGATATGTGACAATCATAACCATCAACTTGTTACTTGTTAATTGCTTAAATAAACAAACAACACTTGTAGTACAACCAAGTCTCTTGGGACGACCTTGATTTACCATATACTATACTACAACTTGACTAGGGTATACTTGCCCGAATGTGTTCCTAGTTAACCGGTAATTCTTGCATACAAATTTAAAACCTCGTGGAAGCACATCAAGTTTTTGGCGCCGCTGCCGGGGACTTGTTTTGCACTTCTTTGCTCGTTTGAATGTTTCATGTTTGATAGATTGTTTGTTTGCTTGCTTGATAATTCCGGCATCGTCACCATCAAGTTTTTGGCGCCGCTGCCGGGGACTTGCGTTTGTATTCTTGTGTTTGCTTGTTTGTTGAATTGTTTGATTGAATTGAATTGCTTGCTTGCTAGTTTGTTCGAATGATATAATTGCCTTTGCTCATGAATAATTGTTTCGTTGCTCTTATTTCATTGCTCTTGATGTTTGCTAATGAAGTGTGCTCGAAATCGTTTGCGAAAAACCCACCAAAACCACCCAGATCACTCCAACCGAATCGGTTGGTACTCCAACCGGATCGGTTGGAAGGCTCGTAATTAATAAAACCACTCCAACCGATCGGTCACTACCCGTAACCGGATCCGGTTGTGTGTTCTGTTAATTAAACAAAAAAAAAAAAAAAAAAAAAAAAAAAATTTAATCCGTGTGTTTCTTGTTTCATGTGTTTTGTGTTTTTTATGTTATCTGATCTCTTGCATGTTTGTGTTTCTTTTTGTTTGTGTTAATCGTTTAGATTAGTTTCGTATTAATTTTGAATAAGATTATCTTGTTTTAGATTATCTTGTTTGATTTGCTTTACGTGACTAATTGTGTGTGCTTGCGTCTATGTGATTTTCATTTTTTCTGTGATCGTGATTTTATTTGTTTATGCGTATTTTGTTTTAAGTTTCGTGTTATGTTTTTGGTCATCTTCTAGTTTATGTGTTTATGTGTTTGGTTTAGTTGTGTTTATTATTGTGTTTGTAACCTTCGTGTTCTTATTTTATTTTATCAATAAATGGTTTGAAATAAAACTTGTTAAAAAAAAAAAAAAAAAAAAAAAAATTAGAAAATTTCCTCCAACCGTTCGTCACTCCCGTAACCGTTTCGGTTGGAAGGTTTGTCTCATTTGGTTCATTCCAACCGATCGGTCACACCCCGTAACCGGATCGGTGGAGTAATCTGTTAAAAAAAAAAAAAAATCCGTTTTATTTTATTTTTGGTTTTAATGTGTTTGTGTTTAGGTAAAATAAGTTTAAATGTCTTTTCGCTTTTGCAAGAGTATCATTTCTTTTATTTGGTTTTCCATTTTAAGTTTTGTTAATTTGGTACATTGTGAATAAATAAGTACATGTGTTTAAAAATAAAAGTGTTTTGAACTTTGTGGGTATGTTCACTTTGAAACCCTCACGAGACTATAACTCGCCCACTCGGGCCACCGAGGGGTTTAAAGGCTTGTTGCATACGCTAAATGCAACCGTGATGCCTACGAAGTGAGTTTTAGAATTTTACGCGTTTTTGTAGTTTAGTTTCTTTTTGCAGATTGAATAAGCTCTTGGAGGAAGGATTGGTTGGATCGTGAAATTTACCCTCTTGATTGGAGATGTTTTGTTTGGATGAGAAATCGATTGATCTCACACGCTTATGCTAGCGTTTGCTTAGCACCTTATCATATGGAGTTCGATCGTGATGTTTGGCCTGGGAGGTTTCGTTTCACTTAGACTTATTATTTAAATTTTCCCTATCTTTACATGCTTTAGTTTTAGCAATTGTTTTATTTTGTTTCTTTGTTATTTTTCCTTTGTTTGTTTGTTTGGTAGATTATTTTAATAAATTAACTTTTTCAAATCCCTCGAAAGTAAGGCTCACCCATTGTAAAAAGCGTGTGAGAGGTATAAGGCGGGTCTCCCCGATTCCCTAAAGAAGTTGAGTTTTAATATGCCACGACCGCTTCTCCGCTTCTTTGTGCGTTTCAATGGAGCTACCGAGAACTCGTGGGACAAGAATAAGTCATGTTTGGTTTAAAAAAAAAAAAAAAAAGAGTCGTAACTAGATTTAAGTTATTTTTCTTTTTGTGCTTAACTTAAGTGTGGGGAAAATATTATTGTGAAAAGCGAAACTAGTTTTAGATTTCAAATGTTTGGGCCTATTTTTAATTTTGTGAACTTGTTTGCCTCATGATCTAGTTGTTTTCACGCTTATAGGATAATATATTAGAATAATCGGATCAACCTTTCGTGAAATCGATAATTTTGAAAATTCGAGATGTGTCCGATTAATATTGCAATCCATTCTGGGATCGATGACATTTGCTAGCACATATTATAGCCTTCCACTAAAATTGTGAGGATTTGAGCCTGTTTCATATATAGCATACATTTTTTATGCTTGAATCTTTTGATATGAGTGTGCCAGTGATTTTATTTATTCTAGAACTTGTACTTGCAAATCATTACCAGACCGCAGTAAGATCACATTCGTGTGATATGAGTGTTTATGCGTGATAAAGAGGCAACATTAGGAATAAAACCAAATGGCCTTCTGTTTACATCTAATGATATATTAGCTAACCACATCGGTTAGTTAACCACCCTTATATGGACCCATTTGTTAGCGCTCATCTTTAGCGCTAGATACCCCTAGTTACACCCTCTGAGCCATCCTTTTCGTTTTTGTTTCATCCAGAAAAATACAAAAATATTTCACTTTAAACCTTAGCCTACCCCTTGTCAAAGTCTAAATGGTTGGTTGCTAATTGCTTGCTATGTTGGATAGTTTTTTATGATTATGAGTTAGCCGCACTTTGCCATTCGTGTGTGCCATTCCGACAAAGATGAAGGTGGCCAACTTCTTATTTGTATTTTTGTGGTGTGTGCTTATATGAAGTGTGGGGGAGATGTGATGTAAGAAAGAATGATATAAAAAAAATGTAAAAAAAAAAAAAAAAAAAAAAAGTCATCGAAAAGAAAAAAAATATATGTGATGACAATTATAGCCAATGTGCATTATTATAAGGAAGATGAAGTATGTTTGAGTTATCGATTAGTCAATGTGCTAAGACGTGATATATTATATATTTGGTGATCGATATGTGAAGAGAAGCTTGTAACTATAATCATTTTTGGGTTTGCGGATTGTTTGGTGACTAGCAACATGGGTATTAGACTTGACTTTATTTTTCTTTAACACCAATTTCATCAATTATCCCATGCCTTATCCATACCCTTTATTCACCAAGCCTATCGTTATAACCCGAATAAAAGCCCTTTAGATGTTTACACTTGGTGCTTACGCCACGTCGGTGGAGTTTTGTTTCTTGTACAAGCCTATGGTAATATTTAGATCATGACTGAGCAATATGAGTGTACTATTCCTTAATACTTTCCACCACTAAATAAAATGAGTGTTGAGTGAATTATACATCCGTTCTTTTTCGTGAGGTGCTTAGCCATGTTATCAAGCGAGAAAATCCATGGGGTATTGTCAAACATCTCGATTTTTCACCTCTAAAAGCTTAAAATGATGAATCTTATCTCGTACTTGTACTTGGTAGATTTGCATCACAATTTTCTAATCATATTTCATGCACCATGTGGGATTTATTTTTCTTATTTCTAGATTTGCTCGAGGCAAGCAAAACCTTAAGTGTGGGGAGTTTGCGCTCATTTTTCGCTTATTTTATATTTCAAAAAAAAAAAAAAAAAAAAAAAAAAAGTCAAAAATATTTTTATTTTTCTTTTTGTTTTGTCATTTAGGTTTGTCTTTCATTTTCTTTTCTTAGATTTGCTTGAGGCAAGCAAAGTTTAAGTGTGGGGAATTTGATAACTCAAATTGTGCATGTTTTTAGTAGCGTTATCCGTGCTTTTATGTGTATTATTTGGCTATAATCATATGCTTTTAATGCTTAATCGCATAAAAGTGCGTTTGCTAGTTCATTTGTAGCCAAGCATGTGAAAGTGGAGAAAAGACGGAAAAAAGTAAAATAGAAGTAAAATACTAAGATTTCTCCATATACGAAGAATTCCGACAAAAGCAAGACTTGTGGAGTATATTCGAGAAGATAAAGTCATCAAGTTAGTGGTCCAAAGACTTAAGAATAAAGTTCAAGAAGGAAAACGAGAAAGAAATGAAGAAAAGAAGCTTAAACGAAGAAATATTGGAAGCCTCGTTGTTCCCGACACCTTCACCATTTTGGCCATAACTTTTGCATACGGACTCGCTTGACCTCCCGTCATGGCCACGGAAAGCTAAGAGAAAGATCTACAAATTTGGCTTTTGACCTTTCTGTCAGAAAGTCGCAACGGATCGGTTGGGGCCCAACCGAATCGGTTACGCCAAGTCGACCTCTCCAAGTAATTTTTAATGCATCCTTAAGTGCCATTAAGCCTCAAGTCCGATCATATGGCTCTAATAACTCCTAAACCTGCTACTTTATGACACTTTGTGCCCAAGAAACTTACTTGGTGGCTAAGGGTGGCTTCTACCTATAAATAAGACCATTTTGGTTAGTTTTGTGTGTGTAATTCTAGCCTCCACCCTTAAGGACGAATTTCACCAATTTATCTCTCCCAAAGACCACAAACCTCTGCCATTTCCAAGTATGCTTGGTTAGAAGTTGTAGTTGATTGGAGGCTTGAAGAGTGCTATAATCCTTCACCCTTGCCTAATGTAATCTTACTTTGGGTAAATCCTTGTTACTTTTATGATGTTGAATGCTATGATTCATGTTTGGTTCTTTGGTTGTGTTGATTATGTGATACTTGTTTATTTCATATGAGAACTTGTGATAAAAGGATGTTTGGATAATTGTAGTGTTTGTTTGGAATATGGTGATAACATCATATTTGGTTGAATTGGAACTTGTTCTTGTTTATTGTTTTGGTTGATCATTGTTGAGTCTAATGTCGAAATATTCTTAACAATGGTTAGTTCCAATTCATTAATCGACAAATGATTTTGGTCTTGTACTTTGTGACGATTGTGCAAGAGAATTAATAAACATAACAAGTAAAGGTTTAATTTGGATTATGGCGAAAGGAATCTTTTGAATATGTGTTCTCATTATCTTTCAAGTAAATGGAACTTTACAAATTAATAACATCAAAGTCTATGGCGAAAGGATTCTTTGTTGTTGTTAGTATAAGGCTCATGACATGACCACTTGATTGAGGCTTATGCACATTTGATTTATAAAACACTAAACTATTATTATAGGTTCTATCTTTGATAATATGTTTTCCAAACTAAACATCCTAATATCCTTGTGATCATTTGTCTAAACATGTATGTTATTTGTGTGCTTGTTCTTAGTGGTTTGATCCGTGACAATCATAACCACGACCTTGATACGTGCTTGTTCTTATATTGCTTTTCTTGTTGGTTTGATATGTGACAATCATAACCATCAACTTGTTACTTGTTAATTGCTTAAATAAACAAACAACACTTGTAGTACAACCAAGTCTCTTGGGACGACCTTGATTTACCATATACTATACTACAACTTGACTAGGGTATACTTGCCCGAATGTGTTCCTAGTTAACCGGTAATTCTTGCATACAAATTTAAAACCTCGTGGAAGCACATCACTTATCCCTTTTTCTTTCGTTCATTTTCATACTGCAACCTCTTTTCCTCTTCCCTCATTATCAACTTGTCTTCTTCCATCCTTAACCTCTTCTCTTGTTGCATCAACTGCTGCTCTTTTAACCGGGCACTTTCTAATTCTTCATGTCGCAACCTTAATTCTTCTTGGATAATAAATTCATGCTGTCAGCGTTTATAAAGAACCTATCGTTATGATATGTTATGGTACGGAAATAGTTTTACACTTTTTACCGATTTTGTAAATTACCTTTGCAAGATCGTCATCGAAAATTCATCTAGCTTGTACTGATGAACTAGTATCAATGCTTGAATCGACTTGAATCAAACAAGTCAAGAAAATCATGATTAAGCTCATCACAAAAGCTGTGCACTAAGATGCCGAGATCATTAGTTAACTCCAATTTCTCCTAAGAATGAAAATAAGTATTTATAAAAAGCATATATATCGAAAGATAATGGATAATTGAAGGTCATTTGGTAAATTTCGTGTATCCATCGCTAGAGTATATGAATCCATTGCTAGTGGTTTTGAATCCACCGTAGCGGGTTCCCGATAATGGATAATTGAAGGTCATTTTGTAAATTTTGTGTATCCATTGCTAGAGTATATGAATCCATCGCTAGTGGTTTTGAATCCACCGCTAGCGGGTTCCCGAAAAGGATAATTGAAGGGTGTTTTGTAAATTTTTGTATCCATTGCTAGAGTATATGAATCCACCGCTAGTGGTTTTGAATCCACCGGTAGCGTGTTCCCGATAATGGATAATTGAAGGGTGTTTTGTAAATTTTGTGTATCCACCGCTAGAGTATATGAATCCACCGCTAGTGGTTTTGAATCCACCGCTAGCGTGTTCTCAAAAGGATAATTGAAGGGTCGTTTTGTAAATTTTGTGTATCCACCGCTAGAGTATATGAATCCACCGCTAGTGGTTTGAAATCCACCGCTAGCGTGTTCCCGATGATGTCAAAGTATATATACGAAAAAAAATGATATATTACCCATTTCTTTCTCGAGCAAGAACACGCAAAAGGGACGTATATTATTATCGATGGTTGTGATTATTGATGGGTCTATGACTTTGAACAAATGCTTTAATAACTCGAATAATTGCCTCAAGTTTGAACAAACGCTTATTTAACTCTGTAATAACACGATCCGTGTTATCTTGATCTCTATTATATCGCTCTCACTCCTGCGTATAATAGGTAAATGTTTCCTTCGGTCTTGCCACGCTTTGCGTCATGCCATCTTCTTCAACCACTCGTCAGAAGATGTGTTGTTTTCTTTGGTGGAGTTCTAGGTATGTAATCATGAAAAATGCAGTAAACTTTATATACCAATCGATCTCCTCTCACTATTGTCGGTGTAAGTTCTTTAACAGTTGGAATCTGTTAAATCAAATAATAATGTTCAATAAAAGATTGCATTAATGTAGAAAAAAGATTGCATTAATAAGAAAATTTTAAATATTACTTTTACCTTTCCAAAAGAAACTTATAATCGGATCTTTTGAAGGGTGTATTCTTTGACCACGCTACTCCTCTTGGCATAATATCGTGAACTTTATTCCACCATAGAATGCTTCTTTCAAAGACTCCAGATCCAAATATATTCGGATTTTGGAATTTCAATAAAAATAATAACATAAAATATTGATACATAAAATGAATCCGGTGTATATTGATATATAAAATATTAACCTTGAAAGCCCAAACGAATCTCGACGGTGTATAGGTTGGAACAAATTTGTGGTCTTTGTTAATACCTTGAAGGAAATCCCACTTGTGTTTATCGCAACATCCAAAATTTCATGATACAAATGCCTCCAAATATGCTCTCCCATGGGAAAGCATCCCAATCATCTAGGTTTTCAACTAATCGCATGAGAGAAACATCAACTTCCGAACCAATAATCGCCCATGAAGATAACCTCCAAAGCTAACAATAGACAAAGACGATCGCATCTTCGTCGCATATGATACCAAATGCCTCTTCATCCTCAATTAGCCCAAGAATATCTAAGTTTGTAATTTTTGAACACGAAAGTTTTGGGAAAACCCTTGACATAAAATTGAGGTGTCCAGATCCATATTTTTCAAAACTTACTTTTCCAAAATTAAAACCGATGATAAGCGAAAACTCGACGACGAAATGTAGGGGACGGTCATCAATATAATATACAATCGGCATATCATAATGATTTTCATTCGGATAACATTGTTTTGTAAAATATAATCTATCATATGTGCTTCGTGGTCAAAACAAGAAAGGTCCAACCATTTATCGAAACAAGTTGCGAAACAACTTCCTTCGCTTTTTATCCAACTTGGATTTTATTAAAGAAAAGTAGTTTGGTTTACTTCGATGATGATTTTCGCCTCATACTCCTACAAATGAAAAATAAAATAAATAAATAAAATTAAATAAAAAACATATTCTACTTAATTACATATAAGGGGAGTAACAAAGCTGCATTCAATCATCAAAGCCTCACAGTACAATTTTGTAACAAATACCAAATATATTTCCATTGCTTAATGCATTTATTGCAAAAGGTAGAACAACAAAGAATCACATCTCACACACCAGATAAATTACAAACCCCAACACAATCTAAAATGTTTTGCTAACTTAAATAAACAAAATTGTTGTTGCAAAACTACTATTAAACATGATTAATTTCAATAAATAAGGGGAAAAACAAATATCTGAACAATTTATATATATCAACATAAAAATACATACCCGAATACGAAACATTTTTTTCAGGATTTCGAGAAGACGATAGTTCTTGACTTGTAGGAGTAATTTTGTAATGGGGGTGTAATGTATGTGTTATTCTAATTCAATAATTAGGAAAGATATGCGATAAGTAAAAAGTATTTTTACCATGCTGTAAAAATTGGATAAGAGTACAAAAGTACTATTTTGTTAAAAACCGCTCAAATTAATTCGCTTAAGTCGCTCGACATTGGGAAGGAGCAAAAGGAATAAAATAATACTTTCTAAAGTTTGACTTTTTTCTCGAAAATATCAAAAAAAAAGTCGCTCGAATCTTAAAATGTCGCTGGATATTAGTCGACTATAAATCATAGGTACGAAAATGATTGGATTCTGAAAAGTGTCAGGATACTTGGCACTCTTAGATTGGAAGGAAAAAGTCGCAAGTCTCAAAGTCTATTTTGGAAATACCCAAACTTTTTTCCTAAAAAGTGATAACACCTTGAGCAAAATATGCATTCTCAGAATTAGCCCTTAAAACAAACAAATGTTTTAGTCCTTAATTTTCAAACCCCATGGTAAAACCGTCAACCAAACGCACCCCAAGTTGATATATTGGTATTTGTAACACCCCAATTTTGTGATACGCAGTGAATTCAAACTGGGTGTTACTTCATGGCACAATAAATATAATAATAGAAAACGAACTCTAATGGAGTCGTTTTAAAAGATTTATCATTCGATTTATATAAATATCGAGTTTACAAAATGAGGTCCCAAATGATTCCAAGTTTAAAAATACATTAAATTGGTTTTGAATGATAATAAAATTTATAGCCTTCTTGAGTATCCGTGCTCCTCCGTGCCACCTCGTACAATATGGACTCGAAATACATGCTTAAAATCACAACACAAAGGTTGAGTGAAATTCATAGAGTTTAGAAAATCGCTTGAACACATAAGGTTTGTGTGGGTTACGTTGTTATACACTAATAATGTTGAAAACAAAACAGATATTATTGCACTAAGATCATGATACCGAAAACGTTAACAGCTTGTCAATAGAAATTGATATAATAGTAACAGTTGCTCTAATAGGTAATTTGCCAATAAACCTATAGATCTTCAAATATAGTGCGTTTGTTTGCCTACCCGGTCAACACAAACGGGATTCGTCAATCCCAATAGGCCTATCCACAATATTCACGTTCACTCGCAAGTGATTAATGGTTCATGATAATAGGGACTTAAGATTGGCAATAGTGGTACTTAGTGCAAATAATACATTCAGATAAGTATATAGTTTGAAAGCAATGTGTTCTATTTAAAATAAAGCATCTATCTCCCCCCAAGAGTTTGTAAAACAATTAAGTAATAAAAGTGGGGCTATGAACTCACCTCAAAGTAAATGATAGCAAATGTATAATGAGAATAATGGATATGCCGTGAGAACTTCTATGAGCAACCTAGAATAGGATGATGCGACTTAGGTTTGAAATAATGATGCGAAAGAAATAACAAGCCTATATACGTCTCTATGTTGATCATGATGTAGTACATGGTATTTGTGTATGTCGTTTATAGAAATGGTCTAGTTGTGAAAACGTGTATAGTTATATATATCGTACTACCATTCAGGCCATCACAATTCAGAGGTCATGTAGTAAACGTTCGAGGAGCTAGGACACTTTAAATCGTAAATCCAGCAACTCGTCGATACGTTTTACTCAAATGAAACCCCTCACATGAAGCTCCCTAGTATTGTAGCACTTAGTATAAACAATATATGTTTTGAGTGAAGATTGTTATATCATAAAGTTTATCATGTTTTTAGTAAAAATCTAGTTTTTACAAGTTCTCATTGCTTACTAGTGACTAAAACTTATTTAACATGTTCAAGAATGAAGCTTTGGTAAAAATCGTCAGAAAAGGTAAAATGGTCATTTTTCCGTTACTTGTGAAAACACTATTTCAAAGATTAAATGAAGTTTTGTTAAGTTAATATGTAACTAGGTATGAAATTAACTTGGTTTTGCTTTTAGTTGTGATAAAAGTATAGTTGTGAAACTATCTATATAAGGCAGTTTCAGTTTTTGAAAGAATATGGCCTATTTAAGCAAGGTCCGAGCTTTTTAGAAATAGAAGGAAAACGTCGTTCCGGACAACTTTCGTGTTTTAAATTTTGAATGATTCGGACTAGAAGTACTATTTTCAAAGCGGACAGACCCTTAACATCAAGCTATTTGGCAGTTTCGGCGTTTTGGTTTTGCTAACTTCTTTTGACCATAACTTTTGACTCGTTTGTCCGTTTCGGGTGATTCAAACTGCTATGTTTACATTTTTATCTTGCCTATCATAGTATGTAACTTAAAAAGTCTATATGTGACTGGTTTTAATGGTATTAAATGTTTATAATATAACTAGTTTACTAGTTTGTTACTTTTACTACAATATGTGAATTAAAACATGTGATTGAGTATATGTACATCATGAATCAACATAGTAACTATATATATAGCATGAAATTGTTAAGATTATGAATAATAAAGATGAGATGATGGTGGTGATTAGTTTCTTACAACTTTTGGCTTTCAATAAGAAAGGAGTAACTTAGTAAGGATAGGACTTTGATTGATCACTTAAGACTTCGGATTGAGCTAGCTTTCTACACCTTGGTACCCTTGCAATCTTGAAGAGTTGGTGATGAAGTAATAAGTTACTTGAGTGGATCTAAACTCAAGAAGATCACTTAAACTTGCTAGAGATTTGATGTAGTAACTTACTACTTGAAACTTCTTTGCATAAACTTGGAGTTTATAGATCAAATGATGGAAGATATGAGGGTTTGATGATATGAATGACCCAATTCAGTGTTTTAGGGTGTTTAGGATGTATTTCACTTGCTATTTATAGGAGGGTAAGTTTGGTTAACCATATATTGGGTTAAATATTAACCATGGTTAAGTTAGGACACATGTAATGAGTGGATCTAAACTCAAGAAGATCACTTAAACTTGCTAGAGATTTGATGTAGTAACTTACTACTTGAAACTTCTTTGCATAAACTTGGAGTTTATAGATCAAATGATGGAAGATATGAGGGTTTGATGATATGAACGACCCAATTCAGTGTTTTAGGGTGTTTAGGATGTATTTCACTTGCTATTTATAGGAGGGTAAGTTTGGTTAACCATATATTGGGTTAAATATTAACCATGGTTAAGTTAAGACACATGTAATGATCTAAATGAAGCATGGTTAGGATTATGCCACCAAAATGATGACTCCACCCCCCTTAGGTCGGCAAAATAGAGATAAGATGACTTAGGTAGATAGTTTTGATATTATCTTGAGTTTAGAGCATGATTTGGTTCCGTTAAATGCCAACCGTAAGTTATTAAGCCATAAAACGTAAAACCGGGTATCGTAAATATACGAAAATTGTAGGAATGATGAAACTCATCATTATACTCCATCTAAAAATATAAAATGGGTGATAAGTCTCATTGGGTGCAAAAACGCTTAAAGTCGGAACGCGGTCAAAAACGCGTAATCGCAATTTATCGAAAAGAACGAAATTTCGGAAATGACCGTGAATTTATTTAAAGTAGAATAAAATTAGTCTAAAAGTGATATGAGATGTCAAAATTTGGTTTTCGTCATCGTGGGATAACTTAATAGTTATACGCTAAGTCTAAAAGTTACTGCGATTTAAGCAAAACTAGAGAGCGATACAAGGTTAATTTCTTTATGGTCAACGGAGGAGGGAAATATGTTTGACTTTTCCAAAATGTAAATGTATCTAAATATCTTAGAAAACACAAGGAGAATGGTTAAGTCCGGGTCTAAGTAGAATTGTTTAAAACGTAAGTTTAGTCTCGTACGGCTCAGGGTTTATTTGGTAACATTTTAAAATGAAATCTCAAAAAATTCTCTAATTTATTATGAGTGATTTAAAATTCATCTGATGTGAGGAAAATTGTCAGAGTTGATTTTCGTTATGCGCGGGATGTTTAAATGGTGTTCCGACCAAAACGAAACTTTAAAACGATGTTTTCTTAACAACTTTTGCGAAAATGATCTAAGGATTGTCAAACTCTCAGGATATTACTAAAATAATTTATCTTACGAGAATGTGAAATAAAAAATTTTATAGGATGAATAGTGAAAGTGAATAGTAAAAGTGAATAGTGATTTCTCGAGATGAATAGTAAAAATTTGAGAATTGATAGAAATCCTGAAAATGCGAATTGTTACACTATTTATGGTTAAAAAGTCTAGAAAGACAAATTTGTAGAAAATGATGTGATTGGAAGTTGAGTAAATGCATTTTGTATCAAAGACTAGTCCAATCACTGTAAATAAGCCCAAACAACTTATTTAATGTCTACACCTTACTTCAAAACTAATATTTCTACATTCATGATACTATTTAACTCTAACAACACAATGAACAAGTAACTATAGCATCATTGTTTTGAATATGTTGACACTACAAAGGATAATAATCAAACTTTGATTTGAAGGTCGGTGAATTTACCTCTCTGCTATAACCCTGCAAGAGACAAAAAGGTTATCCCATTATTACAATGTTGTATAGTTGAAGTCACTATTATTGCATAGCCGAGAAAAGACGATAATTGGCAAGACATGTAAAAGGGACTTCTCACAGAAGACTATCATTTTATATTTTTCGTAATGTAGACATGTATTTAATTTGTAGTGTTTCATAACTACAATCTCATTCTTATGAAGAAAAAAGAAATGATTGTTTTTTTCTTGGAGTGATTTAACTAGGGGTGTAATCGAGTTAAGCCGCGCTTGAGCTTGACAGGGCTTGAACTTGGCTTGAAATTTATAAGGTAGGTTTAAGCTTGGCTTGATAGCTTGACGAGCTTTAATAATTCAGGCTTGAGCTCGACTTGTGTAAACTCAAACTCGGCTCGAAAAGCTTGAATTCATATATAGACATTAAATTTGATAGTCAAACTCTTCAAGAAATTCAACAAAATACGCGATAAAACTAAGAGGAAAGAACTTATACAAAACATTAGGGAGAACTAGCAGGGTACCCGTGCGATGCGGCGGCGGGTACCCTGTGACTATATTTTGTGATGAACAAATGTTGTTCGGTTATATGTTTCTTTTTTTAACAATAATCATACAAATGAATGATAATCTAATTCTAATTTATGCAAATACAACTAATTAAGCTACATATACAATTAATTTATGCATCCACACATACATATGCTGACTTTCAACTGAGACACCTTTTGTTATAAATAATTTTATGTTAAAACATAGCTTGGCCCATAAAACAAAATACAAAGCTATAACCAAATCAATAACGATCAGTCAATTAAACTTCTAATGATCCAATATCAGGCAACAACACAATAAACTTTTGTATTAAAACAAAACCCAATTCCATTAACCAAAAAATCATAACCCTAATGCTCATTCCTTATCTCTCCAAATGAAAATCCTAATCACACTTCTAAACACCAGCCACCCATATTGCTCCTTGCAGTCACACGAACACAATACTACTTCCTACCCTATTTCCTCCTATCCATGGCCCATACGAACACAAATCCCTTTTAGTTGTTACAGCAACAAGCCAAATATGAAAGAGAATCTAAACACTATCAATGAAATTTGGTTGAGAGGGTCTCGTACTGGTAGGTTCTTTTCTTTTTTGTTGATAGATCAATAATGGGTTAACTTTCGAGTTGTTAAGATCTTTAAACATCTTAACACTATCTATGAAATATGAAAGAGAATCTGAGATCTTTTGTGGTTATTTTTTCTTTTTTTGAGTCTTGTATTATTTATTTGTGATGGGGAGTGACTTGAGAGGCTTTGGTATTTGATGTCGTGTTCAATGGTCAGTTATGTTTTGTTATAGAGAAAATCAGGTTTGTCAAACTGTATTTTTTGTATTTTGATAGTGTGCTAAACATATGTAAAAGGTATGGTTTACTTGATTTTTCTTTGTCTTTTAGTTTAAATATGCATGTATACTTGGCTTCTCATGTCATTGGTAAAACATTTAACACACCATGCCCTCTTTTCACCACACCTTTTAATTACATTAATTACTATTTGATGTTAAAATTTATGTTTATGATGATTGTACTTCTAGCTTTATGAGGTTGTATATTTTAGTGGAGGGGTGATTTAAATAGTGCATTAATTGTGTAGGTTGAATAGTGTTTTTTTAGTTTTATGTGTGCTTTAATAGTTGTAAATTGTGCATTTTTACTTGTATTTGCTTAAAAATCTATTTTATGAAGTCTTAAAAAATTAATAGGAGGAAAGGTGCTAAATGCTTTATAAGTAGTATAGACAAGGTTTAAATGGTCATCCTATAATGATTTAATTATTATACCAATATTCACGTTAGTTTTAAGTTGTTTATATAAATATGTTTTTTAAGTTTTTCGAAACTTCAGGTGGAAATCATATATTATGAGAAAATTTTATTCTTCAAACACTACCTATATTACTATATAAAGCATTTGAGACTTTTTATAAAAAGAATGCTTAAAAAGATTAACACTACACACTTGTCTCTAATTGGAATTTTTTGTTGGTTTCTTAAGCATTACAAACATTGTGTTCTCAAGTTGAGTAAAAGGAAGGAAAGAAAGTGAAAGTGATAAAAGTCGTGTTCTCAAGTTTTTCTTATAAAGTAAAATTAGTGAAAGTGATAGGATTTTGCTTATAGAACTTTCACTTTACTTCCTCTCTCTTTCTTTAGACTAAGCACAATGGGGTAGTCACGATCGATCGCCACCACTGTGGCATAATTTCATGATCGATCGTTGGCCACTTTGGTAGTCTCCAAAGATCGCATGAACGACCAACACGAACTACCTTTATTTCTCATATGTGCGTGTATTATTTAATTAAGATAGAATATTTGTGAGATATGTTTTTATAGTGCATGTCGCCTTTACTGTGGCAAAAAATCGTCTGGTAGTCTTCGAAGAGAGAAAACTGATGTGACAGATAAAATGGTGGTCGAGTGTGATTAGCCTTTACATCCTCTTTCTTTAATTTAACTTTAGAGAAATCTTTTTGGTAGTCCCATTCGTGATCAATTTTTCACTCAATCTCCAAAATGGTCATGCGCAACCACTCGACTCCGCAGCTCCACCCAAATATTGACAAGTGTCCAACTTTTATAATAAAAGTATGTATGATTTGATGTTTTGTCTTATTATTAAAATGTTAAAAAGTCTAAAATACCCTTAACTTTTATTTCATCTACCACTTTCCACCATTACACATATTCTTACATCTTATCTACTGTTTTCGATTATTTTTTTTCCTTCCAAATCCATTACCTTTCACTTTGTGTGGGAAAGTCATGTGAAATTACTTTGACAAGTCATAGATCTCGAAAGTCATGTCATGGTTGAGATTTATTTTGTTTTAATAATTTTTAAAGAAATACCCACTTGATCGGGTTTGATGTTCTTTTTTCTTTTGCATAGATGGGCTATACTTTACGCTTCCTAAGTTGTATCTTTTCAAATAAACATGAAACAAAAAGATACTCTTTCCCCATTCAGCCACTACCTGGTGTTCTTTTTGATGGGCATTAGCTCAAAATGAGTTGTACCTTTCAAATGGAAACTAGATAACTATTACTCCGTATTAAAATTACAATCATATGCTTAAAAAAGTTTAAAGATTCCCTCAAATGGGAGACCTTACCAAGAAGACGACCCATGAAACAGGGATTAGACCAATTATTTAACAGACCCTTCCTTAGATCCTCGACATATACCAACTACAGTTTAGCTAATGCCCACCGAACTAGTTAAAGTCCCACTAGATGGTGGCGGTGTGATGAGAGGCGATATGGTGGGTCGAGCTGGAGGCGGGTGGAGTTGCGCATGGTGACGATGATGGATGCGGTGGTGACCGAAGGGTACGGTGGTGGGATAGGGCGGTGGTGACTGGTGATAGGGAGGGAGGGAGAGAGAGAAAAGAGATAAAGAAGATGAGTGTAATAGCTTGGTTATTTATATTTAAATGAATGAGGGGTATATTCGTCATTTAATCTAAAAACGAAAATCAAAGCCATGTACTTGCAAGTGACACGTGTCAAGATTTGGATGGAGTTGCGGAGTTGCGCAGTTGAGCATGACCATTTTGGAGATGTCTTTAAAAAATGACCATGCTTAGGACACAACAAAAGATATTGTCCTATTTTTGTACTTTCCTCAATAGTTTATTGGTTTGTGAAGAAGTGGGTCCGGCTGCTACAACCAATAAACTCTTGCCGTATAGTGTTAGTCATATTTTTTAGTCATCCCTATCATTTCTCTTAACTTTATTCCTTCTTTGCGTGTAGGTCCTCCATCTTCACAACAATTTACAACTCTTACACACACAAACACACTTAACAGATCATCATTAACAATATCTCATTATCATTCACTAATCCTCATACTTGATCTTCAACAGATCTCAACTCAATTCATCATAATCATCTAGTACCTAGTTAGTTAATTATATAACCGTTTTTTAAAAAAAAGCTGGATCTGATGGAGATAACGTGGATTCCAATCGGACTCAGTAATCATGAATCCTTCTCTTTCGGAACACGCTTACGGTCTATTTCTCATATTTTTTTAAAACCTAATTTTGTTATAATTTATGTGATTTCATTCAATTAAGTATATTATGAACAAGAGTTATGAATTAAAGTATATAAATGAACTGAAATGATGTCGGAATAATATGCGTGATTTGCGAATTCAACTAAGTTATGATTAGGTATATAAATGAACTGAGATGATGTTTATCAATAATATGCGTGATTTGAATTCAACTAAGTTATGATTAGGTATATAAATGAACTGAGATGATGTCGGTGTTAGACGAATAATACGCGATTTGCTGAATTGAACTAAGTTGTTACGGTTATTATTCTCACGATTATTAAGTATATGAGTGCGTAATCATTGAATATGTAATTAGTTGTGTGATTCTTAAGTTAGGAAGTCTGCTGCCTGAAATGTGTTAATGATGAATGAACTCAATTGAAATGATGACGGAAACTTGGTGCTTTGGACAAATGATAAGCATGATTTACGGAATTTAACTAAGTTATGATCTAGTTATGAAGTTGTTACGATTAAGTATTTGAGTGAATAATGAATAATTGAAGATGTGATTTGTTGTGTGATTGTTTAAGTTAGGAAGCTTGCTTGTAGAATGTGATAACGATGAATGAACTTAATCGAAATGATGACTAGAACGTAGAGTTATATGGTTAGTATATAGCGTTGAACGAATTTTGGAATCAAGTTAATATAATATGTGATCGAAATAGGATTTCTAATGCCCGGGATGTAAAAGATATAGCCAACTATGATGAAAACTACTGAGGTTTCACATGGTACAGACGTCTCATAGTCACGAAGTTTGAAAGACGTGTTGTTATGAATGCACAAACTATAACCATTGAGGATTTATAATGGACTAATGGAAGTAAGTTGGCATGTAACTTAAATAGTTAAATGTAGATAGGTTTCGGGGAAATCTAAGATTCATTGAGAAATGTAGCATAACTTCTTTACTTTCTATGACCATTTTGGCCGAGACTCTCCTGAGCGGGATGCTAAGTCAGTGTGGAGCATAAGCTTAGCATTGCCTTTTACATATTGTTTTCAGGTGGGGCGTGTAGACTGTTTAGTCATTAGTGCTGCAGGTTATCAATGTTTTGCATCTTAAATGTCAATAACTAGTTTCTCAACTTTATAAATATTCCTCTATATGTGTAAAAATGAAGAGGAAGAACTATAGTATCCACTTCATCGACCTTGCTTGTAAGTTCATGAGTGTTGTCGCCCTCTTCTTTAAGGGTTTGTTGCGACTTTTTTGTTATAATATTTGCTTTGACGTGACAAAATTCTTCTTTATCTTCATCCCGTTTATAATATAGACTTTACATCCTAACACACAACTCTATTCCAACAAGGAGGGTACGACATTTTGGATATAGTAGCAATGTTGAGATGTATTGCAATTTAGCACCCTATCAGGCATAACTATCTTTTTACGCTAAGTAAACTAGTAAGGTACGATCTAAATATGGCAGATGTCTGTAGTGGATTGGCTTATTGATGAGATATGAACCTGCTGGCTGTGCATCAGATATGCTTACTAGATTTTTCATATTGAGGAGGTTAAATATTTCGTCATTGCATTTACAAATTGATAGACAAAAGACGGTATTTGGGAGTGCAAGGACTATGCAGTGATCATTTCTGTCCATCTTATACATCAGATAGAATAATAGTAGGGCTACCCTTACACATACATTTTCTTGTTTGGCCCAAATCTCATTGGCATAGGCAGAGTTGGTAGCAGACTAGCAAGTTCCAAAGGGTCATGAATATCTAATTATTTTATTTGGGTTGGTGGCACATTGTTTGGTTACATGGTCTCAGAACGCAATGGGGATTTTTGGATGCCAAATAGTGCAGTATATCTGTGTCACAATATGCATGGTTCTAACTACATTTTAGCTCATTTTAACATTGCATTTTGGCTGGGCTCATTTGAAAGTAATTAAGAGGTCCTGAGCTAGAGAGCTTCTATAGTCCCTGAGCTAGAGAGCTTCTATATAGTCCCTGAGCTACGTGAGTTCGAAAATTACCCTGAATTTTTGGCCTTCGACTTATAAACTGAGATATTACAAAGCAAGTCATTATTACTGTAATTGTTTACGCATACTTCCCATTTTACTTAGCTCACTTCTTTATCGTTAGATCAAATAGGCAGGGGAAGACTGTGTGTGCCAACTTTTCTTTCTTCTTCTTAGCAATCCCTGCCACTTCCTTCTTTGCTAGCATTTATCTGTGTTTGCTTTGCACAAGAGGCCCCCTACTCTTCCCATCCCTTTTGTACTCTTGCTCAGAATTGAAACTCATGGAATTATTATGGCATTGATAGTATGGCTCCATTCTAGCTGTTCATAGAATCTTGATTGCTGTTTTGTTTTATGTGAAGATCCTTACTTTCTTAACATTGTAAATTTATTTGGACAACCTAAAGAGAAATTTGTGAAAATAAGCATAATCGTAATCCTGTTAATATTGTTCATGAGCCATCCTTGATTCTTATGCATATAAGACAAAACATCACTTGGCCTATATCCCCAAATAAGTTTGCAAGTAATGGTCTCATCTAAATGGAAATGGTCAGCTTGTGATATAAGGATTATTGTTTTTATTTGCAGGGACATGATTCGGGCAATACGTGCCTGTAAAACTGCAGCAGAGGAGCGTGCTGTTGTTAGAAAAGAGTGTGCTTCTATTCGTGCAGCTGTTAGCTATAATGACAATGATTATAGACACAGTAATTTGGCAAAGCTCATGTTCATTCACATGCTAGGATATCCCACACATTTTGGTCAAATGGAATGCCTCAAGTTAATTGCAGCTCCTGGATTTCCAGAGAAGAGAATAGGATATCTTGGGACTTATGTTGCTTCTTGATGAAAGACAAGAAGTTTTGATGCTAGTCACCAATTCATTAAAGCAGTATGCACATACCCTTTTCTGTTTCGTATTTTTTTTTGAATCATGAACACACATCTTCTGGGCTTGTCAGGATGTTGTCTAATAACGATCTCCAGTGATTAACAAAGTTTTTTATTTTGTAGAGATCTTAACCATACGAACCAGTATATCGTGGAACTGGCTCTTTGTGCTTTGGGTAATATATCTTCTGCTGAAATGGCTCGTGATCTTCCCCCTGAAGTCGAGAGGCTGCTGCAATTTCGAGATCCAAATGTTTGGAAGAAAGTACGTAACTGAAATATCTATTATATTACATTTTCGAAGATTTTTCAGGATTATCTTGTTTGCAATTATACTTCTGTATTTCTAGTTGTTTGAATCTTATTTTCTTAGTCACATCACAGGTCATAGTATCCCCACTCCATTGCTAAAGACTTGCACCATTTCACTTTGCACATAGTTTTTTAAAACATTGATTAGTAGGCGAATGTAAAATAATGCTATTTCATAAGATAAGAACCAAAACAGCCTTACGGACCAATTTAAAAGTCACAAAAATCAAGTGATGATTACTGATTGGTGAAATAGTAAATTTGGCCTGAGCACTTACCAAGATGTTGCGATTGTTTTGGAAAGAGAGATTAGATGAAATTGATCAACTAATAAGTTTAGATAAATGATGAATACCCCTTATGTAGTCAATTTCAGGTTAGACGCGACACCTTTTGCCTTTATATACTCGAATTAAAGTACTTGCCAATTTGCTAACCACAGTCATATCATACTTTCACAATCATATTAGTTATCTCTTTTGTCCTGTGTAAATCAAATTAGCTATAAAATGAGACAATTAATTTGCTTTTTTGTTACCCTTCTTGTTTTAGAATTCCAGTCCATAGATGTTGCTATAGTATATTGTTTTTTATTAAAAATTGGGGAATATTAAATAAAAATGTTGTAATGTAGAATGCTTGGACTTTGATTAAGGCATTTAATCTACAGTTCTGTTCACATTCTGTCCATTATGTTTAGCATATTTAAGCTTTTAATATAAATAACTCAAATAATATTAAGTACTTATTATGTTCTTACAATGTACAGGCAGCCTTATGCTCCATAAGGATTATAAAGAAAGTTCCGACCTCGCAGAGAATTTTGTGAACCCTGTTGCTTTCTTACTTAAAGAAAAGCATCATGGGGTCTTTTAACTGCGATCCAGCTTTGTGCAGATCTTTGTGTAGTCAGTGAAGAGTTCAGGAAGGTATATTGACCTTGTTTGCTCTAATATTTTTACCAGTGTGTGTGGAAGAAAATAGCTCTATAGAATCTTACTCTTCATTCGGTGTACCATAATGAACAATGAGAACTTTGATGTAGGCTACCTTATATACTAAGAGAAACATCACTGATGTTTCTTCTTAATGCTTCTGGAACATGTTCTGTTATGACCTCCAGAATATGATTTGTATTCACTTTATAAGATGCACTATAGGCTATTATGTACACATATCATCTCTATAATATGGCCGTTAGACCTACAACGTTAAGTGCATGTTAAGATTACTGGTATCCCATTTATTGGATATGGGTTTGACGTAACTGTGCAAGACCCAAGGATAGCTCCGGTATGTCATTTTCATCGTCACTCATATGTCCATCTCTCGAGTGGAAGGTGGTCTGTAGAACGATGGTATCATTTTTATATACTGATGGGGTTGGGTGTGTTGGTACTAACTGCCTTTCTTTCATCTATCAGACTGATTGCTCTAACTTTTTAAACTTAAATGAATTAGTAGTTATTTTGATGCGGGATGCTCTTTTTTAGCCTATTCCTGTGTACTTTCCTTTGTTTATTAATGTACATCTTTTTAGTGCATAGTAATTTGCTGTATTTCACGGCTTTTTAAAGTGCCACCATTGATATCTTTTCTTTATATTTTCTCTTTCCATTCAGAAATGCACAGAAGGCTTGGCAAAAGTTTTGAAGGATGCCGTCAACAGTCCATATGCTCCTGAATATGACATTGCTGGCATTGCAGACCCTTTTCTCCAAATAAGATTGCTGCGTATTTTACGAATCTTGGGTCATGGAGATGCTGATGCTAGTGATTTCATGAATGATGTCCTTGCTCAGGTCTGCTTCCATCTTTTATATGATATCTTGATTAGCTTTCATGATGTCTGATATAGTATACAGTCATTTAATTGTAAGTTTAGCTCGACTGTTTACTTTTCTCTTTGCTAGAGGAACTTGTGCTTGTATTTTATCGTCAGCTAGTAGTATTATGGATTGAAGCTTATTCTTATATTTATTAGTCATCAGGGTTTGATAAATTTATGTTTTAACCAATATAACTTACAACTACCTACTTGTAAAAGTGTACTGTTGGTCCCGAATTGAAGTATGCTTACACTGCTTCTTCTGCTTAAATTCTCTTTTCTAGGTTGCAACAAAACCGAGTCAAACAAGAATGCAGGAAATGCCATCCTTACGAATGTGTAGAAACAATCATGAGCATTGAAGATAGTGGTGGCTTTGCGTTCTTGCGATAAATATATTAGGCGGTTCTTGTCAAACCGTGATAAAACAATATCAGGTGAAGTGTCTCTCTTGATAGTATCAAATACTAAATGAAGTTGGAACATGAATTACTTTTAGTTATCGTTTAGTCTTTATTGAGGCCATATAGCAGGATGACATTCATGTTTACTTTTAATCGTGAGGCGTTTCATATAAATAATCACTCATTTTGATCCAAATTTAAGTCTTAATATGAAATACTTGAATATATGAATGTCAATGTCCTGCTTATCCTTCATGTTACCTTGGTAATAAGGCCCACAGTCAGCTTTGTCTGTTTCTTATAGTTCAGTATTGTAAACCTTAAGTCTTGCATGGCAGATATGTTGCGTTGAACATGCTGATGAAAGCAATATCAATAGATGGTCAAGCCGTGCAGACACATCGTGCAACAATCTTAGAATGTGTGAAGGTAACCATATCATGCATTAATTAGTACATTTATAAGACTAATGAGCCCTGAATGCTGCACAAAAGATAAAGTTTTGGACATTAAAAAACTGTTTATTAGTCACTTAATTAAAGCTACATAATTGAGCATTTTTCAGAATATACAAACCTAATTACACGGTATCTCATAAAGTGCACCCTTTTTTATTCAGGATTCAGATGCTTCAATCCGTAATAGAGCCCTTGAACTTGTGTATCTTCTGGTAAACGAGACCAATGTCGAACCTTTGACCAAGGAATTAATTGATTATCTGGAAGTTAGTGACCAGGACTTTAAAGGAGATCTAACTGCCAAAATTTGCTCCATTGTTAAAAGGTAAGTGAAGGGTCTTCTGTTTACAAAGTGTGGCTAATTGTCTTTTGATAATTACAAAATTCTAATGACACAACTGTCTACATGGTTTAAATTAATATGATAATGTAAGCATACCTTCGAGTGTGGTGCATATAGAATTACTTTTGACCTGACTATGCGGAAAAATACTATGTTTCACATGTGACTCTGTTCTTATAGGCTTTCCCCAGATAAACTTTGGTACATTGATCAGAAGCATGCACTTGCAGTTTTAATTTAGACACTAGTGTAATAGATTAAAGTTGATCGAATTATCAAGGAGAGATGAACAATTATAAAATGAAACAGAGTACATTACTTCAGCATTTTAGAGTTAATGATTACCACGGTTTGTGTTTTCGCAAGCACAGGAATGAGTAAATTGTGATGAAAATGTGTGTGCATCTGAGTTTGCAAATGTGTTTTTGTGAATGACTACTTAAAGTCTTCATCTTTTAGTCTTGGTTTTGGTTTAGCATTTGGGCCCATTAGCTTTTGATTTATATCACACGTATTGAGGAGGAAAAGTATCACATGATAAGAAAAGATGTTTGATAACTACAAGTTTTAAAGACTTTTAAGTCTTCTAACTTCTAATGTGGGATTCTTAACTTTATTTCTTCATCATTTTCCACAAAACAGGACAAATTTATTTTTTGGATTATTGAACCATGAATAAATAAAAGGCAAATTGCATAAAAAGCACCCATCTTGGTCCAATTTCAATTAAAGGTACTACTCTTTTTTTTTTTTTTTTCTCAATTGACTTTTAAGTCTTCTAACTTCTAATGTCTGATTTACACGTTTTCATCCGTTTTTGCACGTTTTCGTCCGTTTTTGTACGTTTCCATCCATTTTTACACGTTTCCGTCTATTTTTGCATGTTTCCGTCTGTTTTTACATGTTTTCGTTCGTTTTGCACGTTTTCGTCCATTTTTACACGTTTTGGTCTGTTTTTACACGTTTCGGTCGTTTTTTGTTTGTTTTCGACGTTTCGTCCGTATTTACACGTTTTTATACACACATTTATACACGAGTATAAAAAGTGTAAAAACGTGTAAAAACGAACGAAAACGTGGAAAAGAGGATGGAAACGTGCAAACATGGACGAAAACGTGCAAAAACGTGTAAGAATGGGCCGAAACGTGCAAAAACAGACGAAACGTCGAAAATGGACGAAAACATGGAAAAAAGGATGGAGACGTGCAAGAATGGACGAAACATCGAAAAAGACGAAAACGTGTAAAAACAGACGAGAGCGTGCAAAAACAGACGAGAGCGTGTAAAAACGGGTAAAAACGGACGGAAACGTGCAAAAATTTGATTATATTTTCTAAGAAAGTTTTCTAAGTTTCATAGTACATAGTGAAAAGATGATATGGAAAATTTGATTATATTTTCAAAGAGTACACTTAAGGTATCATTGTCAAGACATTAATACGTTTCATTCAGAACTACCATGCAGAAGCGTGCACTTGCTGTTTTAATTTAGACACTAGTGTAATAGATTAAAGTTGATCGAATTATCAAGGAGAGATGAACAATTATAAAATGAAACAGAGTGCATTACTTCAGCGTTTTAGAGTTTATGATTACCACGGTTTGTGTTTTCGCAAGCACAGGAATGAGTAAATTGTGATGAAAATGTGTGTGCATCTGTGTTTGCAAATGTGTTTTTGTGAATGACTACTTAAAGTCTTCATCTTTTAGTCTTGGTTTTGGTTTAGCATTTGGGCCCATTAGCTTTTGATTTATATCACACGTATTGAGGAGGAAAAGTATCACATGATAAGAAAAGATGTTTGATAACTACAAGTTTTAAAGACTTTTAAGTCTTCTAACTTCTAATGTGGGATTCTTAACTTTATTTCTTCATCATTTTCCACAAAACAGGACAAATTTATTTTTTGGATTATTGAACCATGAATAAATAAAACAATAATTTGGGACCATCTAATTCAAATTGACTAGACATATTGCATCAATCAATTCTATCAGTTATCTAAAATACAATACTTTGAATTAGCTTTATACAAAGAGTGTTCTGATATGTATTGCAATGAAAATAATATAATTAGATAATCATTATGTATTTTAACTAAAGTATGAAATAGTTTTCAACGATTTAATCTTGCATCATAAAAGAAAATGGTATTGATGGTGAGGTTTGTTTCCATCTCTCACGAATTCCATCTTCATTAGTATTGGCTACAGTTCTTGTTTGATCCATTGCTATAACAAGGACCACATGTTGCTTGCACTAAACATGTACTCAGTTTCGTGTTCTGTTACATACTCTTGATAGTAGTGACTAGTAACTCGATCTAATTTTGCTTACAGTTTTATAAATATACCACTATAAGTCTTAGCGATTAATATGCTCCATGTTAGCGTCAAAATGCTCGTACTTTTTAAAACTGATTAGTAATGAACAAGAAATAAGTATGTTGGTAACTGCTGGTTTCTGGTGAAAACACCTAATATCCAGATGTTATAAACAAATTATTAGATGGTCTTATGTTATAATCTAGCCTGGAATTAGTTACATAAGATTAAATGACGCTAGAAATTTATATGATGCAAGATTAGTTGAAGAAGAAAGGCGAAGAGGAAAGGAAGCAGCAGAAAGAACAACAAAAACATGCCTTGGAGCTTTTATCTAGTACTACAACTAATGGAACTGATAGTGCTATGTTAATTGATGGAAGCTTGGCGGAAATCAGAAATAAGGCTTCTGACCACCCGACCACTGATATTGAAATGGCAGATGCAGACGAAAACGGTAAGTTTTTCAATTCAACTAGATTTTTCTCTTTACGTTTCTCTTTATGTATGACATATCACATGTTATTAAATATTGGGTTATAAATTATACTCTCAATTAATAATTAAGTTAAAACAAGATTTACTAAATTTTTGAAAAATGAGCATTTAACATTTCTAATCCTTTGAAGAATGAAAATACCCTGTTTTCAAGAAACACCTTAGAGCTTTCTTTTGAAGCATTAAAATCTACACGTTTACGTTGTATATGAAATGGTATAATTAAAAAAGATTTATACAAATATCAGAAAACTACGTTTAATATTATATGGAAAACACCAAAGGCCTTTGGTATGTGATTGGCCCATCAACCAAAAGGTGGGGTGATGCATCATATGTGAGTGAGTTTTTGCCTTTCATAAGGAATATTACATGGAAAAAATGGTTTACGTTCTGTGCAGAAGTGAACTGACCGCTTAATCGGTCCTAGGGATAGTCTCATGTTTGGGCTTGTTTGTTCATCTGTATTATTAACCACCACCGGGGTTCCGTATAACAGGTAACAGGAGTACACAAAATGGGACTGGTGACGACTCGATCATGGAGTCTGCGATCGCTTCACAGCACCGGACAAAACAATACCGTTGGAACCAAAAGTTAGGATTTGGTCTTGTGGGTTCGGAAAAGAACTACAGCCCTTCTCTATTCCACGAAGAGAAGATGAGGATGCACAAAGGATAAAAGATGCGACCTTTGGTTCCTATAGATTATTCAACCAAGAATTGCAGTGTGTGAGAGAAACTACTCCGCTTGCACCATCTTCTAATTTGGTGCATCTTTGAATTTGCAAAACGAATTGGACATGCAAACACAAAAGATGAGAGACCTGATTCAGAAAGGGAACGCAGTAGATGGTCCCATGATAAATCAAGCCATCAAAGTATTCTCAAACCTAGTGTTCACCTCTTCAACCACTTTCATCGGGACAGAAAGATCCACACCATTAGCTTTCTTACTACACTCCAACCTACGAAAATTAGATGCTTGTTTCATTGGTTCAGTAGAAGTAACACCAGCATACGATGAAGAAGGTTGTTTCAAAGCAACACCAACATTCTCAATACCAACAACCCCATGTGCATTCATATCAACCTTATCATTAGCATTATTATGGCCTTTAACACTAGAAGCCATAGGACCACTCGTATCTTGAGGAGGTTTCGAATAATAACCAATAGTAGTAAGCATCTCCTCAAGCTCCTTCGTCGGATCGCGGCACCTTAAGATGCTCAATTGGATTAGCCCGGAGAAGTAGTAGCATCCTCTATCACGGCAGTTTCAATGGTTGCCCATCGTCACCCACAAGAACAAGTTTTCCTTAAATATTTGTTTTCAATAGCACTAATTTTCAATAAAGTATCATGACCTCAGCGTGTCATGACTAGTTGCATCATGACTAGGGGTCGAACAAAGTGAAATCGGCTCCACTTGTTCATTATTACGAGAACTACTTGACCGAGATGCACGTGAACCAAGGCATGTGTCCGTAATCGTAATGACTCAATCGTAATGATTTCCCATTATGTTGTTCAATGCTACCCAAGGGATCCTTAACCACGGATCGTGGCAAACTATTATTATCGCTCCGAATTCGACATCACACCAAACTTAAACCAAAACTAATAAAGATTGAAACAGAAAAAACCAGAAGAACATACGTCTAATCTTCAGTCAAAACGAATAAAACCCTAGTTTACAACTAGGGTTTATAAGCAATAAACGAGCATGAATATTACATGATACGGTGATGATTACACAAGATCGATGTTAAAGTAATCTTACTGATGTTGAAAACAATACATAACCGACCTTATAAGACCCCAACTAGCGATTTAAGATAACCCTAATAAAGACCCTAAATCGATCCCAAACAAAACCAGGAACAGATTAAGAATTAAGAGGATTAATTCAGAATTGTTATGGCTCGAATTGAAGATCGATTAAGGGACTGGACAAAAAAAACGATTTAGGGTTTTTATTGGTCTCTATATCACCCCCTAGTTTTTTGTCATTCCATTACGACATGTAATCACATTTTGCCATATTTTATTTCTTTCATTCCTTTCTTACATCCATTGTACCAAACAACATATGTAAATGATATACTCCATTCCAACATGGCAACCAAATAGGTCAATGGAACGGTAATGACTCATTCAATTACTATGTTCATTCTATTACATCGTCGATTGCAGTCCTTTATCAGTCCATTACGTCTAACCAAACTCTAACCAAACATACCCTTATTATATTATATTACCCTATCCTAATGTAATATACATTAAAATGAAATAGAAAATTGTTGTTGTTTTAGTTATGTCGATCGGTTTACCTGATATAGAATGTGTCTTGTGTAAGTATTCTTGTTTTGATACGTTTGTGGTTTGAAGCAACTATCAAACAAAACTATTAGACTCACTAAACCTTTTCCAACGATATTCACCACTAAAATATATGCTACTTCTGAGAATGAGTGAACTAACGGTTTATGCTCTGATGGTCAAAACACTAGTTGATTCATCTACCTTCTCCATAACGATTTTTTTTAGCATTTAACACCAATAGTGGGAACCGTACATAATTGAAACAAATCATCCGCTAATAAAGGAACAATCTCTAAAAGTCAAAATTCATGAAGGGGAAATCGTTTCACAGGTTGGCTTATTTTTTAGTTCAAATTATATGCTAAGGATTTATTCACTGAAATTAGTATTGGTATCTCATTTTAGACGGTTGTTTAACTTCTATAATATTGCAAGAGGTAAACTAGATAGTAGATATTATGGTACTTCTGAGGGGGCAGCTAAGGATTTGGTTCATGACGCATTAACAAGTAGGCACTTGCATATATAGCTTGGATGCATTTTTTAAGGTTTTGAAGGATATATATGCAATTGCAATTTTAAGTTGGATATAAATGTAATTTTGAGTCTTTGAAGAGATATATATGCAATCCTCCCTAATTTTAAAAACTTGTAATTAGAAATATTAATAACAGTAAATTACACCATTGGTCCATAAAGTGTGCCCGATTCTCGCATTTGGTCCCAAGTTCCAAAAATGCACTATTAGTCCCAATATATTCGATTTTGCTTCGTTGTTGGTAATTTTCATCAATACTCATTAAAAATCTCGTTAATTGGAAGGACTTTTTCGTCTTTTTAGCCTCTCTTGTCCAATCGCCCCTTAAACCCCACTTATTGTCACACATAGTTCTTTACATAATCACATACTTCTTCTCACACAAATTCTATTAACAGATCTACACCACCACCACCATAAAATATCTTGAAAGTTACTCTATATATAAAAAATAAACCCTAAACCCCACTTATTTATGTTTTATTGATTACTGATATAAACCCGAATTGAAAATTGATCATTCTTGCATTATTAGTTAATTTTGCCAAAAAAAAGGTCCGGATATGTCACCTGCTAAAGGTGTTTGTTGGTGAATAATAGCTTAGAACCAGACACGTTAGATGCATAACGAAACCAGTTGGCTAATGTTCATTTGGATTAATTTGTGTTACTGGGTTATGAAGGATTAGTTGTTGTTGTTGTTGTTGTTGTTGATGATCTTTGTGGTAAGTCAGACAAGGAATTGGTCCTTCTGGGCTGGGTCTTCGATCTCCATCCTCGAAAAACCGTTTGGTTTCACTTATGTCTTTATCACAGCAAGCAAGGGATGAAACCACTCTGAATTAAGAAAAGAAACTTAATTTTAGAAACATGTAATTAGAAAATATTAATAATAGTAAATTACAATATTGGTCAACAAAGTGCCCCTGATTCTCGCATTTGGTCCCAAGTTCTCAAAAATCGCACTTTTAGTCCAAATATTTTCGATTTTGCTTCGTTATTAGTCATTTTTCCCAACACTCGTTAAAAATACCGTTAGTTAAAAGAGCTTTTTCATTTTTTTAACCTTCCTTGTCCAATTACCCCTTAATCCCCCACTTATTGGCACAAATACTTCTCTCTGACACAAACACATACTTCTTCTCACACAAATTCTATTAACATCTCTACACCACCATCTTCACCACCACCACCATACAATATCTTGAAAGCTCGTCTATATATAATAAAATAAACCCTAAACCCCACTTATTTATGTTTTGATTGATTACTGATATAAATCCAAATCGAAAATTGATCATTCTTGCATTATTAGGTAATTCTATATCAATTATATTATGTTAGTCACATACTAGGGAATTAATTATTGTGTGAGTTGGATATTGAGGTCTATAAACGTGTAATGTGTGTTCTTATTGCGAAAAAACAAGTGGAAGGTGAGGTCATTGGTGACGCGTTAAATACGTATTGTTTGGATTAAAATTGAGTAGTTAGTGAAATATGATTGTAAAATTGGTTATTTTTGTCATTTTCTCAATAATAAATGGGACCTCAAACTGAAGTAGCTGTAAATTTAGCAGTTTAGTGTTTAGTGTTTGTTTCTGTTTTTAGCAGTTGTATGTTGCTTAGTTACATTTTTTTGAGTAATATCGCCTATGTAACGGGCTGAGGGCATGCGATTCACCCGTGTCAATTGTACTTCATTGTTTTTTGGATATATTTACCGGGGTTTTAAGGCCCTTTTACCCAAAACAAAAGTAGCTGTAAATTAATTAGATTCTTTTTTCTTTTCGACATCTCATTAATCTAATTCTTATCGATCTCGAAGAATCAACATGTGCCAAACGAATAAAATTTCCATGCCCTGTAGATTCTGCAAATTGAGTTTGTTGCAAATGTTCATAAACTTCTTGACCCTCCTTGCATGGTACACAAAGCATTTCTATTAGATGATAGGTTAAGGCTTATGTATAGATGGCGGGCAATCATCCATATGATTCCTTGGCGTGCGGCGTTAAACATCTGTTTGCAAGACAGGATAATAGTTTAACTCATCTTCAACTCATTTACTCCTTAGTGTCTGGATCAATGAGCGGCTGATAGGATCGAATCAGATGAGGAATAGGTCTTTCCAGGCTGGGTCTTCGATCTCCGTCGTCGAGAAACCATTTGGTTTCACTTATGTCTTTATCACAACAAGAAAAGGATGAAACCACTATGAATTGAGAAAAGAAACTTAATTTAAAAACATGTAATTAAAGAATATTAATAAGAGTAAATTACATCATTGATCCATAAAATGCCCCTGATTCTCAGATTTGGTCCCAAGTTCTCAAAATCACACTTTTAGTTTCAAATATTTTCGATTTTGCTTCGTTTTTGGTCATTTTTCCTAAGAGCACTAGGTGTCACAACAAGCCTAAGCTCTTCATTCGGGGCCCACGGGTGCCACATCACTATAACAAACCTCCACAACTAACCCCCTCACTCACAACAAACCTCAACTTACTCATTTGGAGCCCACCACTTACAACTTTATTTTTTTATTCAAATTTCCAAATAAACTAAATCCAGTTAATTAAAAATAAGCATACAATACAACACAATAAAAAATATACGAAACGTAAAATAAAAATACGGTAAAAAAACATACGTACTTTCAAATTTAAACACAATAAAAAATATACGAAATGTAAAATAAAAATATTACTTTTACAGTTTTGTATTAAAAAAAATCAAAACACCCCTTCTTTTTAAACGGTACAGTTCAAGCGGGATTATTTAAATTCAAATTCAAAATAGATTCAAATTGGAGGGGGATGATTTAAATTCAAATTCAAAAATTCAAATTAAAAATCAAAATCAAATCTACCTATATATACAACTCTTATCACACACAACTTACACACACAACTCACACACACAAAATGTCTCGCAAAGAATTCTATCAACAATTCCCAAGTCCACCACAACTGCCAGAAACTACCTTTCCACAAGAAGATGAAGTTTATTCAACTCCACCATAAGGTATTCCAACCGGAAAATGAATTTGTAAATACTCCACCTCTTAACACTCCACCGGTGGACCTCCAAAACAATTCGTTTGGGTTTAGTGAGGCTTATCTTTGTGAACTTGAGCAGGACGAGGCAAATCTTAGAGAGATTAGAGAAAACAAGGCACGCGAGGAAGCTGCTCGTTTGGAACAGGAAGCCAGAGATGCTGAATATCTTAGGCAGAACTGGTTTAACATCATGGAAGGAAAGTATTTTGCTGGCGAGTTTTATAACAACTCGTAAATTTCCCCACCGGTTCTCGCGGCTATTTTTTTTCCTTTCGATCTATAAGCACGACAAGTTAAGAATTCTTATATGAATTATACAATCACGAGCAACGTTGATAATCGAATAATGCGAATAAATCATTCCTGATATTTACCGATGAACAAAACACGTCAACGAGAGATTATCCCAATTAAAGAGCGGCACGCGTACCAACACTCAGTTAATCATGACTAAAGTCAAATAAATATTTTCCGAGTTAGAAATAATATTTTAAAATTTTACTTTTATAGAAACATGTTCAAAATTATATATTACACGTTTTTGTCAAAAACGTCAAACCAAGATAGCGCGGCACACACTTAAGCTCAAACGGGACACGAAATACACCACGAAAAATTCAAAATATCTCTTTTCCCTCAAAGATTCCAATGTGCCGCCCCATCCAACTCACAAGATCACATGTCTACATATAAAATAGTGATGAATGCTTCTTTGAACCTTAATAACTAGTTAATAATATGTATGGCTTATACACCTTATTACACACAAGTTTCTTGGACCAAAAGCCTTTTTTTTTCCAACCTATGCATCCCTCGAGCAACCAACATTCTTACATTTCAAACCATTTCAAAAATATCACAAAAATCACATGATGCCTTAAGTTAATGTGAAAAGCTCTTTTACATCTTATTAAATGGGTATTAGGAATTAAAGGACAACACAAGCTATTATCCTCAAGGTTTTGGAGCCAAAACTCTTCCCTCTTTTGTGTTAAATACCAGCCGATCCATAGGCTCTCACACATACATTCACTTTCTCAAAAATCACTTCACTTTTGCTTAAGTTAGTACTTGGAGTCTTGGGTAAACAACTTGACATTTGGAATTTGGATTAGGAAATCTTGTTCTTGGTTCTTTTCTTGCTCGATTCACACACTCTTTGTAAGGCTTCATTTAATCTTTTTAATTTCATTTACTTTGAAGTTTTTTTATAACAAAGGTTACTAACTTACCTTGTCCAAACTAAACCCATTTCAAAAACAAAGAAGCTAGTACATGCTCACTGTTACATATATGTATAAAATGAAATCACTATACTAACTTCAATATATATAAAAACAATTTTGATAACATAACACAAAAGGGCAGTTGGTCTAGTGGTTCAGGCGCTGGCTTTCTAAACGAGAGGTACAAAGGTGTACCCTTGTGCCTGTCTTTGTACCTGTCACTTTTCAATTATTTTTAATTTGTTGCACATCTAATATTTTTGTTATCTTCTTCAACTAAGTTAACACAAACCATATTTAATTTGGTTAAGTTATAATGTAAATTATATATTGCCGTGATTAAGAGTATTTTTGCAACATTTGATAAAAGAGGAAAACTAATATTTACGACTGAGTCATGTCCGATTTTTGTCAGATTTCTACACTTAGTATATTTTCATAAACTCGACTAAAATACGAAAGCTAAATAATATAAATTTTTTTTTATAACAAATATAATATAAACATTTTTTTTACTTATCACCCACTAACCTAATATATGTATATGCCTACCGTACAACGTAAATATTTATATTATAAATACTTGACGTAAGTATTTATCATTTATCGACAATATATAATTATCACAATCACTTTACTTGTGAATATTTTCCGTACTTAATCTTTCGGTTGCTTTCAAACCGAGGACATATCTATCATGACTACTTTCATATATTTATATACGTAAGCACATTTCCAAGAGCCAATACTTATAAACATTAGCAAACTATTTTTCAAACTTAAACGATGCCACACAAGCAACAACAACAACCCAAACATTTGAAAACTTTTAACTTATCTAACCGCTATCGAGTCAAATATAAACTAAATATTGCCATACTATTATAGGTTCCGGGTAGGAGCCACTGCTATATCACACTCGATCTCTTTGTGCTTTATTCATCGAACTGCTAAGGTGAGTTTATAGCCCCACTTTTACTATTATTACTTGCTTTATAAAACTATGGGGTGAGAAACATGCAAAACACTTTTCGGACTGAAACCGAAAACACTATTACGTGAAACAACCTTGAATCCCAACTATGCTACCGTTAGTTCCCTTTGGGAGGCGCGATTGTTATGAATAGATCTATTGGGATGACACCCCGTTCGAGTTTGACCGGATAGGCAAATGTCGGGCGATATCATATCGTATTGATTGAGTGTCTTGGAAATACACTTGTTGGGCTTTTATTTATCATGCTTCTAGATGCATGCACACCGTCGTAGTTTCGTCGCATGAACTTGGTACTAACGTAATAGCCTTTTTGCATATAGTGTCATTCACGGAGATGCTATATGTGCAATCGTGGTCCAACTTGATTTCTTAAACTTAAACCTATGAACTCACCAACCTTTGTGTTGACATTTTAGCATGTTTTTCTCAGGTTTACTTATTGGCGTGGGCAATGGCAAATGCATTCGTTGAAGACTGGCATCCGAAGTGTTTCCAAACATTCTAATACCAATTTTAATGGGACAACATATATTTTTATGGGCTTTACTTCCGCACTTTGAAACAATGGTGTAAAACTATTTCTTAAATTAAATCTACATTTTGAAAATGGAATACAATTTCCATTCTTTATTACCTTGTGTTGTGTATATTGATTTAGTAGCACCCCATGACCCGAACGCTTCCGCTGTGCAAATTTTGGGGGTGTTACAAGTTTAATTCCTCTTTGAGTGATGAGGGTTACAACTCAGATGATTCATATTATTAATTTGTATTTTCAATTAATTTGCTGGTATTTTGCATTAAGCGTATTATGTATTTGCTGTTTTCACTTTAATTTTCAATTAATTTGGTGTTTTAAATGAGTTTGATAGTTCAAAAAATGTTGTTTGGTTTATATACTTGGGTTTGAATATTGTTTAATAAATATGAAGGAAAAGAGTGGGGTGAGTGAAATTAATAGTGGAATATGGCCCAAAGGAATGAATGGTTGTCAAAATCCACCAAGTCTAAGTGGTATGGATCTATGGTTTTCAACTGTGGACCCCATAGGAATGGTTTAGCAAAACCGCTCAACCAAATAAACATACATGGTATCAAACTCATATCATGATTCCCACACCCCTATACCAAACGGACCCTAAATGTTTAATATAATTTGTGTGTTTAATTTAATGTTTGCATTTTTTTATATATCATTTTTAATAAAACAATTTGCATTTTTTACCTCAAAACACTTTACTTTATTTTAACAAACATTTTTAACAAACACTTTACATATAACCTTCATCTTCCATGTAAAAAAAAAAAAAAAAAAAAAAAAAACGATAAACAACCCCTCGTCATGCAGACGAAGAGGGATCCTATGGCGAGCCACAACGAGATGGAGCGGTGTCACGACGAGCCACGGCTAGGTGCCATATAGGTACGGCGAGGCTCCACAACGAGCCACACCGGGTGCTCTAACACTCGTTAAAAATCTCGTTAGTTAAAAGAGCTTTTTTGTCCTTTTAGCCTCTCTTGTCCAATCACCCCTTAAACCCCACTTGTTGTGTTAGGACCGATTATATGGAAGATTTGGTGAATCGGGAGGTCTTGGAAGATGGAAGAACACCATCTTCATGTTAGAGAGAGAAAGTATAGAGAGAAGGGAGAAACTATGTATGTTTTATTATTGAAGGATGAAATTACACTAAAGAGTCTCACCCTCCTAGGAAAATCTAGGAGGGTATTTATACCTAAACACATACATCAATTACTAAATGACATAACAAGCCCTTGTGTTTAAGGTAACAAAGATAGAAAATGTAATCCCGTCAGTGTCGTTCCATTTACGAGTTATGAGCGATTCCAACAATCTTCCCCCAATGGGACGACATAAGGGATTACTGACAACATTTACTACAAATATAGAAAACAAATAAAGAAAGGTCTTCATAAGCTCTTCAAATGCTGAGGAAGATGAAAGCTTACGCTCTTTGTCTTCTTCTTGTACCTCGACTTGAGAACCGTTTTCTTCACTTGTAGGCAAATGATGTAATATGCATAAATTGGATTAACTTCCCCCAATTCATGCCGCATGTCTTTAGCAACTTCTCCAGACACTTCTTTTGGCGAAGTTTCAAACAGCTTCCCCAAACTTACAAACCGTCTTCAAGATATTTGAAACTTTGATGTAGTGAATATTTCCTCTAACTTTTGAAATTTTCAGTACGCAGCGGAATTTGTAGATGAGCAGTAAACCACACAAGGTAAATCTGCCTTATTGCAGAAAGTCCGTTCGGGGGTAACATGCAAGAAATCAACAAGATCTTCTAACAAATGTAGATGCTTCACACCAAAAAATTTGCGAAAGACGAGATGAAACGACTTCCACCTATATGTTGCGGTCTATCGGAATAATAGTTACTTGTAAATATGCAATTACTCGATAAAATGACCGTGTGTGAGGCATCATAACATCATATTTAGATAACTTCACACACGATAACTCTGTGAAAGTGAGACGATAACACCAACTTGAGAAATTTTAACCACAGATCGTCTCATTTCTTCCCCCTGATTGAAGAAATTCATGAAAGGAGAGGGTTTTCGAAAAAAATCCAAAAACATCAAAGAGGCAATGAACACCTATACTCTCTTCCCCCCGATATTTTCAATGAATCAGAATCATACACCATGTATGTTGATGATGAATTGGAGACATCGAAACCATGTATGTCCAAGTAATCGAACAATTGTGAAGTACCATAAATACCATGTGAGAATCAATTCACGATAAGACTTCTACTTTGTATACTCTTCTCCTAACTCTTTACCGACCCCATTATCATTCGACGGCTTTTGTAGTGACTCATCGATGGAGAAAACCCAATATGATGAACTTGAGATCAAGTAAAATAACCCGAACTTGTGACTTAAACTTGCACTATTGTCAAACGAAGAACCCTTTTTCTTAGTGGCAATCGAAAAAAGGTAAACTTAAAATTTCTCAAATTATCCACAGCTTTTTGTGACACTTGAGCACAACAACGTAACTCCTTAAAAGTGATAGTTATACGTTGTGAGCACAACAACGTAACTCCTTACATCAGGTATAACTAGACAACTCAAGTCTTTGTCATTCGTAACGGTTAAAGCTCGAACAAGGATCTCGAAGAATCATGCATCCAACCAACCCCGATATCTTCAAGATACTAAGTACACACACCCGTGATATCCCACTTCAATCTCAAATAAATAATAGAGAATTAACGCCGTAGTTAAATCTTGCGGTTAAACACTCAAAACTAGCCTTCACTAACGGTTTAAATGAACTTGATAATGGTTTCCCGATCTTGTCAAAAAATTGTATCCTCCGTGAAAAGTGATTCATGTTGGTGAAACGAACCCCAAATGTAACATTCATCAATAAACTACCAAATGTAATTAAAAAAAAAAACATTTGATAATTTTTATTGTAAATGTAGTGAAAAATATTTCAGCCCATGGAATTACAAAGCTTATAAGTCCAATAATCCGAAGCAACACACAGCCCAACTTTTCAATCCGTTTAGAAGCCCAAATCAAGAATTATTTAGCGTGAGCCGAACAAACTAATCAAAAGACCCGATCCATACATAACCGTTTATAAGAGACAACTAACCCTAACTTTTAGTCATAACTTAACCCTAACACGCAAAAAATAATCCGCCTACCACTTAGACGCTCCACCTCCAAAACTTCTCACACACAACAAAAAAAAAAAAAAAAAAAAAAAAAAAAAAAGATCAGAACTCAAATAAGCAACATCTTCATCTCATCTAACAACAAACAAACCATCTTATCTCAACAACTCATCATCAATCCGAATCACAAAACATGAACACAATTACTACCGAACTTTAATCATAACAGTTTCAGCATAATACGAATCAAGAGAGCTTTTTGAGGGCTTCAAGATCCATTCGTGGGTCTAAGGTAGGGTTTATTTACTTGTGTTTCCTTGTTAATAACGAACCAAGAGAAGAGAGAATAAGACGTAATTGTTTTGTTCTTATCTCATAGTGTTCGGATATTTCATGAAGCATAAGCTTCAAAAAAAAAATAGATTGATGATGTTAAGGTGACAACTAAAAGAAATTGTTAATGGTTAAAACCAAGGTGCACCCAACTGAGATCTTGTATGAGTCGTTTAATTTCAATGTCAGTCTTTATGGATATAAGAGTATAATATGTGGAGGATGGGATTGATAGATTGTTGGAGTTGTTGTTTGGGTCGAGACGTACATCAGTAAACTGAGGTAGTTTTGTTTGGCTGATATTGGTTGGAATATTGGATTGGTCAAAGTCAAAGCTGTCAAAAATTTCTTCTTCATCTTTTCTGTCCATACGCGTAGATTCAAGAAAGGTTTAGCCGTAACAGGTCTTACGCGTAAGACCTTATGCTTAAACATCCCTTACGCTTAAACATGGTCTTATGCGTAAACTTGGTCTTACGCATAAAGCTTATGCGTAAAAACCTTACGCGTAACTGTTCTTACGCATAACTGTGCAGTTATGCGTAAATATCTTTGAAGATGGCTCCTTAGGCATAAAAATAGGGTTTTGACCCTTTGTTGACTTTTTCCGATTATCTTCAAACTTACCCAGAAAAAATCATAAAAGATGCTTCTTTTTGTGCCCAGTTTGACCTCAGAAAAAAAAAAGAAGACCAGATGACCACTTTTTTCACATATTGGTACAAAGCCATAAAAATGAGATACGACTTGTTTGGACAAAACATTGACACAAAACAGATGTGTAAACATTGTTAAGACCATGACTTTGTTGACCAAAATAAAAGGATACATAAACTTGAAAAAAAAAATGTTTAAATACAAAAATATATGAAAAGTTGAAAACTTTGTTAGACAAAACAGATTTTAAGACAAGGTTTCTGACAAGAAAACATCACAAAATCAACCATAACAAACAAACCGACCTTGCTCTTGATACCAATGTTAGGACCGATTATATGGAAGATTTGGTGAATCGGGAGGTCTTGGAAGATGGAAGAACACCATCTTCATGTTAGAGAGAGAAAGTATAGAGAGAAGGGAGAAACTATGTGTGTTTTATTATTGAAGGATGAAATTACACTAAAGAGTCTCACCCTTCTAGGAAAATCTAGGATGGTATTTATACCTGAACACATACATCTATGACTAAATGACATAACAAGCCCTTGTGTTTAAGGTAACAAAGATAGAAAATGTAATCCCGTTAATGTCGTTCAATTTACGAGTTAAGAGCGATTCCAACATGTTGTCACATATACTTCTCTCTCACACAAACACATAGTTCTTCACATAAACACATACTTCTTCTCACACAAATTCTATTAAGGCTAGACACACTGGGACTTAAAATATCGGTTGTTAGAGTTGGGTGACCGACATTTTAGTTGGTCGAGTCGAGTGTGGCTTTTTGGTCACATATCGGTCGAACTTCAAGAAAAAAACTATCGGTGTCAAATTCGACCGATAGTATACACACAATGACACAAACAATATGTTTGTTTGATATTTAAAAAAAAAAAAAAAAAAAAAAAAAAACTTGGTCGATGATTGTGGCAACTTGGTTGTGTCTAGTTTGGTCGATGACCCGGGTGTCCAGCCTAACAGATCTACACCACCACCATACAATATCTTGAAAGCTCGTCTATATATGATTAAATAAACAGTAAACCCCACTTATTTATGTTTTGATTGATTACTGATATAAAGCCAAATCAAAAATTGATCATTCTCGCATTATTAGTTAATTTTGCCAAAAAGAAAAAAAAGGTCCGGATCTGTGTCACCTGCTAAAGATGTTGGATAATAGGTTAAGGCTTAACTATAGATGGGGGGCGATCATCCATATGAATCCTTGGTGTGCGGCGCTAAACATCAGTTTGACAGTCATGATAATAGTTTAACTCATCTTCAGTTCTTTTACTCCTTAGCGTTTGGTTCAACGAGCGGCTGATAGGATCGAACTGGTAAATCAGGCGAGGAATTGGTCCTTCTGGGATGGGTCTTCGATCTCCATCCTCGAGAAACCGTTTAGTTTCACTTTTTATCACAACAAGCAATGATGAAATCATGAAACCACTCTAAATTAAGAAAAGAAACTTATGTAATTAGAAAATGTTAATTACAGTAAATTACACCAATTGGTCCACAAAATATGCCCGATTCTCGCATTTGGTCCCTAGTTCCAAAAAATCACACTTTTAGTCCCAATATTTTCAATTTTGCTTCGTTGTTGGTAATTTTTCTCAATTTTCGTTAAAAATCTCGTTAATTGAAAGGGCATTTTCGTCTTTTTAGCCTCTCTTGTCCAATCACCCCTTAAACCCCACTTATAACACTTGCAATGGTAACGTGGGTGTGGTGTTAAAAGTTAACATTTCCAAGTTAATGCAAGGTTAACCATACCGTCTATGGTGTTAACCTTGTTTTTTTTTGTTTTTTCATTTCTGCCATCTAAATGAGGGGTTGTTTTTGTAAATTGTTGGTGAGTTAATATTTAACCTTGGGAATGTTATGATAACCAGTGTTTTTTTGGTTGAGTTAAGGTGAAATGTTAAACTGATGTGACGCTGACGTGATACTGTGTTATAGTTTAACTTGTGTTATTATACCAAATGCTCTTAGGCTGGCTCCAATAGACGATCGAGATCGACACCCACACTCGATTCATTGTGAATCACCTTATTGTGGTAATAATCGATTGTCAAAAAAAAGCCCCAACTTGGTCCCCTACACGATCGATAATCGTGTGATTGTTTGTATGTGTTTAAGTAATATAAAAGGTATTTTTGTGGGGTATATTTTTTGTAGTGTAGGTCGCCCTTACTGGGACATCCAATCGCCTGAAGGTCGTTGGAAAGAGAAAACTGACGTGACAAAAAAAAAATAAAGCTATTGAGTCCCTTAGCAGCCTTATGGTCACACATACTTCTCTCTTACACAAACACATAGTTTTTCACCTACACATACTTTTCTCACACAATTTCTACTAGTTATAATACCCGTGCACGCACGGGGTTTTGACAAAAAAAAAATATTTTGTATTAATACTGAATATTTTGTGTTTAAAAGTAATTACATATAATTATATACTTATGCACGAGTTTTCCATTATATATTAATATCCATTAGAATTTTTTAAAATAAAATTTTGTAAAAGTTTATCTTATATAACTCAAAATTTAACTATATTTAGCAGACATATATGTTGATGTTGCTATTTAAATTTTACTATTGATATTATGTTGTACACAAGATGCGAGTTTAGTAACACATAATTAGCGTCGATGAAGTTAAAATATATTCCTTAAAGTTTTAAAAAAATGTTTTTCTATATATCCTTATATAAATAAATAGGAATTACATGATTCGTTGTTATAAGTACAATCACGTATATTTTTTTTCATATTATAGTAGCCCTTACTCACAATTTGATAATTATATTTTCTTTTTCAAAGAATTAGCCGTATTTAATATTCAAATTAGTGTCCACATAATCATACTTTTAAAATAAAATAAATGAGTCCTTACTGAACTTATATAGTAAAAGAAATATTTTGATATTTATAATCCTATGCATATTTATATGTTGTAATTTTAAAACAACATATATATTGTATTTTTAATATATAAAGTATAGGGGGTATAAAGTATAAAGGTGAATTTGTTTAATTTCTAAAGTTATTATAAAACATGCAAAATTATAATATTACACTTAACCTTATATAATTTTTAAAATTCAACCACTAAAGTTTTATTAATTACCTCATATTTTTTAAGTTTTTGTTTTACAAATATTGTTATAAGTATAATCACAGATATTTGTTTTTATATTAAAGTAACTCGCTTACAATTTGATAATTATATTCTCGTTTTCTGTAATTTAGCCGTATTTAAAATGTAAACTCGTGTCCACATAAGTTAAACTTTTAAAAATAAAATAAGTGGGTCCTTATTGAACGTAAAAAGTAAAAAAAATTGATACTTATAATCTTATGCAAATTTATATGTTGTTATTTAAAACAACATATACATTGTATTTTTTAAGATATAAAGTATAAAGTATAAGGGGTATTTGTTTATAATCCAAAGTTATTAAAAAAATGGAGGCTTATAATATTACACTTAACTCTATATAATTTTTAAAAATTCAACCACTAAAGTTTTTTTAATTACCTCATCTTTTTTTGAGTTTTTGTTTTCACAAATTTGACACCTATATTTTTATGTGTTTTTTCTATCAACCAAAAGTTTTCACCAAATTTATTAAAGTTTGACCAAAATAAATTTAATTTTGACTTTTATTAACCAATTACATCACACGATTTTGCTTACGTGGCGAAATAATGAATTCTCTCCGATGACCAGACACGACCAAGTTGCCACAGTCGATGACCAAGTAAAAAAAAAAAAAAAAGATTGAAAGGAAAGTGTGTGTAAATATCGGTTGAAAACGACCGATTTTCGCTTTTGGGTTGCCTCGACCGATCCTCGACCTACACCCACATTGGTCATTTCAAAGTTATTTTGTCGAGAAAGGCGATGTGGCACCCGGTGACTGGGTCACAATCGTGTCCACTTTAAAGGTTGACCAAAATCAATTTAATTTTGACTTTTATTAACCAATCACATCTCACGATTTTGCTTACGTGTGTGCCCCAATAAGCTCATGTATTTCTAACCATATAACATGCGTATCCGACTCACATATTCGAACATTCCTACCATAAAATTCCCTATATAGGCACTGAAACACATCTTTGGTACATTAAAATACATTCATATATTATCTAAATCAGCAACAAAACTTAATTATACATTCATACCTTGAGCATGTGTAGAAAATCTTTCCACGACAATCATGTGTTGATACTTAATCCTCTTCTAAAAAACGTACAAAAAAATTTGCATTACACTTTAGTATGTGCGATAAGATCATAAAACTTTAAAAACCACTAACATGTTGCATTATAGTGAGGATAACAACAAAGTTAGTCATAACATTAAATAAGAAAACTTCGGATTAGAACTAAAGAGGTGTTTGGTATGCTTATTAAATGTGCTTATTGGCTTATTCAATTACCATAACACAATAAGTTTATGATAAAGCTATAAGCTTTTTTGAGAAGCTTAGTAAAAAAACCCCGAACTCACAACTAATTCTATCATAGCTTAGTGTGTTTATAGTAAAAACACAAATATTAAGCGTAGAACTTTTCAATAAAACATTAAAAAAAAAAGTTACTAAAAGTTGTTGTGTATAACAAAAAATTAAACCATAAAAAAAGTTACTAAAAACTATCAGCTAGATAAGGCATAAGCCAAAGTTCTATTGAAGTCTCTTTCGGATTCTATTCAGAAGCAAAAAGAGGTTAACACATAAATCATAAGTATAGAAGAATGGTTGTATCTCACATCCGTGATTACCAACTCAATAACATTATCGCATTATAGTAACGTAATAACCTGATTAAAAACTATATATTTTTGCTTAATAATTCTCATGTACATACTTTTATTTCTTTATAACGGCCAACTATTAAGTTTTTTTTTTTTTTTTTTTTTTTTTTTTGATGAAACATCACGTCAATGAATAAAGTTAGGTTATCACCTAAGTAATAGTTTTTTTTTTTTTTTTTTTTTTTTTATATATATATATATATTTTTTAGAGGTGAAGGATCGTGATGCGTGCATATTTTTATAATTTAAGAAAAACACCTTTTAAATTAACCGATAACTATCTAACCCATGTATTTGTTTTTTTTTTTTTTAATAATTAGCTTTGTAAAACGTTTTTAACTGACAGACATGTTGAGGTTGAGGTTAATGTTGTTGTTTAACTTTAACTATTGATATCATGTTGTACAAAATGTGCGAGTTTAGTAGCACATAATGAGCGTTGATGAAGTTAAAATATGCTCCGTAAAGTTTTTAAAATGTTTTTATGGATATCCATATAAAAATTTTAAATAATAATTCACGAGTCGTTGTTATAAGTAGAATCGTGTATATTTATTTTCATATCACAGTAACTCGTGCTTACCATTTGATATTTATATTCATGTTACTAATATTATAAAGTATAGGGGGTATAAAGTGTAAGGGGTTATTTGTTTATTTTCTAAAGTTATTAAAAAACATGGAAACTTGTAATTTTACACTTAACTCTATATAATTTATTTAAAATTCAACCACTAAAGTTTTATTAATTACTCCCTCTTTTTTTAAGTATGTTTTCATAAATTTGACACTTATATTTTTATGCATTTTTTTTCTTAACCAAATTTCTCCACCAAAATTATTAAGTTTGACCAAAACCAATTTAATTTTGACTTTCTATTGACCAATCATATTGCTCGATTTTGCCTACATGGCAAATTCGAGCTCTCCTATTGGTTTAATTTTTTTTTCAAGAAGAAGGGTTTTGCAAAAAAACTCCGAAATGATGTAATTCTTTTATTATATAAAAGATATATAATAAAATTAACACTAAACCCCACTTATTTATGTTTTGATTGATTACTAATATAAACCCAAATTGAAAATTGATCATTCTTGCATTATTAGTTAATTTTGCCAAAAAAAAAAAAAAAAAAAAAAAAAAGTTCCGGATCGTTCAATTGGGCCATCCATTTTTTTGGAAGAATGAAGGTCTTTGCGGGTACACCTTTGAATACCTTTTGCGGAAATTTAAACGGGTCAGAAACGTTTCATCGTAAAGTTTCTTAAGGATCGTGTTGGCTGTTATTGATGTCCTGTTCATGATGGGAGAAAAGCAAGAAAAGAAGGCGAAAACAGTTGGAAAAGAAGAGGAAGAAATCCAAGACAATAATAATAAGCCATTGGCAATTCTTGGAAGTGTGTTTGTTGAGAATCTGAAAGTGTGCCAGGTTATCCTCAGGTTAATGGGCCGCCTGGAGCTATGAATCATCCACCAGGTGGGTTGAATTTCTTTAATTTTGACCTTTTTTTTTTCAAGTTTGACTTTTGTTGACTTTTTTTGATGGTGTTTGGATTTATTGAGTTTTGTTGATATGTGGAAAAGTAGTGGAATTTGTGATGTTAGGAATAGCGTTATCTTGTTCATATTGCTTAGAGACCATTACACGCACGAAATTTTGATATGCAAACATTTTGCCTGGCTTTGTTTATTTTGATTTTACACATAATTTTAGGCAGTGTTTGGTATAAAGTAATGAACGTAGGATTGATAATGAAAGTAATGAATGTAGGAATGATAACGACCACTATGACGGAATGAAAAAAAAACATGTTTGTTTACTGTTATGGAATGAGTTTGTACATGAGGAATGTGATTCCATAAAAAAAATGCCCTTTTGATTCATTACGGGCAGTACCCTGTTTTTTACCATTCCACCCTGGAATGAAAGAAAACTTACATAAAAGCCTCCAACTTCGTATTAAAAAACGAAAAGAATATTGTTTTTCTTCATCGAGCAATATCATCTTGTCTTGTGAACTGATTTTGCATAATCAAAGTATAAAAATACTTGGAATTAAAAAACGAAAAGAATATTGTTTTTCTTCATCGAGCAAAAGTATTTTTTTAATTTATCTTTACTATTCTTTCATTTGAAACACGCATACTCTCAACTTTCATGACTATAGAGGAAACTTTTTCTGAAAGAAATTTGGAGAGTCATATATGGTTGTGAGTTATGCGATCTTCAATTGATTTTGTTACGGAGTCTTTAAAGAGACTAGATTTAAGTCGTTTCATATATTTATTTCATTCCATTTGCAATGTATCAAAACCTAAACTAAACATTATTATTGAATGGAATAAGTTGCTCAATTACTTTCTTCATTTTAAAACTATGTGCATTCCATTCCATTCAGTTACTGCTTCATTCCGTCCAACCAAACATACCCTTAGTGGAAAACAAATATGCTTGTAATGATCCAAAAGGACCCCTCGAATTCTAGTAATTAAAGATCACGAAAGTCCAGTTTATTTCATGCTAAACAATTTGCGACTGCCATGTTCATTGTTAGTAGGCTTTTATTTGTAGTATACTTTCCCTTTAATGGGTTCTCGAATCGTGATTTGTCGTCAGCAGAACATGCTTGCAACTGAGTGCTTCTTGCCCTTTACTTGCCAAGGTATCATAATCCTTTCAACTACACTATTTGGTTTCTATTCCTTGCACATGTTATCACTTTTGGGCTTATGGCTCCATAATAGTTCACAATATAAAACTTTGGTAAACAAATTAGAATGTCATGTCATCATTTGCATTGGCGCTTATGAGACGTTGAAGTCTCTTGTTTCTAAATCCAGTTGTTCACGATTGGTGCATGGAATATTTTCCGAGACCACTACTTTTCAGGATGCATGAGGTAAGCTGCTTTGTACATCCATGATCTATGAATTCCAGTATTATTGTCCTTATTTCAATTCATGTTATTAATTCAGCTGGTGTGCCTAGCTGCCATCTCTAATTGCTTGTAATATTTTGGTAAACACTATTGATATCTATATATGCTTAAAGTGTTGAATTGAAGACTATTACGACCTGTATTCATTTTCTGAACTCGCTCTAACAAGTTGGCCTAGTATTTTTGTCTTTTTTATGCAGGGCTTATTCGTTATCCCTCTCCATACCCACAAATGATTCGACCTGGGTATCCTCGACGACCACTTGGACCAGGGGGAGTCATTCCAGCTTTACAACGCCCTCCAATCATGCCTATGCGGGGTCCAGTGATTCCTACTATTATTAGGCCACCTATCAATCTAAACATAGCTCCTGTTGAAAAGCCAATGACCACAATTTATGTTGGCAAGATAGCATCAACGGTGGACAATGATTTCATGCTCTCCCTTTTGCAGGTAAGTTTGTACCACCTGTGCTATTTGCTGTTTTGGAAACATATTTTAGTTTGCATGGGCTTACAGTTTTAAATGTCCATCGCAGCTATGTGGGCCTGTTAAAAGTTGGAAACGTGTACCAGATCCCACTACAGGAGCGTTGAAGGGCTTTGGGTTTTGTGAATTTGAATCCGTGGAAGGAGTATTACGTGCTTTACGACTGCTGAGTAAATTGAGTATTGATGGTCAAGAGCTTATGGTATGGTTGGATCTTTTTCTATTCTTCATCATTTCATTATATTTTCTCTCATTTTCTGTGTCATGTTAAGAAACTATACCTCATGGATCTTAGACATTAATCTATGTCAGGAGGCTCATACTTGCATTTTTTGTTCATTTTGCCTTGGTGAAAAGGGCCGTCAGTTAACATATAAGCTGCTATGTTTTTATATTTTATGTATAGGTTGTTATCTTTGTTAAATATATAATGCGTAAGTAGCCAAAACGTGCAAATTTGGTAGCTGGTCAAAGCAGGTAACATAATCTGGTTGAAAATTGACGGTTTAGGTTGACCCAGAACAAGCTGCCAAAAATTATACCTTCTATCAGAAGTATGTGTGTCAAATATGATTACAAAACTATATTATTTTTATCAGCTAAAGATTAATATAATATGATCTGACACACTCATAAGCGTGTGTGTGAAAACTCGAAAATTCCATATTGCATGCTCTGTTCATAGCAATAAAGTTCATCTCATTCTCACTTCTCCCTATCACTTTTTATCTGTGTTTGCATTTGGCCATGTTTACATGTTTTCTATCATTCTTAACAATGCATTTTTTATAAATATTAACCCTTGATTTGTATATGCAGTTAAATTTTGATAAAGCAACCAAGGAGTATCTTAAGCGATATATTGAGAAGAAAAAAGAGAACTTGAAGAATCAGAAAGCAGCAGATGCTGAAGGTGCTGGTAAAGAGGAAGACAAGAAAGAACCTCTTAAGCCTTCCGTGGAGGAATCAAAGGATGTTAAAAAGGAGGATGATAACAATGAAGAAAATAAAGATAATATTGACTATGCTACTTTTGGTCTTGTGACTGATGAAGATAAGGAAGCTGACAAAGAAGCTAGTGAAAAGCTTATAGGAATGATAGAAGAAAGGATAAAGAATAAACCTCTACCACCTCCACCTCCACCCCCACAAGCTCCTGTTACTGCTGTTAATATAACCTCTGAACTTCCAACGAAGTCGAGAGATGGCGATTCAGATGCTGACATGGCAAAAAATGGTTAGCATAAACTTTGGAGTCCATATATTTAGGGGGTGTTTAGATTTGTGTTTCAAAACGATTATTAACCTATTAGGTGTTAGATGACCAATTTCATACTGTTTGCATTATGAAAGGGTAATTTTCGTTATATAAATACCAAAACTTTCGAATTTCACAAGACATATGTATTTTTTTTACAAAGACGTCTTTATTGGTCATTTGGGTATAAAATCTTGAAATTAGCAAAGTTCACGACTGAATATATGATATTTTTCAACTTCAAACAGTATAAGTACATGTAAATGCTATTTCAAATTCTTCTACTACCCGCTTTTATTACATCTGGCTATGTGCTCCGGATTGTTCACAGTTACATAGTATAGCTTAAAATTTACACCCTCTTAGTAAGAACTTGTAAATGTTTGTCTTCTTTATTTGATGTTGGAAGCTCTATCATGCTATAATGCTTGACCCTATCATTTACATATGCAGCAGAAGATAAAAACGATGAAGAGACGACCAGCAAAAGCAAACTTTCTAGCGAAAGCGAGAGACCCGAAACAAGCTCACCTGAACGAAAAAACGCTAGGCGGAGCAGGGATCCAGAGCGAGACCTAAAACGTGAAAAGGAACGCGAATTGGAAAGGTACGAAAGAGAAAGGGAGCAAGACCGAGCTAAGAGAGAAAGGGAACGAGAATACAAAATACGTGAAGATGAACGGCGATATCGGGGTCGTCTAAAGGAGTGGGAAAATCGGGAAAAGGAAAAAGAGCGTGCCCGCAAACAAGAGAGGGAAAGGGAAAAGGATAGAGAACAGGACAGGAAATATGAGATATTAGAACAAGAGAATGATGATGGCTATAGCAAAAAGAGAAAATATAGAAGTAGTGGGGAGGAAAGAGAAGAAAGAAAACGAAGGTTAAGGGAAAAGGAAGAAGATATAGAAGACAAGATTAAAGAGGAAGAAGAGATTGCTGAGGCGAAGAAGAAAGCCGAAGAGGAAAGGGAGCAGCAGAAAGAACAACAAAAACATGCCTTGGAGCTTTTATCTAGTACTACAACTAATGGAACTGATAGTGCTATGTTAATTGATGGAAGCTTACGGAAATCAGAAATAAGGCTTCTGACCACCCGACCACTGATATTGAAATGGCAGATGCAGACGAAAACGGTAAGTTTTTCAATTCAACTAGATTTTTTTCTTTACGTTTCTCTTTATGTATGAATGTCTGACCTAGTCAACCAGTTAAAACCAGTCCTGGTCCTAGATCTTTTTACTTGTAGTTAGAATGACATATCACATGTTATTAAATATTGGGTTATAAATTATACTCGCAATTAATAATTAAGTTAAAACAAGATTTACTAAATTTTTGAAAAATGAGCATTGAACATTTCTAATCCTTTGAAGAATGAAAATACCCTGTTTTCAAAAAGCACCTTAGATCATTCTTTTGAAGCATTAAAATATAGTATATGTAATGGTATAATTTAAAAGATTTATACAAATATCAGAAAACTACATTTAATATTATATGGAAAATGTGACTAAAGGTGGGGTGATGCATAATATGTGAGTGAGCTTTTGCCTTTCATAAGAAATATCACATGGAAAAACAATTTTACGTTCTGTGCATAAGTGAACTGACTTTAGGACCAAATATTCGGGCTTAATCGGTCCTAGGGATAGTCTCATGTTTTGGCTTGTTTGTTCATTTGTATTACTAACCACCACCGGGGTTCCGTATAACAGGTAACAGGAGTACACAAAATGGGACTAGTGACGACTCAGTCATGGAGTCTGCGACTGCTTCACAGACAGGACAAAACAATACCGTCGGAACTAAAAAGTTAGGATTTGGTCTTGTTGGTTCAGGAAAAAGAACTACAGTCCCTTCTCTATTCCACGAAGAGGAAGATGAGGATGCACAAAAGGATAAAAAGATGCGACCTTTGGTTCCTATAGATTATTCAACCGAAGAATTGCAGGCTGTGAGAGAAACTACTCCGCTTGCACCATCTTCTAATTTGGCTGCTGCTGCTGAATTTGCAAAACGAATTGGACATGCAAATACAAAAGAAGAGAGACCTGATTCAGAAAGGGAACGCAGTAGACGGTCCCATGATAAATCAAGCCATCGAGATAGGGACCGGGAGGAGACTAACCGATCCAGAGATGAAACAAGAGAGAAAGAGAATGTCAAGACACCAGATAATAAGAAGCTTTTGGATGCAAAACAATTAATTGACACCATTCCAAAAACTAAGGACGAGTTGTTTTCGTATCCAATAAATTGGGCAACTTATGACAAGGTTAGTATAGAATTCTTACTTTATAGTTTACTTATAAATCGATTGATTTGATTATGTCTGATCCCAATTTGGTAAGCTGAAAGGATTGAGCAAAAAGATGAAATGGGTCAAATGGGATATAAGCCATCCTAAGCTTATTAAAATGCATAAAAACCTTCTAAATCTCTATGTAAATTGAAGTTGAATTATTTTGTTAGTAATATAGGTTTTTGTACTCATGTTTACCACACTAGTGACATATAAAATTGAACTTTGTTTTATAAAAGGAGTGTTTGTGGGTCCCCTACTTGATCTAACACACACAAAAAAGCTACCTGTTTGACTTGTTTCCAAATTCCTACTCGCCCATTTTCCACTCTTGCTTGCTTAATTGCCAAGTCTTTTTCTATGTATTATAATTGAATGTTGAATATTTTGTAAAACGGCGAACCTAGCTGTACGCATTTAGACATACAAACAGAGTTTTATGTTTCTGTTACATAAGTATTATGATTAGTGAGAACTTCTTAAACTTGTTCTTTTTTGCTTAGGGGGAGATAGTTTAACCGCTAAGTACTTTTAGTTAAATATGACATCTTTTGATTAGATTGGATACTTACACGAGTAATAGCCACTAGGCGTTCTATTTTGAATAAGGTCATATCAATGTGAACTATTTCTCTCCCGATAAAAGAAAGAAGCAAAAACTAGCCAACTAGGTATGACCGTATGACTCCCTCCCCTGTATTTTTCCTAGAGTTCTTTCTTGTTGAGATATGTGCTTGACATTGCAAAACAATTTTTTTTTATGGGTTCGGATAGGTATTTTGTTCTATTAATACAATATTATTTAACGATCAGATATGTTTATAACAAGGTAAGGATTTCATATGGGAATATTTAATGACCTTAGGTAGTGTCCATATATTAGATCAGTATGATTTGTAAGTGTGTTATTTTTGTTTTCAGAATGGATTGCATGAACGGATGAGGCCATGGATCTCCAAGAAAATAACCGAATTTTTGGGCGAGGAAGAGACAACATTAGTAGATTATATTGTGTCAAGCACTCAAGAACACGTGACAGCAAATGAGATGTTAGAGCGGCTTCAGTCTATTTTGGACGATGAAGCTGAAATGTTTGTGTTAAAGATGTGGAGAATGCTCATTTTTGAAGTGAAGAAAGTGGAGACTGGTCTTGCAGGAAGAGCCAAGGCTTAAACGCTCTCCTTTGTTGCTATCATTGTGGTATTATCGTCTTCTGTTATAGCTTTAGTACATTTCTTTTCCGTAACATTTTTAGACAACTTTGATAAAAGTCAAATCTAAAGATCAATTTAGCTGACATATCGCCAACATCGTCTTCTGAATAATTTGTTCTATTTCGCTCATCCTGTAGTCCCAAGTTTCACCTTTTAAATCAAGCGAAGTTTTGTCTCTGATTCTGTATTTGTTCATAACTTACTGGTATGAATGCTACTTACGGGTTGCTTGGAAGTAATTGCCTATTCCCTTATGATAGTGCGAATATGCAATAACTTCTAAGCGGTAGATTATAGTAAGCTTAATGAGATATTTTTAGCGTGTATGTGCATGCTTTTGTTTCTTTAAAGATGTGCTAAATATTTGCAGGGATATTGCTAAGGCGGGCTTAAAGGACACGCCGCTGGTTTGCAGAGATACACTTTTTACGCAAGTATGGTACTTGATCTATGTTTTATTACATGAATAATGGGTGTTCGATTCTGCCTCAAGCATCTTTCATCAAATATTTTGCTCCTACCCATTTCATTTTAAATATTAAAATAAAAATGTGAATTACTGTGATATTTAAATGAATACACGAGATTATACATATATGAACGACTAATGTTCTTTCTTTTATGAAATTGTGAGGATATGTGAAATTTTATTATTATTTTTTTTTTTTACTATATGTGTTCAATAACGACTAATGTTATTTCTTTTTAGAAGTTTAACCTGAGCGTACACGGGTTTAAAAGTTAAATATGACTACAACTATTTTAACATGAATATAAATATCAAAATGAAGGTACGACCTCACAATGAATATATGATATTGTACATATAACAACTCCACATAGTTTTTCAAGGGTCATTACGTGTTATTAAACACGCATAATGTTTAGAACATGATATCGATAGTTAAATTCAAATAACATCAACTTTAACATTATGTCTATATAAAATATTAATCGATATTATAATAAAAAGTTTATGCAAAAACCGGACCATGCATGAGTATTATAACTATGTAAGTATAATGATTTTACATAATTTTATAAAATAATCTTATTTAACAATCTTGCATATGCACGATTTGAAAAGCTGGTTCAAAAACAACAACAATTTCCTACCTCTTCAAAAAAATATCCCAAGATAAAAAATGATATCCAATAAATACAAGTTCATCGGACTCATGAGTTTCCTAACATCTATTTTGAGATGATTGACTTCAGTCTTCATCATATATTTTCCACAAAATAGGACAATTGTATATATTTCTTACTTTTGAAAATACGAAAGGATAAGAAATCAATTTAAGACCATCCACTTAAATTGTAGGACATATATAGCAACGTCTACTTTGAGATGATTAACTTTAGTCTTCATCATATTTTCCACAGAATAGGACAATTGTAATTTTCATACTTTTGAAAATACGAAAAGATAAGAAATCAATTTGAGACCATCCACTTTAAATTGTACGACATATTTAGCATCACCACTTAATTTCTATGGTTTTTTCAAATATTGAAAATTTGTAGTAGCAATTAGTTAAGCTATGGCTTTTTCAAATGGCGGTTTTTCAAATAAAAAGATAAGAAATCAATTTGAGACATTTTAAATTGTAGCAATTAGCATCAAACTATGGTTTTTCAAAGAAAATGTATAATTAGTTAAAAAATGTCAAGAAAATTAATCAAATCAAAAATGTATAATTAAAAATAAAAATAAATCAATAAGATATTTCCAAACTCATCAATAAATATCACGAAATAGAAAAGAATGTCTAATAAATACAAGGTTTTAGGAGTTACGAGTATCCTAACATTAATTTGGGAGCTTTAACTTCAATTCTTTATACTTTACACATAATAATATGACATTTTAACTTCTTCACAATCTCTCACCGCAAGCCCACGACCATAAAAACTATCATCAATCATTGAAAAACGCAATCGACAAAAAGATAAAAAGATTAGCCCTAGCTAAAGGTATTACTCGTCCCTGCTTCTTTACACGGGTAATGTGCTAGTACTTATTAACAACTATGCTTATTAGAAGGTATCAATTAATATGACCTAAACAATCCTAAAAGTTATAACAACTCTCACCACAAAAATATAAACAACTATGCGTCCACAAATACGCACTACAATTTTCTTTAACTCACTGTTTCAGTATTATTTTAATTAACGTCATTAACATCCTTTATTCATTATAAAATATAAGTTCAATTTCTAATAGTACCTTTTTGTTGCCTTATAATTATATTATTATACAACTTCGCCAAAACATATATATTTTACTCATGAATCTCCGCCTACTAGATTGATTAACAACCGTTTTTTGTTATATTTTCGATTAGTTAAATTGTTTACCTTTTTATCCTGTGATGTTCGTGAGTCACTAAGTTAGTAATTTGTATATTAGTGGGAATTTATTTTGAATTTACTTAAGCTTTTTTTGGCCATTTTTATCGAGACTCCTGTATGTGTACGTAGTAATTAAATTATTCTTTAAAGTTGACTAAATCAACATAGTCGAAAATTTTAGAATTTCTCATAACTATATTTATATTATATAGGTGTCCTTTATATCACGTTATCCAGTTTGTTACCTTATGAATGGGTTACTTTATTTGGGTCCATTTATTTGGTTAGTATTTAGAGAGCACGTTGCATTGGTCAATGGCATAGCTAGATGAAATTTCGTGAAGGGGGGAAGCAAAATTTTTTTCCAGAAAAACATTAGATGGGAGGGCCGAGATGAAATTTTATTTATTTATTTATTTATTTTAATTATTATTATTTTTAACACATGAAATCGCGAAAAAATACACTAACGAGCTTAGGTTAGGGGCCGGAGTCCTCACATAGCTCCGCTGGAATTGGTTATAGCATCCCACGTTATAGCTTTTTGTTTCCTATAGCGGCGCCATGTGCTTTTAGCTCCATCGGTCCCATGCGTATAGCACCATCGCCATGTATAGAACGGAAGTTATCGGAGTTTTTCCTTCTTTTTGAACGTAAAAGTGGAGTGAGTGTGGCTTTTGGTTGTATATTATAGGAATTATTAGAGAAAATGCCTTTTTGGTTGTGTGTTATAGGAATGTTATAGAATAAAAGTTGATGTGACGGTGTGTATAACACACTTATAACATTGTATTGCACCTAGCTCTCTTATATTCATATTTATGTCACATAACTATTCGAGGACCAAAAGATATCACATGTTGGATGGACCAAAAGATATCACATGTTGGATGCACATGCAATAAGTACAAATTGCAAAGACTTTAGAGTCTTTAACGTATAGTTTGGGACTTCAATATTTTCCATGAATATTTGCACCACACAAATATATATCACATAACAGTTGGGGGACCAAAAGATATCACGTTGGATGAACATGCAATAAGTACAAATTGCAAAGACTTGAGAGTCTTTAGACGTCTAGTTTGGGACTTAAATTTTTTTCCATGAATATCTGCACCACACAAATATATATCACATAACAATTGGGGACCAAAATATCATCACGTTGGATGAACATGGAATAAGTACAAATTGCAAAGACTTTAGAGTCTTTAGACGATAGTTTGGGACTTCAATTTTTTTCCATGAATATCTGCACCACACAAATATATATCCGTTCTCGTTCAATTATTCTTTTCTAAGTCTATATAAAGCTGCATGGAGGCATATATGTTGATATATCAGATAAAATAACATCAATACAAATAAGCCTTTACAAATTATTTACAACATATATACATTATGAGAGAAAATATTTGCTTTTACTTTATGCAAACTCATGTTTTGTTTATTGTGTCACTTGTTCTACTATGGTTTAATACCACGGCAGCCACTTCCCGTGGCCACAAACTGGTTGTAGCAGCAGGAGGGGCTACTAATACGTGCATCGATAATGAGAGAGAAGCTCTTCTTGGTTTCAAAGCTCGCGTTCTATACCCCGACGACCTGCTCTCTACATGGAGACCCGAAGAAGAAGAAGATTGCTGTAAATGGAGGGGAGTCAGTTGCGACAACCAAACACGTCATGTCACAATGCTTGACCTGATGTGCTATTATATACGGTGTTGGAGGTGAGATTAGCATTTCATTGCTTAACTTAACCTACTTGAATCATCTAGATCTGTCCTACTGTTCTTTCCATGGAACCATCTCCCGTTTTTATTGGCAACATGACCCAGTTATTTTCTCTTGACCTTTCTTATAATCAGTTTACTGGCACCATTCCCAAGTCCATTGGTTCCTTGACCGGTTTAACTTCTCTTGACCTTAGTATGAATCAGTTTGTTGGAACCATTCCCATGTCCATTGGTTATTTGACCTTGACCTAGGTAACAATCAATTGGTTGGAACCATTCCCGAGTCCATTGGTTATTTGACAAATTTAACAGAGCTTCACCTAAGTGGCAATAATTTTAGTGGAACCATTCCCGAGTCCATTGGTAACATGACCAATTTAACATAGCTTTACCTTAGTTATAATAATTTCAGTGGAATCATTCCAAGATCCATTGGTTCATTGACCAAATTAACAAACCTTTACCTAGACTATAACTCTTTCTCTGGAACCATTCCTCCAGAATTTGGAAACCTCACCAATTTGTACAGTCTTTCACTAGAATCCCTCGATAGTTGTACAATTGAAAACTTAGATTGGTTGTCTTCTCTATCTTCTTTAAGTGACCTTGATATGGATGGAACTTCTCTGGCCAAAGCAAATAACTGGGTAAATGCAATTATAGGTCTCCAAAACCTATCAGTTGTAATTTAGTTGGATGTGACCTCTCAAAAGTCATGCATCCATATTCTTCAGTTGTCAACTCTTCTTCATCTATTGATACCCTTTATCTCGATAACAACAATCTCAACTCATCAAGTTATCGCTGGTTGTGCCCATTACTTGGCAATAGGCTTGAGAATTTTTCTGTTTCTGGCAACTCGTTTGATGGGAATCTTTCAGATTTTCTGAACAACTTGTCTCGATGCACATCCCCAAATATGTTATATTGGTTGGATGCTTCAAATAACCAATTAACAGGGTCATTGTCTGATGAGATTCAAAACTTTTCATCCCTAAATAGGTTGAACCTAGATTCCAATCAGTTAAATGGAACAATAAGTGACAAATTGTGGCAACTACCCACACTTCAAGAACTGAACCTATCTTCCAATTCTCTTAGAGGTGTTATCTCTGAAAACATTGGAAAATCAAATCTTGGGTATGTAGATCTTTCATACAACTCACTCGAAGGAGTTTTTTTTAATGATGATGTGTCAAACCTTTCTATGAGTGTAGAGTATATTGATTTCAGCTCTAACAAGCTAGGACCTCGTTTCCCCAAATCGATACAAAAAATGAAAAACCTTAGGCATCTTGATCTTTCCAACAATAGCATTTCAGACACAATTCCTACAGAGTTCTGGAACCAATGGCGCCCTTCTCAGTTATTTTATTTGGATCTCTCTTTCAACAACATAAGTGGGAATTACCAGAATCATTATCAAGTCCTGACCTTGAAAAAGTAGATTTGAGTTCCAACAGCTTTTATGGTCCAATACCTACTTTTTGCACGTATAAGTTTTTAGATTTTTAGATCTCTTGTCACATAACTCATTGACCGGGCAACTTCCGGACTGCTTGAAGAATTTGACGATCTAAAAGTTCTTAATTTAGGCCACAACACTCTATCAGGACATATTCCTCCCTATGTAGGATGTTTGGGTCAACTCGAGACGTTAAGTTTACACAACAACAGCTTCTCTGGAGAATTGCCATTGTCTTTGAAGAATTGCACCAAGTTAAGCCTTTTGGACTTGGGGGCCAACAAATTATATGGTAATATTCCTGTTTGGATTGGTAAAACTTGTCAAGGTTGTACGCTCTTAGCCTAAAATCAAACAACTTTTCTGGAGCCATCCTTCACAAATATGTCAATTAGTAAGTCTTCAAATCTTAGACTTGTCGTTTAACAAGCTCCGTGGAACAATCCCATCGTGTGTGCATAATCTTACTTCCATGGTTCATGAAGGATTGTTTACGGAACAGAATCAACATCATTATAGTAGTATTGTTAATCTTAAAACAGTGTTTACTCTGTTGACGATAGCTATATTGACAATCTGTTGATTGAATGGCAAGGAAAGGTAAATGAGTTTAGTAGAAATCTGGGATTGGTGAAGACAATTGATTTATCAACCAACAGTCTCACTGGAAAAATCCCATATGAAATTACTAAACTGCAGGGATTAGTAGTACTAAACTTGTCACGCAACGCTCTACTTGGAGAGATTCCGAAAGACATTGGTCAAATGACAGAACTTGAAACTTTGGATTTATCCAAAAACAGTTTCTCAGGAGGGTTGCCATCAAGCATGTCTGAGATGAATTTTTTAAATTATCTTGATGTGTCGGATAATAACTTGTCTGGGAGGATTCCATCTGGCACGCAACTCCAATCTTTCCCACCTGAAAGGTTCGCCGGAAATGTAGGACTATGTGGACTTCCTACAATGAAAAAATGTCTTGAAGATGAAGATCAAGGAGTTCCACATATCCGTGATAGTGAGGGCGATGCACAAAGTACAGACGAACTTCAAAGATGGTTTTATATCGGAGGGGCCACTGGTTTTGCAACTGCATTTTGGGTAGCATGTAGCGCTTTACTTTTCAATCGACGTCTCAGACATGCTTTTTTCCAATTTCATGATTTCTTGAAAGATTGGGTGTATGTAAAGGTTGCGGTGTTCATGGCAAAATGGCGAAGGGTTGCACGTGCGTAGTTGTATATAGTTTTTATAATGTTAGGTACATAATATTGTTATTTCATGCTTCACTTGTATTTGGCAATGGTTTTTAGTCCCGGTTATTAATAAAATTGCCACTAACACCATGGGTGGCCATTTCCCCACGCTGTGTGATATACAGCATCTCCATACATTCATATATTACAAATTGTATAATAATATGATGCGGAAGGTGTTTACTAAAATGCTTTATGATAGTATCAGTTGCAACATACTTGAAGATGATAAGGCATCATGGCTAGCTAAAGTGAACAAACATGAACCTTTACGATAAGATATCATGTTTCAAAAGCAACTACTAGGGTGTGATACAGGCCAATGTAGGCTATATATTACGTTTGAAATCCAAGGGTGTTTTGTTTGTTAATCGCTAAAATAAAAATCATTGTAAATTTTCTTAAGTCAGCACACTGTGGTTTCTACAATGGATTATTAATTAGTCCCTGTTCAGACCCTACCACAAGATAGTGAACGCACATCTAAACACAAAAGAACATGTAGTATCGTATAGTTCTTGTTCGATCCATTCCTATAACAAGGACCACATGTTGCTTCCACTAAACTCATGTACTCAGTTTCTAATTTTGTGTTCTGTTACATACATGCTCCATGTTAGTGTCAAAATGCTCTTACTTTTTAAGCGGATAATTACTCATAGTAATATGTGACTTGATCTAATTTTGCTTACAGTAGTTTTATAAATATACCTCTAAAGTCATAGCATACGATTAATATGCTCCATGTTAGTGTGAAAATGCTCTTACTTTTTTAAACGGATAATTACTCGTAGTAATGAACAAGAAATAAGTATGTTGGTAACTGCTGGTTTCTGGTGCAAGCACCTAAAAATTAAGATTTTACATTTATCATGATCCAAAGATTCAAGCAAGAACCAAGAAACTTGAGCCTGATATCTCATTTAATTATTTGATTATGGTTTTCAGCATCCACATTAGTCTCATCTTGTCAATGTGGATACCAACCACGATGAAAAGAGAAAATGTCAGATAAAGAAAGCTTTGCAATTACCTACCACTTCTAGCTAATGATTTTATTCATCAAGTTATGGTAACTGTTCGAAGAAATTCAACAAACCAGTTTCTAGAGCGGAACCACGAATCAAGAACTACTCCAAAAAGACCTCGACAAAAGGTTATGATCCTTTAATATCGAGTGACACCAACACACACACAAAAGATATTTTGCACTCAAACTTTTATTAAATGTGAGCAAGAAAAGAAGGTACAAATAAACCTCACCCCTCATCTCTATTTATAGAGAATGAATGGGGAGAAACCTAATACTTGGGGAACAAGGAATTATTAATTGAGAAGGTTAGGAGATTTTCTAATACATGATTAACCTCTTTAAGTTTGAACTAAACTACAACTAGCCGCCTAAACTTATATTCTAACTTTTACACACTAATATTCTAACAATTTCCACCTTAGTGGTGATAGTTAGCTTTCTTCGATACGCAGTAGCTTTAACTAGTGCCGGAACCATACCAGGGACCGCCTTTGTCAAGGCACCAATAGTAATACCCGCAACTAACTTTAGCTCAAAACAGGGTCCCTTTAGGCATGTATCCTCCTTCAATTCTCTAGTAAGTGTCATATACTATGCTTCGGTTGTTAACAAAGTCATCATGTGCTCCAATATAGCTTCGAAGCTCACCGCACATTCATGTATCATAAACCCCGTACCTTGTGATTGAACTACCCATGACAGTGATCGATCTACCCATGGCGTAGTCATATTCCACAAAAGCTTGTACATCCGTCTCAAATCCACGATCAAACCCATCTAACATTCACACATCCGTAGATGCTATGTAAGGTCTTATGCACACCACTTGATACTCATGACTTCCAGTTGCATATATACATGACCCCTTACTCTTCTTTTCTTCATCACGATTCTCTGAGAAACCACCCTCCAACGACAACGTGGAGTGGAGTCCCCCCAACAATATCTAAACACACGCCGTTTTTAAAACTAAAATCGTGACACCCTCAGATTATTACCACTCTGAGTCCTGAAGATTTCCATACCAAGTATATTTTCCTTTGCTTCATCCAGCAAACCCTTGGTAACCAAGATCTGAGCCTTGCTTTCGTAAGTAAACCCCATATAATCTATATAAAAGAATAGATATATGAACATATCTGGTGCATACTTCCAGCAATATATGTTATTGTCGTCAGTGTCGCCTAAAACCATTGTTGAGCATACACATACTTGACCGAGTATCCATATCTTCTTTCATTACGACCATTCACTTGAAATTACCTCACAAGTGAAAGTCAATGATCCACTTCTAAAGCAACCATAAGCCATAATATTGTCACCTCTAAACTTGAGTGGTTCTCGTATTGAACATTGCCCCCCTCTCGTGTGCAAACTGATAGGCGATTAAATCTTAAGTTAGAAAAACATGTGAACCATCACCCAGATCGGAACTCCCTAGAGTTTCCAACTCCATGCAACATCTGTATTGAACCCGTACCTACACAAGACCCTTTAAGAGTAGAATACCGGCCATTCTCAAAGTAAACCATGTCCCTAAACATGAAAATGTCAAATACCGTTGACATCCAGTAAACCCTTTGTAAAATTGATCGAACCTAGTGAAAAACTCACATGAAATAGACTAACAAGTACCTTGTGTGCAACCCTTCAAAGTATTGATTTTTCTTCACTCTTCAATCGACTCAACCCTTGTAGAATACCCTAACAAGAAATCGACTAACCCGAGAGCTACCAAAAAAACCTTTTGAAGTAAATCTTTTGTCGATTAAACCCTAGCAAACCTGAAATTTGAAACCCAAACTAGTCGACAAAACCCTTGATGATAGAAGAACCCTAATCGAAAAACCACGAACAAAATCGATCAAAGAAAACCCTGATGATGACACCCTTGCTCTAATTGATCAAACTTTATTACCATGTAACCTTCTTTAACCGAAACCTTGGAGTTGAAACTTCTTGTAAAACCTTGTCATCTTTGAAGCTCAAAACCGAAACCCCAAGAACCTTATGACAAAAGAAAATGATTTCCTATAACCCTAGGAGAATATATTTACTTCCTTGCAAGAAAACTTCAAGAACCTTGTTGCCCAAGTAATCTTGACTCGTAAACCTAGAAACCTTGAACCTTGTTATCTACACAATGATAGCCAAATAAAAACCAAAACGACAAAGAACACAACCACCAAATCAGAAACTTCGGTAGCATATCCGGTGCGATCCTAGATCTATGTGTCTTCAACCTACGATTCGAAATTTGTATAAATCGGTTAACAAACACGCAGTCAGTTCTCTCACGACTGCGCAGTAACCGACGAACCAAACCCGGTTCACTCGTTTATCTTGTTTTGGCTCTATCCACGCTGTGTGATTTGTTCTTCTCGAACAAGGCTCGGATACCAATGTTGGAAGAAATTCAACAAACGAGTTTCTAGAACGGAACCACGAATCAAGAACTACTCCAACAAGACTTCGAAAAAGGGTTATGATCCCTTGATGTCAAATAAATCTCACCCCCCCATCTCTATTTATAAAGAATGAAGGGAGAGAAACCTAATCTTTGGTGAACAAAGAATCTATAATTTAGGAGGTTAAGATATTTCCTAATACATTACTAATCTCCTTATGTTTGAGCTAAATTACAACTAGCCCCCTAAACATCACATACTAATATTATAACAATGACTTTGAGGCTAAAAGATCCCTCCTAATCTTTTCATCCCGATTACAATGTGGCATCTTACCTTATATAATTTAAACAGGAAAACATGGGAGAAAAACATAAAACTCGAACCACCAAAACTATCTCTAAGACTTCTATCACAAACAAGAAATCCATACCAAACCCAAACAACCAATGCAGATTCTATTAACTCCAAACAAATAAATAAACAAACATTTAAATAGCTATATCAACTGCATATATACTTGATCATTGAATAACTTATGGCTCACATCAACTCCATAATACATAAACATATGAGCTAGCGTGTCTGTGATACAACGAGATCGAATCACATCCGCATGCATATCCCAGTCTATAGCCGGCGTCGGGACGTCTACTACTGCCCTTCTCACGCTATATATTGGTGCCCATGTGTCTATACCATATCACTCATTGGTAACGAAACTAATTGCCTATAAGACAATAAGAGTAGCGTTGTCCATTCCACCTTACAACCGAGGCAGGGTATCGAAATGGCATTGTACAACGTTACCTTATATAACTTAAACAGGGAAACCGTTGCCGAAAAACATCAAACCCGAACCACCAAAACCATCTCCACTAGATCCATCACAAACAAAGAATCCATACCAAACCCAACAACAAAATTAACCAACGCAGATTATATTAACTCCAATCGGCTATTTCAACAATAATTGTGCACAAAATGAGCAAATGTCAACAAATTAATTGTGTATGGAAATTAAATTTTTGGATAATATGAGGTTACAATCTAACATGATTTATGCAATGTAAATTAATTGTGCACAAGTTTCTATTTTTAGTAGCTTATTTTTACAAAAAAGAAAAGTAAAAATCTAATAGCTTATTTTTAGTCTTTAGCGCCAAACATGCCATAAAATAACTACGTAATTATCCCGATTTAAGTGATAACTTCGTCTCAAAACACAAACTTTTCTCAATAATTCCGCAGCAACGTATGGGTTGCAACTTTCTGGTTGTTGTTAAAAGAGGGTTCAAAGGCTGCTCCTGGTATTAACATGAGATCAGTGCAGACTAAATTACCATAAACATAAAGGCTTACACAAAACTGTAATTTTTGGAAAATCCAACTTGTTTCGATTTCTTTGATTTCACATGGCTTTACAAGCCCTAGAATCCATTTAGAAAGCAAACTAAAACACAACAATCAAAGGGAAAAATGTACAACAACATTTTCATATGTTGCAGCCCACTCCCATTTCCTACAACACTCGGGGTGCAATCACTGAGTCTAGACCACATGACCATCAAGTTGGTTCACGGTTCACCCCTCAGGTCCAGTCTAACTATCATCAAAGTTTCACGATTAACCATTTACAACTCTAAACAGTAAAACATCAGATTTTAATCAGCTTCATAAATCACTTGAAACTTTAAGTTTCTTTTTCTTCGGTTTGTCTTTGATTATTGCGCTGTCAAAGGGCTCTGCATCATTTGACGTTCCAGCCATTATTGAGGTGCTCAACTTTTGCCTCTTCTTCGGGGTTAACTTTTTGGGTGCTTCGTCCATTGACATTTTGGTTGGCTCGGATGGTTCTGCGTCATTCAGCGTACCCACTATTGTTGAGATGTTTAACTTTCGCTTCTTTGGGGTTAACTTTTTGGGTGCTTCTTCCATCGACTTTTGGTTCACTAGTTCCATTGACTGTTTTAGTGCTTCTTCCATTGCTATGAGATCTTCTGGTGCTACTATTGGTTCTGTAGGGTCCACAGGTGGTGGTGGAGGTGGTTCGTCGTAATATATGGCATCATCGAGGGCGTAAACTAGTAGAGCAAGTGATGAAACAGTTGAGATTTTGGCCGCAGTTGAAGGTGATGACCAATACCACCATTCTTTTTTCAAGTGCTCTGTTTTAATCATGTCCTCTAAGATCATAGTAGCTTGTGCCATCTGAAATGCATAAAGTTTAGAAATTTATCACATAAAGATACTCCAGGTCATAAAAGGTGGCTCGGGTTGGGTTTCCCAGGCGGTACCAAAAGAACATAATCACTCAATCACGTAATAATAATTTTAACCCTTGCTGAATAAAGCGAATCTTTGAGGACCGATTACCAAATTACTTAAGGGACTAAACTGATAAAACATAAAAGATAAGAATACAAACTTACCTCATAAATAGATTGGGCCGATTTCACAAAAGCGCGCCAAGCTCTTAATTTATCGGAGCCTCCTCTTGAAGGTCTAAAAGCTTCTCGCGAAAGAGCTGCTTCAATATCCAGTAAATTAATTTTCAAAGACCGAATAATCTCAAAAGCTTTACCAATTAACGTCCGGGAAGAAGAACACGATGGGGGTTTTCCAGTTTTACCCTCGGAGTTTAACCCGTCAACCTCATATGGTGACTCGTTTTGGGGTTCTGTTAACCTAGAATTGTGTCTGACCAAGAATCCAGCTTTATCGTCTAGAGGGTTTCCATTTGACCAAGTCAATCCATTAGCCAGAGTCAACTGCTTCTCGAGAGTGTCACATTGATGCACCGTGACTGAAAAATGTCGAGTGGCATGAAGAACAATGGTGTCGTGTAGACCCCACTAGTTCCAAACAATCACACCGATATATTTTCCCTCACCATTGTCCTTCAGGAATGAACCAAATTTCTTTTCAAATGCTGCCTTTGCATTGCTGACATGAACCGTTGACCTCGAGCAATTAGCTTGCAGATCAATTTGAAGATTCTGATCATTTGATTTGTTTCTTTGCCATTTAAAAATCGACTTTTTAAGTTCCTTTTCCTTTGCATCATCATCTCTCAACCACTCAATCAGAGCCTCAACCTCGGCATCTGATTCATAGCAATTCCAAGTATCAAATTCCTCACCATCACTGTCGGGACCAGATACAAACAACCTTCCGGGGCGGCCAAGAACCCAGTAAAGTCTTCCGGCTGAATCATGACCCAAGAAGTTCCTATTAACATCACAATTATCTGTGCTCATATGATTCCGAATGACCGTCGAACCCAAAGTCTCGTCACACAAGAATTGTAGAAGCATAACCCTCTGCAAAAAATGTTCAAAAAGTTTGGTTAATTTTTCATGTTTATCAATTTATATCATTTATAGAAATTGTCAGTCGTCAATTTAGCAAATTAGTAAAATTCTAAGGAAAATTGCACAAAATTTATTGGGTGTGTTATAAGTCTTTGTCAACCGTTATCATGTCAATAAAATTACTCTCTCAACCTGGAAATTTAGAATTACCAAATTAACATGTCACCAAAATATTAGTTACTAAATCGGGACAGTAAAAAGATAGTAGATAGCTATTTTATGCAATTTGCCTTTCTATATATAGATCGTCTCTTAATTCAATTACAGCCAAGTATTTATCTTTAATCTTCCATTTAACTATTTCGAGAAATTTAAAATACCATAATTAGGACGGTCACGTTGAGTGAGTTAAATGTTTGGGTTGACATGGGTCAAGTATCGGGTCGAATCAGGTTGGACCGTTGGACCATTAACTATGAATTCGGATAATATTATAAATAATAAATGTATTAACTTTGAACTTAAAAACGATATTACTACAAGAGTAATGTATTTTCCTTCTACAAAGATATTTTCCTTATGACATTATGGAACAATTTCTACGATCACCGGTGACCCACATCACTCGTGTATCTCCAAATGTAGTCTACTTTTTATTTAACTCAATTTATACTAAAGAAATAATTGACCCGTCTCAAAATAAATGGTTCAAAATAGCCACGTCAAAATGGGAATAATTTACCAAGCTTGTATTAAGCAAAGATACAGATTTTGTATTACTCCACGACTTAAAAATACAGTTCCGTTAGATATCTCTTTATATTAGATATTCGGATCAATTTCAAGTTAAGAGAAGTTTGTTTGACATTCAAAGTCAAAGTAAGACAACTAACAGTGATGCAATATAAGTCAAAACTAACCTCCTTGACGCCTAATTCCCAATAATCTGATTTCTCCATTTTATCTGCTAAATTTGCCACTTCCTTTAAACCACTTGGTAAACTCTCTCGAATCTTCATCCTCTTTGGGGTTGACTAAAATCAAAATCCTCTTCTTGCGCTTGTCTTGTGAATTCTGAAATGCAAGTAGGGCAATACCAACTCTTTTTGGAACCCTTGGAAGTGGAGGATATAGACAGTATGTATGATACTCTGAATTACATCTATCACACAAAAGCAAGACATGGTCGTTTTCGTCCTTTCCACATACTTTGCAGATCCCCTCCTCCCATGGTGCAATGGGAAGTGTGCTCGTGATTGTGTCTGCAAACATTGTGTTTAGTACAATTTTGGTCTCTTCAGATGATACATTGGAACCGTTGATTCTGCTGACCAGTGAAAGTACCTAAATAGCAAAAATCATAATTATTGGCAATTCGGGTAAAGTGCCACATGTTTGCTTAAAAGTAAGAATATAAATTCTTGATACAGAAATCAACTGACCTCTTGCTCATACAGTTCCTCGAACTTCTTAAAGAAAGATTCAATCAAATTCAAGCATTTAGGTTTGTTCCTATACGTTATTCTCAAATTTGCCCGAACTGTCAAAAGATCATACATGTCGATATCCAGAGACAGTTAGAACTTAGAACTAGAGGTAAAAGAGGCGCCAAGTTGGGTAACAGGTCAACCCGTGTTTTTAAATCGTGTCACAACAGGTCAAGTGGATTGGCTTAGTTTAATATACTGTATTAAATATGAGGCAATTTAGACCCAATTACTTATTAACGGGTCGATTTAGAAAATGTTTTGCCTCTGACGGGAAAACAGATAAAAACGATATGGCAAAAATGGTCTAAACTGATCAAACAAGTCGAAAGTTGCCCCAAAATGGATTTTGAAAGCTTGAAATCCCCTAGTAAACTAATATAAATTTTGTTATCATATCTATATACACTAATTACCTTTATAAGAAATTGGACAAAAGTGTTGCGGATGAGCCCAACCTCACCCCGTGCCAAAAAATTACACATTTTTATCAGTTCCCCATCCCGGCACATATTGCCACCTCTATATCATCAGACTAAAGATGACCACAAGAATTGTACTATTTACATAATCACCGACCATTATTCTTAATAAAGCAAATGTAGTGAGTAAAGCATTTAAATACACTTGCACATGATTTCAACCCATTCTATTATAGGGCTAACTATTTTCAGCTAAACCCGTTAAATTTTATTTTTTTTTCCTTTCTCGGCATACCTCATGAACATCCTCAATAAAAGATTCATGTGAGCCACCGTAGAATCCTGCATCCAATCTAAGGTCAATGGTCCTGAAATCTAACAAGCGTGAAAATTCATCGGGTTTCAACAGAGATTCCGCCATGAGACCAAAAACAATTTTGTTTTCATCCTGAGCAGCAACGGAGCGTAGCACCATACGACACCGTTTTATGATGACATCAGATACCTTCTTTACAACAAAACTTTCCTTTACTTCCTTCTTAGTGACATGATTTTCACTTTTTGCCTTGTTAAGAACCTCACGTACAATTCTCTATTTAAATTCCAAGTAGAAATTAATTCAAAAATATAATGGAGAAGTGCAAATAGGGTGGGATGTGTCACGGGTCAAAACCAGTTGAGTTAAGAATTATAATATTTATAAAAATTTATATATTTATAAATATCAAAATTATAATATTTATAAAAAACAATTAACGTGTTAAATACGGACAGGTATGTGCAAGTAATTTCCGATCAGATAAAATAGTGATTCAGATATTTATTTTATTAAAATATTTCTTGAACATACCCGTTTGACTAGTGTCTTCTAAAAGCTAATATCTTGATAGTATCCGTTAAGAGATACAACGTAACCCGAATTGACCCATTTAAAAAATAAAGGTCAAAATGACCACCTTTAGAATAGGGATACAAATTTCAAGAGACAAGAATCAAATTACAAACCTTTGTGGGTCCCGCAGCATTACCCTTGTAGACATCTTTGCTTATGGACTCCCTCAGCATCTCTGCAGCCCAGCCTGGTGGTCCTTTATTTAAAGAATCCCGAATCCTGTTTCTTATTTTTGCTCCCACGTTTGTGGCTAAGTTTTGTATAGGTTCTAGACGGTCAATCCACTCAGGTTTGTCATCAATTCTCTTTGTCTCTATGGCAGATTCGTCGATATCAAGATCTTTTAAATCGATAACAACGTCCACAATTTTACTCTTCACAGAAGAAAATATTTTCTTTGACGCCTCTGCTATCGCCTGAGAATAACATAAAAATTCAGTTTTGATTGGTATCTCTAAAACATAAATAAATTAAATTTTATTAAAGGAAGGTAAATAAATATTACCACAGCGTCAGCCTTGATTGCAGCCATTCCTCTAAGATTACCACAAAGTGGACCACCGTTCCCGTTCAAGCAATGAAACACTTTTTCATACTCATGACTAGAAATGTCCAAATAGTCGAGATTATCATCCATAGACTTCAGAACTAATATATATCTCCTGGCTAATTCTGGCCATGTAATTTCATTGACAGGAAATATACCAATCTTTATCGCTTGACCAGACACAATCACATCAATGTTTTCTTCCTTCCTTTTCGGGCTTCGACTCCATGGCACCAGATGGATAATTAATTGAGACTTTAGCTAGCATATCTTCCACTAACATCTTCAGCATTGCCATATGAAAGTTCGATAGTGGTGATCGACAACCATTGTTATCATCATTTGTTGAGTTCAAATCATCAACTCGTGGATTTAGTAACTCATATTCTAACTTTTGTCTAGAGAGAGGTGCCTCTTGCCCCAAAATGTTATAAAATCGCAAGGAAAACTCATAGGCCTGAACAGATGAATTAAGAAATTATTAGAGTTAAGGACTGAGGCTTCATATCAAGGGTGTGCAAAAGCATATCCCAACCAGGACATAAATTGACCAAACTACAGCTGGCTAGGCTTAGTTCGGTTCTAGATTTGAAGAAACCAGTTTAAAATTGCCATTTTAGGTACAATCCCATCTTTGTATATTCACCTTCCAGTTTTGTGACCTAAGTAGTTCAGATAGTGCCGTTATTGTGTTTTATTTTTGTTGTGGTCCTGGTTAAACCCACAGAACAACCCTGTTTCAACCCGTTACCCACCCCACCCATTTTGTCACCTCTAGCCCTGATGCATCATACAATCTATAAATCTAAAGCAATAGTTTGATACCTGGAGAACATTCCCGACTAAACCGCGAGGAAGGTTTGAAGCGATTTCATTGCCTGGTGGGCTGATTCGTGTATCAGTTTCAACAGGACTATCTGATACCGTCGGCTGTGAATTATATTTCCTTAGCCCCGTAAAAAACCCACTTCTAACAGTATGAGAAATCTTGTTTTGACATCTGGTATCCAAAGATATATATTCTGAACAAGCAGCAACCCCAGGAAGCAGTTCTATAAGTTCTTGTACGAACTCTGCATCAAGACCAAATCTGTCCACTTGCAACCATTTTCTCAGCACGTTACAAGCAACTTCAAGCTGGTCAATAGTCTGTACAAACCTAGGGATGTTGTTAATTGGACAATTCAAACCACCAAACTTATTTAACGAAAAGTATTGACTTTCAGCACGGTGGTTACAGCAAAAAGTCAACAGTTTCATATCGTGAAACGCTTGACGAGAAGCACGTATAAAAGTTTCTATAACCATTTGCCAAACGGATGAAGGTGTTCTACCCTCGACTAAAAATTCACCGATGGTGTCACCATTAATAAAGTTATCATTAGTCAACTGTTGACTTTCTTGAGGAGGTAATACACAGCTCGAAATTTCATCAGAGGGCCCACAGAGTTTGTAGATCACCGTTGAAGCATTTGGGATTGAATGTTTTGTGCATGGCTTTCGATGTACTCTGAATGTCCGTCCACGATCACCACTGTCTAAAATATTAAATGTGAATATGGAACCTGTTAGCTTATCATGCCAGATGGATTTGTAACCAACGGGCCAGATTTGGGAAGTATTGTAGAATGGAGGTCGTGGGTTGATTTTTCCAACCGATATCACAATGAAGTCTTGAAACTGAACCGGAAGACTACCCTGCGATATATATATGACGTTAGGGAAATAGATGAAGACGGATGGATCCAAGTATATAATGACAACAAAATGATTTTTGTCTACAGGTGGCAATGTCAACATGACTACCCAGAATGGGTAGCTTTTGGCTACACTTTGCATCACATGTAGATTCGTAAAGTTAGGAAGATGGTGGGTTAGGTAACGAGCCCCACGAGGTAACTTAGGTCAAGTTATAAAACAAATTTCATTCCTAAATAACTAGCGTCATGTATGACCTATATATGTTATGATACGAAAATTAATTTTTTTTAGTGAAACGGATTCACAAGGTTTTAACTATTATGCAATAAAAATTCGCTTGGGTGACTTTCGACCCATTTGACCCAACTCCATTTTCTCTGACTTTTTCTTTACTTGTTTGGCCTGTAAGAAATAAAACATAACCCCAAATCTTACTATTTTAAAGCACATGGGTCGATGCCACCACCGTTTAACATTTTACTAAAAATAAAACATGTCAAATAGGTCAAAAATGCCAATAAGCTCCTAAATTGTTTAAAAGAAAATAGGCTACATCATTATTTCAAAAGTATGGTATTCGTAAACATCTTGAAACATTATTAATTTAAAAAGGACAGAAAAGGGTGGAGATAAACCCAACCCGAACCTACCCATTTTGACCCATATGCCATATTTAATTACTTGTAGAAAAATATATATTGAAAAACTTACAAGAGATGACTCTGACCCACGGTAACCATTCTCCATGGGATCAACTTTAGACGCATTTCCGCCATTAGCATATGATCCGTTCTGTGGTAAAGCAAGGCTACCACCATTGTCATTTGTATCAGAGGAATTGCTAGCCGATAACAAGCCAAGATGATGAGCAACTTTTGGCATCGAATCAAATCTACTTCCATCTGGGGAACAATAAATTAGAGAGGTTTTGCACATACTTTCCGAGTATTCAAATTTAACATGCCAACCATCTTCTATTACACCTCTTCTTTTCGATATGTAGTCTTTAAGTGCTTGCAAATATACTAAGCTGGCATTTTGTGTTGCAATATCGAGATTCAACTGGGCAGTTTGCATATCTGAACGAGTGTTTGGAGAAGTTACTGCAACTCCAACAAATCGATTATCATGTGTATCCTGCATTCTACAAAACAAAAGATATGGAAAGTTAGCAATTATATGTAGAAAATCTTAATTTGACAATTTGTATAGTTTGTTTATGTATTACTGTATTAGGTCTATGCTTTTAGACACGGGAACACTGGAGGTGGCAATGTCGATCAGTGCAAAGGCTAGCTGAAAAAGAAATGGATCAAAGGCTCGAAAAGTCGCACGGTGGCTATTTTTAACGCATAAAAAGCTCCTAATTGTTTTATTTACAAATTTAGATGATAATAAAATAGTATCTCATTTTGTTCATCATACTTGGCACGATAGTTATCTATATGAAAATCTTTATAAAAATAAGAGAAATGAGGTTTTTTTGGTCACCCGCCCCATTTCAACCAAACAACATTGCATGTTTTGACCCATTCTCAGCTCGCCCATTTCAACACCCCTAGACATCATAAAACCTTGGAGTATCTTACAATTTTAGATTAGAAAAAGATAATGCCATAGTTGTAGATAGAAGGCTTTAGATAATATTAAATCTTCTAAAATATTATACACGGGTGTTTAGCCGTATGATCGGGTCCTCATCATCCAATTTACATGCCTCTTGCTCTAAGTTGCCTTTGTAGATATAATGCATTACTAATTTCGAGAGGATGACTTTACCTTTATATTTAGTTACAAATAAGTTTTAAGTTCATAAAGATGAACTAGTTTGCCCACCTTATGCATCATGATAATATGGATAGCATTGTGAGAAAATGAAATAGTTTTAAGGTCATAAAGATGCTTTCAACCTTACTGCATTATTAACCACTTAAGGGTGGCCTAGTGGCAAAAGGACTTGTGACTAACACTCTAAAATGTGTGAGGTCTCAAGTTCAATTCCTGCTAGGTGCAAACAACCTTAAGTGGCCACGCCAACCTCCTGAAAAGGGAGGGCTTTACCCGGTTTGAGTCTGCATGACGGTGGGTTCAAACCCCGTGGATTAGTCGCCCAAAAGGTCAGAAATCATGGTTACCAAAAAAAAAAAAAAAAAAAAAAAAAGGACTAACCGCATTATTTCTATCGTTCTATTTTTTTTTACCAAGGAAACCCCACCTAAGCCAAGCCATTATTCGGTGACTCAAAGGTAAACCCTAGCTCCACATACCACCCCACAAGACCCACGGAGTCGCAGGGAAATCACTAGCCTTCAATGATTGCATGAATTATATACTATTTCTAGATTAGGCGGGCGGCCGCAATGGTTTGCAACTTATGTTATTGTAGTATACTTCCCATTTTTGTTTCTTGAATGAATGCAATGCAATATATGGTCGCCATTGGATAGATTTCATATTAATAAGATCACATCTATTACTCAATAAGATACGTGTAGGGTATGTTTGACGGAAATCACGGAATCAGGGAAGCTAGAGTTTATATTTTTATAGAGGTGTTTGGCGAATTAGTTGGAGCGGTAGCTCGAGCTTATTGTTGTAAGATGACATAAAAACACATCAAATTAAATTCACATATATTTCAAGCTTGTACGTGTTCATCCACTATACTTTTGAAGTGTATTTAAGTAATTTGGTTACCTATAAGCTCTACTCATTTCTAAAAGCTCATTTCAATTAGCTTGAGCTTATAGAAGCTTATAATTATTAAATTTGCCATAAGCTTGTGTGACAAACAAAGCTTATTTTATAAGCTTGCTTATTTTAAAAGCTCAAACCCTTATAAGCTCCAATAAGCTTGTTGAAAACACACCCGCAATTTATTGATAAATATCATATCCAACTAGAACATTTGTCACACCAATGGAAAGCCCTTTATGGTTGTAGATTATATGGCTAGGACGAGTGACCCAACGAGTTTCAGATTTGAACTTAAGACCTCTTATTAAGAATCAAGCCCTCCGATTGGTATGAGGGTAACCTCACCCAAGCCACCTTTGGTGGCTTGACATGTACCCTCACGACTCCACAAATAACCCCGCAAGACCCATGAAGCCAAGGAGGTTTAGCTAATAAGATTTGAGCTTGAGACCTCTTATTGGGACTCTCGAGCCCTCCACAATTGTCAATGTGAACTTGTTTACTAAATAAATATCTTTTTGCGACGCCCAACTTTAGTCCAAAACATTTATTTGCCTCGCGATAACGTATTCTTAACATGTCATTGTATGCATCTTTAACTTCCTCATTTAACTTTACGAGCGTTACATATCTCGACTTTAAAGAAAAATTCCCATGATAGTAGGATGCGTCTTCAACAACAATTTTTTTAGTAATACATCTCGAGGTATAAACAACGATGTAATCGCTACTAAAATTGTAACACGGACTTAACTCATAAAAGAAAGGAAAGAATAGATATGTTGCATATACAATGTTTGTATGAGAATAATATGCAACAATTGCAAGCGTCTAAAACTTTAGAAACCAAAATTTCCATAAAGATCACATAATCTAAAGGATGACAACATGGCATAAATATATTTCCATGTCGGAAGATGCATAAAGCCATAAACCCAATATACATCTACCATGTGTTTCCAATAGATCTCTAACCGTTTTGTGTAGCCTTTGGTGTAGTTTGGTCTCATCAAGAAAATCTTAAAACCAAATGAATTGAATGTGGATTCCACCTTCACTTCCTATAACACCTCCCGGACCGCCATAATACGAGGATGTAACATCTCTTGAAAATAAGTTGCCCTCGCAGTGGCGGACCCAGCCATAAAACTAAGGTGGTTCCTTGTATTGGGTAACAAATCAACGGGCCAATCAATTAGATGGTCGATGCATTAAGACGGGTCGGGTCGGGGCAAGTTCAGTTTAGCACAACTAAGTATCATTTATGACGCCATTACCTTTTTTTTTAATTAACATGTTCACTTAGACATATAGCAATATTCAAAATTTTAACCGAGTGAAACTAATAATGAACTTCAATTCGATCATAGTTATATAAGCATAGCACATTATGGCATGAGGCCGAGTTCCATTTAATTTTGCGACAATATAGATAATTCATTTCATCATTAACTTTGTAACATAATCATAGTTGCAACATTTATTAACTTATACCAAAGCAGTATGTGACATCTCAAATACTTAAAAAAAAAACTACACTCACTTCTATATTTCATATATGTGCTGTTTTGACATTTTGTAAAAAGTAACTAAACTGAATATAAGGGTGAGCATTCCCGACCGAAACCCGCCAACCGATTCCGACCGCTGGAAACCGACCCGACCGATTCCGACCGACTGCTACTCGGGTCGGGAGTCGGTTCCAGTTTTCTGTGTTCTCGGGACTCGGGTCGGGACGGGACGGGTCGGGACGGGCAAGAAACCGAGAAAAGACAAGCGAAGGTGACCGGAACCCGACATACCGATTCCGACCGACTACCGACCGATACCGACCGACTACTTTCGGTTCGGGATTAGGTTTCAGTTCTCCGGCTAATCGGGAATCGGGCTTGTCGGGCAACGGGTCGGGACGGGTCGGGAGAGGCCCGATGCTCAGCCTTAACTGAATATGTTATATTATGGGTGAACTGGTATATTATAAAGGGTAAAGGGCTAAAACAGAACTTTAGAAAAAGAATAAGGCTTTAAGAATAAAATAAAGAACCTCGGGTCTTGGGCCATCTTCTCTAACAAAGCAACATAACCACATAACCTCCATTAACGTAAAACTTCAAGATTTGTTTTCAGTGTTTCCTTACTCTATTTTTGTCATTGTCTTCTCTTTTTTAGATGTAAGGTGGTTCCAAGTCTAAGTTTAAGGTAGGTCCCAGATTTTATGCATGTATACCTTATAAAAGGTGTTGATTTCTAAGGTGGTTCCCGGGAATCACCTTGCTATACTGTAGGTCCGCCTCTGTGCCCTCGTAGAAGTGATAACCCTATAATATCTAAATGGACCACTTGTACAACTTAATAGAGCATTTGTTGAATTTCTTTACTCTTCTTGGATCTTTCGATTTGGTCAAAGGGTTATCTTTCTTGATATCAATCCTTAAAGGTTTACTACTCAATTTACTCTTTTATCTGTTAACTTTGTCTTAACTATTATTTTGAGCTAGAATTTATATATCATTATTTAATTTCATATACTTTGCCTTTTCTATTTATAGAACTTGTTCTATGACACTTCTTTCTATTATTATTACCTTCGAGTAAGGGTGTGATTCTCCACAACCTACCTTCCCATACACTCACATCCTACCTTCTCGTACACTCTCAGGATAATTGTTGTACTTCAACTTATATAATTATAATTATGCTCAGTGTTGCAAAAAAAGGCCTACAAGGCCGATTAATCGCTGCCAGGCGCTAATCGGCAACCAACCTTTTTTATTTGTGTAAATAAGTCAAACAAATCAGTCAACCATGTCAAGGGCGGTTAAAGACGGTCAACAGTGGTCAAACTTGCCGAAACCTACAAATCTTGTTAGAAATACAAAAACTCGTCGTAAACTTGTTTTAATCACTTATAGTCGTTGTTTATATTTATTATAAGTTGTTTTAATGAAAATCTTGTCGGGAATGCCCAAAACTCGCAGGAACGCATAGATCGGTTACAAGCTACAAGATGGTCGACCCACCGACGGTCGACCAACTACCGATTCACGATTTTTGCAACCTTGATCATGCTTATAATACCCATTTATTCCCGCCGCAATGCGGGTAATAAAACCTTTTTTTTAACATTTAAAGTGTAATGTGTTGAAATCACGATGCTTCACTATACAACTTGAAGAACGTTGTGTATTTACTTGCCAATTACGAGCCACATGAAGTATATTAAATTTACTCCGACAACAAACCACTTCATTGAGTGCATATATAGACCATATTGGTATATACCATGTATAGACCATGCTGGTATATACTATGCAAATTCCTCGAATTTACTAACATGGTAAGGCATAGTTAATCACGCAAATCACACAGCTAACATGTTTATTGATAAGGGGGCGTAACAAACGTGAAGGAATTTGGTTGAACTCAAAACGGCTAAGTCCTTTGATCATAAGAAGTTATAACGCACATGAGTAATCGGCAAAAAGTATTAAAGCGTTATTTGAAAAACATTACACCTTGAAGAGCAACCTCGACCTCATTGTGAATAACAATGTTCCTTATTTTGGTGTTCTCAAACGCACAAATACATACTTATTTATCTAGACTTAACCCACAAATTTTCGTTGACACCTTACGGGGTCACCTAGATCGTATTTGGGCTAAATGCGTCTTCGAGAACAAAAAAATATATGGAACTTTTTCAACTATGCTAATCAACATCCTCGTTGTATGGTTGATGAGTCGTTTAAAATCAACTAATTTAATACATCAATGTTCTCGTCTTAACTAAACGTAAAAGTTTCTTAACTTATTTTTGTTTCTTCTGAAGTTCTACATAAGTCCTTATTGAATTACCTAACTTAGTCGATATACCATCAAACCGACAAATGAGCATATATATATATAAATCAAATAGTACTCTTTCAGGCCTCCCAAATGCACAAGTGTGACTAGAAAACCAAGCAAGTTAATTTATATCAAACCATTTGACAAGGTTTAGCATATTAACAAAACTGAAGCACTATATACGATACATAGTCCAAGCATGTAGGCGGAAATTAGAAACATGAAACATATTGGTACACATCTTTAGCGTGTAAGCATATAACAAGACTTCATAAATCAAACCATAAAAACATCAATTACAAACATTTCATGCAAAAACATAATTTTATCATAAACTAGCTATAAAAACTAAGCAATTGCATCATCCAATATCAGATTTTCATAGACTGATAAAAGATCATAATTTTCAGGAGCAAACTCCGAATTCACACATACTGCCAAAAAGTGCCAAGTAACCTCAGACTTTAAAACTTTTCTTAGATATCCTAAACATAGTAAACTTCAAAACTTTGGATCATAAAAAAATACCACATTTAAACAACATTGTAATAAAGCACACAGTTTTATTATTTAATCAACTATAAAAGCAAAGTAATCACATCAATCACCGTGACACCGTCAACCTCTTACAGAAGAGACCCGTTCATCAAAAAGCACAAATCTTTAAACTTTCTTTAAAATTCCCAAAAATAGTATTATCCCTCAAATTCATAGAGGGTTAGTTATAATTTGTTAGTTAATTACTTTAATTTAATTTGTGCATTTGAACTGAAATTTATTTGAATTTAGCTACTTAGTTCATTAGAGGGTTAGTTATAATTTGTTGAATTTGAACTCTAAAATTGTTGTTGTTAGTTGTGTTAATTGTTGCATATCAGGTGTTTGATCATATGCCTAACTCGAATTAGTTATTAAATCAGTTAACTAGATGTTGCTAAATTTGATAACTGAATGCATGTAACGTGTTTGATGATATGCCTAACTCATGTCTTGTGAAAGAATAAATTTCAAACGCTATATACTCTTTGTTTGACAAACGTGAGAATCACCGGTAGATGAAACGCCATTGCAGGAATGGCTATATTAGTGCAGTAGGATTAGGGGGTTAAAAGAGATGATTAAGGTTTTGGATGGGAATGTGATGGATTCGGCTCGTCAGATACATGATTTAAATGTTACTAGAAGTGATTTGTTGGCGTTGCAAGATAAACTTAGGCTTACTTTATATGCTCTGCTCATACCGTTCTTCATTTTTTTTTTTTTTTATTAATATAGCATATAGGATTGAATTGTGTACTCGTAGTCGTATTTAAGTACTGTGTATCATATTAGGGTTTTAAGACATATGCATGAAGTCAATGAGAATTTAGAAGTGGCAGCATAAGTAGAGAATTTAGAGGAGAGTTCAGGAAATTTCAAACCCTTTCGGGTACATGTGAGGCTTCCCCTGTGATGGCCAATTAGTTCTCCATAAAGCTCTGCCTCTATTTTGTCACTTATTATCTACATGCTCATTTTCCGTAAAACTAATCATATCATGAAGTAAAACCTTATGTAGAACGTTTAAAGATGAAAAAGACATATGTGCAAGTGAATTTGTAGAAAAATGGTATTTAGATGGTATTTATCTCTTCATTGAACGTTATGATATAGCTCTTAATTCTGAGTCCTTTGATATATACATTCACAGATTTGTATTACTAGAGAAGGCAGCAATAAAAAATACGCATCAGTGTTATCACCGGGCCAGCATGAAGGGATAGGGTGAGGGAGTGGATCTCATTCCACTTACTTTATGTTTTATTTGGTATTATAAACTGCTAGTTTAATGGCTTATGTTTTGTATCTATTTCAGAAAATGCACAGATGATCATGGTTTATCGTCATAGGGCTGGAATTTAAGTGGCCAGCATTCCAGATCACGCGTTATTCCCACGTGCATGGACCGTTTATGATGGTATCATTTGGGCATTCTTCTTTTCAATAGACAATACGTCATGTTACTTATTGTCGCACATACTTCTCTCTCACACAAACACATGTTCTTCTCACACAAATTCTATTAACAGATCTACACCACCACCATACAATATCTTGAAAGCTCATCTATATATAATAAAATAAACACTAAACCCCACTTATTAATGTTTTGATTGAGTTGTTGATATAAACCCAAGTCGAAAATTGATGATTATATTCTTGCATTATTAGTTAATGATGATAATAAGCCATTGGTAATTCTTGGAAGTGTGTTTGTTGAGAATATGAAACAAGCTATAGAGTTTGATACCATCAGCAGTATGGTGTGCCAGGTCAGCAGCCGCCGCCTAATGGTGGTTATCCTCAGGTTAATGGGCCGCCATGAGCTATGAATCATCCACCAGGTGGGTTGAATTCTTTGGTTTTGACTTTTTTTTGTCAAGTTTGACTTTTGCTGACTTTTTTTATGGTGTTTGATTTTATTGAATTGTTGTTGATATGATATGTGGAATTAATTTAGTCGCGAGAGATTAGGAGTTAGGCTGTTTTTGGAGACGAGCGTTTAGATTTTGTTTAAACGGGCTCCTATAGCGTTTAGCTTTTACCTCATTTTACACTTTATAAATACAACAATAACCAATCCACGGGGTAACGACGGTTTCTGACCTTTTGGCTAACTAATTCACGGGGTTTGGCGTGGCCACTTTAGAGTTTTTACACCTAGAAAGAATTGAACTTGAGAATTTCACAAGCCTTCTATTAGAAACTCTAGTAAAACAAGAGTATGGATTCTATGTTACCACACACTTATATAACCCAAACAACTACTATCGCTTGATAATATTGATAGTTTTGTGAAATATAACCTTAGAGTGTGTTTGGATTGAAGGTTTTGGGAATGGGATTGATTGAGGGTGTTGGGTTAGTTGATATGGGTTTTAAATGATGGAATGATACCCGAAAACAGGGGTGTTTCCATACCCACCTTACATGGTGGGTTTAGAATTTGATTCCCAGTCAATCCACTTGAACTAGTAAACATGTTAAAACCCCCTAATATTTGGACGTGTATAAGAGCAACACATTCCTACCTGTAAGATAATAAGAGAATAGGGAAACCATGAAATGTAACTGATAAAATACTATCAGTAAAAAGTCAAGTAAACATATGGTAGGATACTTAATATGTGTAGAGGGCACTGGTTGATCCATTTAACTGTGAAGGAAAACCATTAGCATCCCAAGAGGTTTCCACTTGGTGGTATGGGGTAAGTTGTGAACAAATTAATAGATCACGTATTGCAAAGATAATGTATTGGGCACCCGTTTGACAAGTTCTTATTTGTATTCTTTAGAAGTGGCAGCATAAGTAGAGAATTTAGAGGAGAGTTCAGGAAATTTCAAACCCTTTCGGGTACATGTGATGTGAGGCTTCCCCTGTGATGGCCAATCAGTTCTCCATAAAGCTCTGCCTCTATTTTGTCACTTATTATCTACATGCTCATTTTCCGTAAAACTAATCATATCATGAAGTAAAACATTACGTAGAACGTTTAAAGATGAAAAAGTCATATGTGCAAGTGAATTTGTAGAAAAATGGTATTTAGATGGTATTTATCTCTTCATTGTACGTTATGATATAGCTCTTAATTCTGAGTCCTTTGATATATCATTCACAGATTTGTATTACGAGAGAAGGCAACAATAAAAAATATGCATCAGTGTTATCACCGGGCCAACATGAAGGGATAGGGTGAGGGAGTGGATCTCAGTCCCCTTACTTTATGTTTTATTTGGTATTATAAACTGCGAGTTTTATGACTTATGTTTTGTATCTATATCAGAAAATGCACAGATGATCATGGTTTATCATCATAGGGCTGGAATTTTAGTGGCCAGCATTCCACATCACGCGTTATTCCCACATGCATGGACCGTTTATGATGGTATCATTTGGGCATTCTTCTTTTCAATAGACAATATGTCATGTTACTTATTGTCGCACATAACTTCTCTCTCACACAAACATAAACACATACTTCTTCTCACACAAATTCTATTAACCGATCTACACCAACACCATACAATATCTTGAAAGCTCATCTATATATAATAAAATAAACACTAAACCCCACTTATTAATGTTTGAGTTAATTACATAAATTGTCCTTGTGGTTTGGTAGAAATTACGGATCTTGTCCAAGATTTGACCCGATCCCAAAAGGTGTTAAAAAAGGACCTCCCTTGCAATTACTCCCAAACGTGAGGGCTAACATTGTATTTTGTTTTAACAATCGTTATACAAACCACAGGGACGATTTATGTAATTTACTCTTTAAAAAAAAGTTTTTCTTTTTAATTTTATTATTCAATTTTTTTTTTTAATTTTATTACGATTAAATTTTTTAATAAAAAAAACTCTTTTTTTTTAAATTTAATTTTAATTTTATTATAATAAATTAAAAAAAATAATAATTTTATTATAATAAATTAAAAAACTATTTTTTTTTAATTCAAAAAAAAAGCAAAAATTTATAGTAAAACTAAAAAAAATTAATTTTAATTTTAGGGCAAATCACTCAAAAATATAGTTAACTTGTCACTTTTTCCCATTGTATATAGCATTTTTTTTTTTTTTTTTCTTATTCTGTCAATAAACCTCTATCGTTAGTCCTTTATTTGTACCCGTTATAAAAAAACCCTGCATCGTTAGTCCTTTATGCTAACGACCGTTAATAAATAACTTAAAATTTGGTTATCTTACTCTAAACTTGCATCGTTGGTCCTTTATACTAACGATCGTTAAAAAATAACTTAAAATTTGGTTTTCTTACGTTTCCGTCTGTTTTTTCACGTTTTCGTCCGTTTTTATACGTTTTCATCCGCTTTTTCAAGTTTTCGTTCGTTTTTTCACATTTTCATATGTTTTTACACGTTTTCATCCGTTTTTACACATTATCGTCCGTTTTTGCACCTTTTCATTCGTTTGTACACGTTTTCGTCTTTTTTAACACGTTTTAGTCTGTTTTTCACGTTTTTATCCGTTTTTACATATGTATCCGCCCGTTATTACACATTTTATTCCGTTTTTTCACGTTTTCATCCGTTTTACACGTTTTCATCGTTTTAACACATTTTCGTCCGTTTTTGCACGTTTTCATCCGTTCTTACACGTTTCGTTCGTTTTTACATGTTTTCGTCCGTTTTACACGCCGTCCGTTTTCACGCCGTCCGTCTTACACGTTTTGGTTGTTTTAACACGCCTTTGTCGATTTTCACGCCATCCGTTTACACGTTTACATCCGTTTTGCACGCCGATCGTTTTGCAAGATTCGTTTGTTTTGTTTAACACGCCGTCTGCTTTTTCGTTTTCCTCCGTTTTACACTTTTTCATCCGCCTCACACGCTTTAGTTAGTTTTCACGATTTCATCCGTTTTACATTTCATTCGTTTTACATGTTTTCGCTCGCTTTTCATTTTTGTCTGTTTTTCACGCCGTCGCTTTTTCACGTTTTCATTAGTTTTTAATTTGTAAACTCGTACAAAAACGTGTATAAAATGGATGAAATGTGTAAAAACGGATGAAAACGTGTAGAAACGGCCGAAAACATTCGAAAACGTATTAATTTGCAAAAAAATAGACAAAATGTGCAAACACGAACGAAAACGTGAAACAACGGATGAAAACGTGTAAAAACGGATGAAAACGTGAAACAACGGACGAAAACGTGCAAAAATGGATGAAAACGTGCAAAAACGGATGAAAAAGTGGATGAAACGTGAAAAACAAACGAAAACGTGTTAAAATGGACGAAAACGTGTTAAAACATACTAAAATGTGTAAAACAGACGAAAACCTGCAAACAGACGAAAACATGCAAAAACGGATGAAAACGTGTAAAAACATATGAAAACGTGTTAAAACGGACGAAACCGTGTTAAACGGATGAAACGTGTAAAACGAACGAAAACGTGCAAAATGGACGAAAATGTAAAACGGATAAACGGGGAAAACAGACGAAAACGTGAAAACGGACGAAACGCAAAACGAATGAAAACGTAAAACGGATAAAAACGTGAAAAACGGACGAAAGCGTGTTAAACGAAGCGAAATGTGTAAAACGCACGAAAACGTAAAAAAAATGGACGAAACGTTAGAAAACCAACTTTTAAGTTATTACCCTTGTAGACATCTTTGCTTATGGACTCCCTCAGCATCTCTGCAGCCCAGCCTGGTGGTCCTTTATTTAAAGAATCCCAAATCCTGTTTCTTATTTTTGTTCCCACGTTTGTGGCTAAGTTTTGTATAGGTTCTAGCCGGTCAATCCACTCGGGTTTGTCATCAATTCTCTTTGTCTCTATGGCAGATTCGTTGATATCAAGATCTTTTAAATCGACAACAACGTCCACAATTTTACTCTTCACAGAAGAAAAGATTTTCTTTGGCGCCCGCTATCGCCGAGAATAACATAAATTCAGTTTCGATTGGTATCTCTAAAACATAAAATTAGATTTTATTGAAGTAAGGTAAATAAATATTACCACAGCGTCAGCCTTGATTGTAGCCATTCCTCTAAGATTACCACAAAGTGGACCACCGTTCCCGTACAAGAAATGAAACACTTTTTCATACTCATGACTAGAAATGTCCAAATAGTCGATATTATCATCCATAGACTTCAGAACCAATATATATCTCCTCGCTAATTCTGGCCATGTAATTTCATTGACAGGAAATATACCAATCTTTATCGCTTGACCAGACACGATCACATCAATGTTTTTCTTCCTTCCTTTTCCGGCTTCACCCATGGCACCAGATGGATAATTAATTGAGACTTTAGCTAGCATATCTTCCACTAACATCTTCAGCATTGCCATATGAAAGTTCGATAGTGGTGATCGACAACCATTGTTATCATCATTTGTTGAGTTCAAATCATCAACTCAGATTTAGTAACTCATATTCTAACTTTTGTCTAGAGAGGTGCCTCTTGCCCCAAAATGTTATAAAATCGCAAGGAAAACTCATAGGCCTGAACAGATGAATTAAGAAATTATTAGAGTTAAGGGACTGAGGCTTCATATCCCAACCAGGACATAAATTGACCAAACTACAGCTGGCTAGGCTTAGTTCGGTTCTAGATTTAAAGAAACCAGTTTAAAACTGAAAATGCCATTTTAGGTTTAAATTTTACAATCCCATCTTTGTATACGGTTTGCCTTCCAGTTTTGTGACCTAAGTAGTTCAAATGTGCCGTTATTGTGTTTTATTTTCGTTTGTGGTCCTGGTTAAACCCACAGAACAACCCTGTTTCAACCCGTTACCTGCCCCACCCATTTTGTCACCTCTGGCCCTGATGCATCATACAATCTATAAATCTAAAGCAATAGTTTGATACCTGGAGAACATTCTCGACTAAACCGCGAGGAAGGTTTGAAGAAATTTCGTTGCCTGGTGGGCTGATTCGTGTATCAGTTTCAACAGGACTATCTGATACCGTCGGCTGTGAATTATACTTCCTTAGCCCCGTAAAAAACCCACTTCTAACAGTATGAGAAATCTTGTTTTGACATCTGGTATCCAAAGATATATATTCTGAACAAGCAGCAACCCCAGGAAGCAGTTCTATAAGTTTTTGTACGAACTCTGCATCAAGACCAAATCTGTCCACTTGCAACCATTTTCTCAGCACGTTACAAGCAACTTCAAGCTGGTCAATAGTCTGTACAAACGTAGGGATGTTGCTAATTGGACAATTCAAACCACCAAACTTATTTAACGAATCGTTACTATATCGGTATAAAGTATTGACTTTCAGCACGGTGGTTACAGCAAAAGTCAACAGCTTCATATCTTGAAACGCTTGACGACAAGCACGTATAAAAGTTTCTATAACCATTTGCCAAACGGATGAAGGTGTCACCATTAATGAAGTTATCATTAGTCAAATGTTGACTTTCTTGAGGAGGTAATACACAGCTCGAAATTTCATCAGAGGGCCCACAGAGTTTGTAGATCACCGTTGAAGCATTCGGGATTGAATGTTTTGTGCACGGCTTTCGATGAACTCTGAATGTCGGTCCATGATCACCACTGTCTAAAATATTAAATGTGAATATGGATCCTGTTAGCTTATCATGCCAGATGGATTTGTAACCAATGGGCCAGATTTGGGAAGTATTGTAGAATGGAGGTCGTGGGTTGATTTTTCCAACCGATATCACAATGAAGTCTTGAAACTGAACCGGAAGACTACCCTGTGATATAATATAAGATGTCAGGGAAATAGATGAAGAGTGAAGACGGATGGATTCAAGTATATAACAACAGCAAAACGATTTTTGTCTGCAGCCTGCAGGTGGCAATGTCGACCTAACTTGATTGGGTAGATTGTTTAACATTTTACTAAAAATAAAACATGTCAAATGGGTCAAAAATGCCAGTAAGCTCCTAAATTGTTTAAATAAAAAAGGCTACATCATTATTTCAAAAGTACGGTATTCGTAAACATCTTGAAAACATTATGACTTTAAAAAGGATAGAACAGGGTGGAGATAAACCCAGCCCGAACCCACCCATTTTGACCCATATGCCATATTTAATTACTTATAAAAAAATATATATTGAAAAACTTACAAGAGACGACTCTGACCCACGGTAACCATTCTCCATGGGATCAACTTTAGACGCATTTCCGCCATTAGCATATGATCCGTTCTGTGGTAAAGCAAAGCTACCACCATTGTCATTTGTATCAGAGGAATTGCTAGCTGATAACAAGCCAAGATGATGAGCAACTTTTGGCATCGAATCAAATCTACTTCCATCTGGGGAACAGTAAATTGGAGAGGTTTTGCACATACTTTCCGAGTATTCAAATTTAACATGCCAACCATCTTCTATTACACCTCTTCTTTTCGATATGTAGTCTTTAAGTGCTTGCAAATATACTAAGCTGGCATTTTGTGTTGCAATATCGAGATTCAACTGGCAGTCTGCATATCTGAACGAGTGTTTGGAGAAGTTACTGCAACTCCAACAAATGGATTATCATGTGTATCCTGCATTCTACAAAACAAATGATATGGAAAGTTAGGAATTGTATGTAGAAAATCTTTAACTCTGATCCAATGCAGCATATAGCATTTAATTTCTTTAAAGATTTGACAATTTGTATAGTTTGTATATGTATTACTGTAGTAGAAGGTCAATAGTTTTAGACACGGGAACACTGGAGGTGGCAATGTCGATCAGTTCAAAGTTTGTTTATGGCTAAATGGATAAAAAGAAAAAAGGAAAAGGCTAGCTGAAAAGGAAATGGATCAAAGGTTTGAAAAGTCGCACGGTGGCTATTTTTAGCGCATAAAAAGCTCCTAATTGTTTTATTTACAAATCTAGATGATAGATTGAAATAGTATTTCCTTTTGTTCATCATAATTGGCGCGATAGTTATGTATATGAAAATGTTTAAAAAAAGAGAAATGAGGTTTTTTGGGTCACCCGCCGCATTTGAACCAAACAAAATTGCATGTTTTGACCTTTTCTCAGCTCGTCCATTTCAACACCCCTAGATTTTACCCTTCATAAAACCTTAGAGTATCTTACAATTTTAGATTAGAAAAACCTTTTGGTTTCACTTATGTCTTTATCACAACAAGCAAGGATGAAATCATAAAACCACTCTAAATTAAGAAAAGAAACTTATGTAATTAGAAAATATTATTAACAGTAATACACCATTGGTCCACAAAATATGCCCGATTCTCGCATTTGGTTCCAAGTTCTCAAAAATCACACTTTTAGTCCCAATATTTTCGATTTTGCTTTATTATTGGTCATTTTTCCCAACACTCATTAAAAATCTCGTTAATTGGAAGGGCTTTTTCATCTTTTTAACCTTTCTTGTCCAATCACCCCTTAAACCCCACTTATTGTCGCACATACTTCTCTCTCACACAAACACATAGTTCTTCACATAAACACATGCTTCTTGAAAGCTCGTCTAAAATAAACACTAAACGCCACTTATTTATATTTTGATTGAGAACTGATATAGACCCAAATCGAAAAGTGATAATTTCCCCATTTTTTATAGACCTCTATAAACGTGTAATGTTCATTTGTATTTGTGTTACTGGGTTATGAAGGATTAGTTGTTGCAGGTGGGAGGTTGGAGAGAAGTGAAGGAGTGTTACTGAATCTTTACGGGCTATTTTGCAGGGTTGTTATGTGGATTGTAGAAGAGGCGTTTCTTGAGTTCTTGGATCACTAGCAGTTGATGTAGCCAGACCTTCCTGTGGATCTGAACTGGAAGTGATTTCGGCTTGTAAGAAGCTTCTTGAGCTTTCGGCTTCTAGAGGATCACTTGATGATACGAGTGTGATGATCCTTCAATTGGGTCATTTTCTGAAAGAATGAAGGTCTTTGTGGGTACACTTTGAATTCCTTTCGTGGAAATTAAATTTAAACGGGTCAGAAACGTTTCATCATAAAGTTTCTTAAGGATCGTGTTGGCTGTTATTGGGTCAAAAACGAAACCTTTTTATAAAAGAAGTTGGAAAAATGCTGTCTTTGAAAGACTTGATTACAACACTGCGATGCTACTTTATACTTTCTCAAATATGCTGGTGCGTAGACGAGCATGAATTTATTTCAAGACTAGAACAGTGTTTCCTGGATGCAATGACACCTGTTCTGACTCCTTCGTCATTTAGAGGACCAGGCCGAACTGCAATCACCTGTGTTTCCAAAGACCACAAGCACATAAATAAGCCCAACATACAATCACATATAATGCAAAACAAAGAGGAACAAAAAAAGGAATAATTTTAATTGAAAAAAAAAAAAGGCATTCACTACATATTAAATGTGGCAAGATGGGGTTCAACACACATATTTCCATCTTCCCGACAATGGTCAAAACAAGTCGGCTTGACCCACAGACACTATTTTTTTCTTTTATCTTTTTTGAATTCTTAAAATATTAAACGGTCGAAGATAATAGCAATAGTATTCATATGAGAAGCTTTAATGATTGACAGGAGAAAGGTGCATTAAGCAAGAAGTCAGCCAGTCCAATTACAATCCGAATTTTTGAATAAAAGTAATCAGGAGGTTGTATGCGCGCAACTTTCAAGCTGTTTTGCACATTTGTTCTGTTTTCCTTTTAGCAAATGTTATTATTTGAACTATATATTATATGTAACATGACCAATGAGTTTCTGAAATTGAGTTATGCTTGCAGGTTAGAGTGGTTGATGTGAAGTTTGTCGGTGTTGGTGTGGGAGGGCGGTGGATGGTTGTAATGATTCGTGGTGGTAAGTGAAGATGAAGAAGAAGGAGGGTAGAAGAAGACAAGACACTAGGCTGTTGTGGCAAGCTACTGTTTTGGTGAGTGCATACCTCATATGGAAAAATAGGAACAACAAGGTATTTAGAGGTAAAATGGATAGCAGTTCAAGAGTATTTCAAGGCATCCAATTGAAGGCATTTGTGTAGATCAGTAGAAGGTTTAGGAAAAGTAATATTCGATGGGGAAAATGGTTAGAGAGACCTCGAAGTTGTGCTAGTACACCAAGTCATAATGGCTTATGTGGGCTGATGCTTGTGGGGGTGTTTTGATAGGGTCATACTATTCATACGGTGACCGTGCCAAGGAATATTCCCTTGTCTCCTTTTTTCCTCAGACAATATGCTTTTTACCGTTTCGTTCAGTATTTCGGCAGCTTTACGTTTGGCTTATTAAACTTCATATTTACATTTCCATTTTCGAGTTTATAGCTTTTTGATATAAACAAAATTATAAAAATAAAAAAAAAAATAAAAAAATAAAATAAAATAAAAAAACAAAAAACATAGGGGGTGTATATATAAAAATATAGCCCCCGTATGAATAACTCAACCCGTTTTGATATTGTTGGGAGGTTCTAGTTTTGGCTTGTTTGATTTTTGTCTGGCGTGTGTTTAGCGCGTTGTTTGTTCACATATCTCATGTGTTAGATAACTTTTTGGTAGTTTGGTTGGGTGTTTTGTGCTTTGGCTGTTAGGTCCTTCGTGTGGGCTTGTGGTTATTTGTTATGTGTTCTCTTATTGGGGGTTTGCCCATGAGGTGTTTCTTTAGTTGTTTAAACTCCGCATACACGAGTTTAAAAATAAAATATGGCTAAAATTATTTTAACAGATGTATATATATCAAAATGAAGGCACGATCTCATAAGTTACTATGAGACAACAAATAAATATATTATATCTTACATATAGCAACGCCGCATAGTTTTTCAATGGTCATTACGTGCTATTAAACACGCATAATGTTTAGAACATGATATCGATTGTTAAATAAACAACATCAACCTCAACATCATGTCACTTAAAAAAAGTCAAATATTGCGTCCAACATACAAAATACTACGATATTAATAGAATAATGAAAATTTTATGTAAACATAGAATATTATAGATATTAAGTATAAAGATTTTACGTAATTTTATAGAATAATCTTATTTTACAATCCCGCATAGTAAGAATGTTACAATCTAGTGCAAAACAACCAAGAAATTTCCTATATTCTTAAAAAATATCACAAGATAGAAAATGATAAATGTCTAATAAATACAAGTTCGTAAGACTCACTAGTTTCCTAGCCGTCTATTTTGAGATCATTAAATTTAGTCTTCATCATATTTTCCACGACTGGACAAATTTATTTTCCATACTTTTGAAACACAAAAAGATAAGAAATAAATTTGGGACATATATAGTAGCATCATTTAACTGCTACGACTTTTACAAATATTAAGACTTTGAAGTAGCACTTAGTCAAGCTATGGCTTTTTCAAATGTTGAGACTTTTTGCAATAGCAATTACTCAAAACTAATACTTTTAAAAAAGGTTTGAAACTTTATAACATAAAATCATAAAACTAAAAGAATTTATAAGTAAAAAGTGATAAAAATATGATTTAATATAAAACTATGCAAACTTTATAAAAGAAAATGACTTAAAATTAATATTTTTATAAAAGGTTTGAAACTTTATAACATAAAAGCATAAAACTTAAAAAGTTGTAATTATAAAAAATTTCATTAAGAAGATAAAAATTAAATATCAAGTGGTTTAAAAAAATTTAATTAAAACATGAATATAAATGCTTACAATTACATACAAGTAAGATGACATAAATTAATCCTTAAAATATCAAAAGTTATTAAAATATTAAATTATTTTAATAAAATTAAAACTAAACCTATAAAACAAAAAATAATAAACAAAAGAAAGAAAACTAGATGAGATTGTTGGTGTTTTATATATTCAACACCACACGTATACATATACGTATTTGGCCAAGAAATATTGCTAGGACATGAAAGGGCCACGTCCAACAAAAGGAACTAGACTTTTTCTTTTTAGAGCAGCCGAGTATACTATTTAAAGAGGGATACTACGTTGGTAAAAGTTTTACAAATGAATCTTTCACAAATTGATGTAGTACACATGGATTGGTTTTTTATAGGGGTTTGCATGGTTCGGTTTGGGTCGGTTTTTGGCTAAAACCGAAACCGACCCACAATGTTCGGTTTATGTAGAACCTAAAACCGAAACCGTTCGGTTTTTGGTGGTTCGGTTTTTCGGTTTGTTATCGGTTTTTGTTCGTTTTTTCGGTTTTTTTCGGTTTCTAACAGTTAATATTTGGGTATGGCCAAATTATACCAACAAACTTGTTTTACGTCCAAAATTAGTTATTATTCTTTACTTTTTTACAATCTAAGCATAATAATGTTTATTGCATAATTCTACAATTACAAACATATAAATAAGACATACACATACAAGTGAACATACACGTAGTATAATCATTATTGAATACTTATTGATATATTCACACAAAACACGCGACACGACAAACACACATATAAATATAAACGTTAAGATAAATATATTATAAATTCAATCACAAAATAAATATAAATTTATTAATTTGATTTATTTAGTTATTTAATCATATTATATTAATTAGATATTATTATATAATAAAACCGGTTCGGTTCGGTTCAGTTTTTGCGGTTTGGTTTTTGGACGAAAACCGAAACCGAACCGCATTTTTCGGTTTCTGAAAAAGTAAAAACCGAACCATCGGTTTTTAGTTTCGGTCGGTTTTTTCGGTTCGGATTTTTCGGTTTTCGGTTTGGTTTCGGTTTTTTCAGTTTGTTTTGCTCACCCCTAGTTTTGACACTAAAAATACATATAGTTGCTTGTTCATCATTTACACATATAATAATATGAAATATTAACTTTTTCACAATCTTACACTGCAAGCCTACGATCACAAAAATTATCACCAATCATCAAAAAACGCAGTTCAAAAAAAAGACAAAATGATCATCCAAATGTATATTACTCGCCTCCACTATTATGCGTGAATACTATGCTAGTACTTATTAACAATTATACTTGTTAGACAGTATTAGTTAATATGACCTAAACAATCCTAAAAGTTATAACAACTCTCACCACAAAAATATAAACAATTGTGTGTCAACAAATATACACCACAATTTCTTCAACTCACCGTTTCAATCTTATCATTATTTTAAATAACGTCATTTACACCCTTTATTCATTATAATTATAAGTTCAATTATTATTTATTTTTATTTTTTTAGAACGGCAACTAATTATGTCACAATATACAACCACAAACTATTTACATGTCCTAAGCATGATTTGAACCCACAACTATTTGATTGGTGAGTTTCTCACACAATAAAGGGTAATACTCACAAACATCCACCAACTACATTGATTACCATTCCTTTTTGGGTATAATCTCGTTAAATTATACTCCCTTCATCCCATAATTGTTGTCGAGTGTTGAATTTGAAATCTTTTATTTTCAACTTTAATCTTAAATATTTTTATTTGTGTTATATATTACGCTGAAAATTGTATGAATGGATTGATTTTTAAATGTATTTTCATTGATATAATTTTCATAAAGTATTATATAACACAAATTAAAACATGTAAGGTAAAAATTGCAAAATAAAGACTTTAAAAGTCAACACTAGACAATAATTATGGGACGGAGGTTCTATTTTTTTATCTTGTGATATTCACAAGTTGATTAATCTATATATTAGTGGGAATTTATTTTGAATTAAGTTAAGCTTTTTTGGCCATTTTTATCGAGGCTCACCTGTATGTGTACGTAATAATTGATTTTTATTTTTATTTTATTTTATTAAAATTTACTGAATCAACATAGTTGAAAATTTTGTTGAATTTATAGATAGATTAATATATCATTCTCAAAACTTTATGTATTTTATTTGGGTCAATTTCTTTGGTTTTACATTTAGAGAGCATGGTGCATTGGTTATAACACCCCACCTTATAGATATTTTGTTTCCTATAGTGGCACCATGTGCGTTTTAGCTCGACCGCCCCTTGCATTATAGCAGCATCACCACTAGCTAAAAGACTCACCAAATTGACGGGTTTTTTAAAAGAGGAAAAAAATACAGTAGATAATACTTTACGTGTTTTTCTGTTATGCATTGGGAAAAAAACAAAACAAAAACAAAATAACTATAGTATTAGTGAAATGTATGTGCAATCAAACGTATAGTCTCATAACCAAAAGAGAACATGAAGTTTTCTAAATAAAATACTACCTCCGTCCTAAAAATATGGTCCCCGTTTGACTTTTTCGGTATTTCCTTTTCAACTTTGACCTTAAATATTTTTATTTGTGTCATACAATAGTTGATAAGAATTATACCAATGAAAATAAATTTAAAACCCCGATCAATTCACATATATTGCATCAAGTATTATATAACACAAACAAAAATACTTAATGTCAAAGTTATAAGAGAAAGACCGAAAAAGTCAAAAGGGGACTATAATTTTGGGACGGAGGGTGTAGTATTTTTTAGTTACATGAGTGAATTTTATTTAAAGATAAATTAGAGTGTCAATTTTTTAAATGACCACTATTGCACACCAATTACTAAAATGGACGAATCGAGCAAAATGGGTTTGCTCGTAGTATTGTTTGCTCACCCATTCTAGATGATCAACACGTGATAGAATCGGACGGCTCAAATATGGCCACCACCCCGTGAGCGAGCTTTTCCTTGCTCGCCTCTAGTTTTGCTCGCCCGAAAATGGCGAGCATTTCGGTGCTCACTTAACTTTCCTCGCTCAAAATGAGATTTTTAATGCATAATATGTGGTTGAAATAAATTGGAGAGCAAGCACTTTGCTAGCCCAAATAGTTTGCTCTCCGTTTTCTTGTGATAAAAATGTACTATTTCGTAGTTTTTAAACATAGTACATGTATCAAATGTTGGTTTGCTCGCCATTTGTTTTAAACGTTTTTATGATAGGGGCAAGACACTAGTAATTGTGGGTAAATACAACTACCATCCGATTTTTAAATAGGGTGAGCAAATGATAGGGCAAACAAGGGGTTTGCTCGCTATCTTTTTTGTCTTTAGCACGAGATCTTTTTGTCTTCTTTGGAATTGGGCGAGCAAACGTAAGTGGCGGGCAATATCATTTGGCCACGTCACCCTGACGAGGAAACAAAATTGGCAAGCAAATCTCAAATGCTCGAAGTGTCGATTTTGGCAAGCCTCTTTGAAAGTGTTTATTTTCGTAATTGAGTGTAAGAAGTGTTTTTTGTGGTAATTGATTTTCTGGACATGTCATCAATGAGTAATTGAAAACTTTAGAATGCGGGGGACAAAGTTTGGTGAAGCCAAAAGCTTCTCACGCCCTAACAAAGTTGGAAGCTTGGCGGAAATAAGAAATAAGGCTTCTGACCACCCGGCCACTGATATTGAAATGGCAGATGCAGACGAATTGAAAACGGTAAGTTTTTCAATTCAACTAGATTTTTTCTTTACGTTTCTCTTTTTGTATGAAGATCTTTTTACATCCTGTTTCTTACTTTTAGTTAGAATGACATATCACATGTTATTAAATATTGGGTTATAAACTATACTTCCAATTAATAATTAAGTTAAAACAAGATTTACTAAATTTTTGAAAAATGAGCATTTAACATTTCTAATCCTTTGAAGAATGAAAATACCATGTTTTTGAAAAACACCTTAGATCATTCTTTTGATATCAGAAAACTACGTTTAATATCATATGGAAAACACCAAAGGCCTTTGGCATGTGATTGGCCCATCAACCAAAAGGTGGATTGATGCATAATATGTGAGTGAGTTTTTTCCTTTCATAAGACACACGGAAAAACAGTTTTACGTTCTGTGCATAAGTGAAAGGACTTTAGGACCAAATATTCGGGCTTAATCGGTCCTAGCGATAGTCTCATGTTTGGGCTTGCTTGTTCATCTCATTATTAACCACCATCGGGTTCCATATAATGAGTGTGAGTACACAAATGGGACTGTGACTACTGGTCATGGAGTCTCGACTCTTCACGCACAGACAAAACAATACCGTTAGAACCAAAAAGTTAGGATTTGGTCTTGTGGGTTCGGAAAAGAACTACAGCCCTTCTATTCCACGAAGAGGAAGATGAGGATGCACAAAAGGATAAAAGATGCGACCTTTGGTTCCTATAGATTATTCAACCAAGAATTGCAGTCGTGAGGAAACTACTCCGCTTGCACCATCTTCTAATTTGGTTTGTACTGCTGAATTTGCAAAACGAATTGGACATGCAAATACAAAGAAGAGAGACTGATTCAATAAGGGAACACAGAGACGGTCCCATGATAAATCAAGCCATCGAGATAGGGACCGGAGGAGACTAGTCGATCTAGAGATGAGACAAGAGAAAGAGAATGTGAAGACACCGGATAATAAGAAGCTTTTGGATGCAAAACAATTAATTGACACCATTCCAAAACCAAGGACGAGTAAGTTTTGCTTCCAATAAATTGGGCGACTTATGACAAGGTTAGTATAGAGTTCTTGCTATAGCTTACTTATAAATCGATTGATTTGATTATGTCTGATCCTAAATTTTGTAAGCTGAATGGATTGAGCAAAAAGATGAAATGGGTCAAATGGGATAGAAGCCATCCTAAGCTTATTAAAATGCATAAAAACCTTCTAAATCTCTATGTAAATTGAAGTTAAATTATTTTGTTAGTAATATAGGTTTTTGTACTCATATTTACCACACTAGCAACATTGAAGTTAAATTATTTTGTTATTTACCACACTAGCAACATATCTAACACACAAAAAAGCTACATGTTTGACTTGTTTCCAAATTCCTACTCGCCCATTTTCCACTCTTGCTTGCTTAATTGCCAAGTATTTTTCTATGTATTATAATTGAATGTTGAATTTTGTAAAACGGCTAACCTAGCTGTACGCATTTAGACACAAATGTAACAATTCGCATTTTCGGGTCACTATTCATTTTACTATTCACGGCTACTATTCACTTTTTACTATTCACTCCCGAAATTTTTATTTCACATTCTCGTAGGATAAATCATTTTAGTAATGACCTAAGAGTTAGACAATCGTTAGATCATTTTCGCAAAAGTTATTAAGAAAACACCGTTTTAAAGTTTCGTTTTGGACGGTTCACCGTTTAAACATCCCAGACAATAAAACCGCCTCGACAATTTTCCCGCATTAGATTTATTTTTTATCACTCATGACGAATTTGAGAATTTTAAGATTTATTTTTATGTTACCAAATAAGCTCAACAAGAGAGACGAAACTAAACTTACGTTTTAAACAATTCTACTTACATCCGACTTAACGATTTACGCTTTGTATTTCCTAAGATTTTAGAAACTTTTACATTTTGGAAAAGTCAAACATATTTCCTCCTCCTTTGACTATAAAGAAATTAACCTTGTACGTTATACCTTTTATTAAATCGCGTAATTTTTAAACTTCACGAATAACATTAAGTTATCCAGCGTCTTAAGAAAACCAAAGTTTGATATCTCATATCACTTTTAGACTAATTTTAGTCTACTCTAAATAAATTCACGGTCGTTTCACGAAATTTCGTTATTTTCGATAAACCGCAATTACGCGTTTTGACCCGTATTTCAGCTTTTAAGCGGTTTTGCACCCAATAAGACTTATCACCCATTTTATATTTTTAGATGGAGTATAATGATGATTTTCATCATTCTGCAAGTTTCATATTTTTACGATACCGGTTTTACATTTTATGGCTTCGATTAGCATTTAACGGAACCAAAACTCACTCCGTAACCAAGATAATACCAAAACTATCCACCAAAGTCATCCTATCTTATCATGAACAAAATTTAGGGGGGGAGTCATCACCTTGGTGTCAAAATCTTAAGCATACTTCCTTTAGATCATTTACATGTGTAAATTTAACCATGGTTAGTTTTTAACCCAATATATAGTTAACCAAAACTACTAGCCTATAAATACCAAGCATAATCACTTCATTTATCCTTGCACCACCCTTTCTTATCATCTAAAGTCCTAAACCCTAAGGCATTTCTTATAGATCTTGTAAGAACATTCATGTGTTCTTGAAGAAAACTAGCGTTTGATCTTCGTTCTTGAAAGTTTTTAAGAAAAAGTCGTTATAATCTTCAAATATCTTCAAGTCTCCAAAAAGACGTCGTTATAATCTTCTTTTCTTCTTCGGGTTCTCAAGAAGGCGTTGTTATAATCTTCTAATAGTCGTGGGTTTTCAAGATCGCAAATTCTACGTCGAAGCTCTGTTAATATTTTATTTTTCCATAATACTCATGCATTCTATTTTAAGGTAAGTATTTATAAAACTCAAACTTATTAAAATACTTATAAACTTTGTTAGTTTATTTATTGTATTTATAAACTCTTATTTTAGCATATAATCAAATAATCAAAATACATGTTTTACGTATTGAGCACTACAACACTAGGGAACTTCATGTGAGGGTTCATTTGGGTAAACGGATCGACGAGTTCTTTGGATTTACGATTTAAAGTGTCCTAGCTCCTCGAACGTTCTTCGCATGACCTCTCGAATTATGATGGCCCGAACGGTAGTACGAGATATACAAACTAAAATCATTTCTATAAACAAACATACAAATACTACGTCTTGATCAATATAATGGCATATATAAGCTCGTTCATCTTTTCTTAGGCATTATACCGAACCTAAGAGTTGACATCATATTCTAGGTTATACGTAGAGACTTCCAGGCTTATCCATCGATTCCGTTATACGTTCTGATATCATTTTTAAGGTGAGTTTCATAGCCCCACTTTCTATTACTTAATTGTTTTACAAACTCTTTGGGGGAGATACATGCTCAAATATTTTCATTTACTTTCGCAAGTACTCTAAACTTTTAAGGATTACCGTGAGTCATAGCCCCTACTCTTTTAATACTTGTTTTACAAACTCTTTGGGGGAGATACATGCTCAACTACTTGCTTTACAAATACAAATACTCAAAACATTTACACTTTTATGCTACGCTATACTTTTTATACTTGATTGCAATATACTTGATTGCATATATACATGATTATGATATACCTATTTGCGTTATTCTTGACTGCATTATACTTATTTGCATTATTCAATTCAGTGGCTCCAAATTAAGTTGTTGGATGACCATTAATTTAGTGGCTCCAAATTGAGTTGTTGGAAGGCTATTAAATTAGATACATACGCAAGTGGCTCCAAATTAAGTTGTTGGATGACCATTAATTTAGTGGCTCCAAATTAAGTTGTTGGAAGGCTATTAAATTAGATACATACGCAAGTGGCTCCAAATTAAGTTGTTGGATGACCATTAATTTAGTGGCTCCAAATTAAGTTGTTGGAAGGCTATTAAGTTAGATACATCCCAAATTAAGTTGTTGGAAGACCCTTGTGGTAACATTTATACCTTTTACTACTATGATACATGCATACATGATTGACATACTATATTTTAGCAGTGGGTTGTAAACACACAAGTTGCAAGTTTTGTATGGGCGGAACTTGGAACTGAGTGGATTTACAATGCCTTTGCTGTGTGAACATTCTTAAAAGACTTTTCAACTTATTCAAAACAAACTCTATGAACTCACCAACCATTGTGTTGACACTTTTTAGCATGTTTATCTCAGGACAATAAGACGATAGCTGTTGCATGGAACATAGAGTCGCACGACATATTTTGAAGACTTATGCTTTTGTCATTTACCATTCGAAACATTTTGTAAACATTATATATTATACTTTGGGACCTCATTGCTTGTAACTCTGATGTTATTTAATCGAATGGTAACTTTTCAAAACGTCTCATTTAGAGGTCGTTTTCTATAACTTATACTTTGTATTATGAAGTAGCACCCCAACGACACAATCTTCCGCTGCGACATTTTGGGGGTGTTACAGATTGGTATCAGAGAATTGGTTATAGAGAACTAGGTTGCATTTAGAGCCTAGACTATAACTACTATATACGTTGAGACCTTCCTCCCTATCGCCTTGCATCTTGTAGACTTTTCGTAATTTTAGCACCTAAGAGAGATTTCTATGAACCGATTGAAACACCAAACATCATATGAGTCGATTAGTCCAAGCATTGCATAGTTACTCCTAAATTATACATAGCTCGATCACCTATGTCTAATTCGGGAAGAATCATGCAATGAAGGAGTAGTAGCCTCATATGTGTAAGCAATTCCGTAATCGAGCCAAATTTTCAAAGATTTTCCTCAAACCACTTGTTTCTGTTTGATCCGAGTGAGTTCTTGTTTGATGAGTTGCAACGATCAAGCTAGAAACAAGTTGTTACCTAAACCGATTTAGCCTAATCGTATGACAGTTCTTGTTTGATGAGTTGTGGGATTAAGTAAAATCGGTTACCAAAAAGTCTTTTGAAAATTTTGCTCGAAAATGGGAAAGCTTGCCTCATCAAACCTACCATAAGAGAGCATGTCTTTAGGATGGGAAATAGTCACGATAGTCACAAGAACGTACCTAATTTGATAAGAAACCCATATACATAAGCTTTGACGTAATCCCTTAGACCAGGCACTGTAAGTAGTGAACATCAACAGAACTTCGGGACGAAGTTCCTTTTAAGGGGTAGAGACTGTAACAATTCGCATTTTCGGGTCACTATTCATTTTACTATTCACGGCTACTATTCACTTTTACTATTCACTCCCGAAATTTTATTTCACATTCTCGTAGGATAAATCATTTTAGTAATGACCTAAGAGTTAGACAATCGTTAGATCATTTTCGCAAAAGTTATTAAGAAAACACCGCTTTAAAGTTTCGTTTGGACGGTTCACCGTTTAAACATCCAGCGACAATAAAACGCCTCGACAATTTTCCCGCATTAGATTTATTTTTTATCACTCATGACGAATTTGATAATTTTAAGATTTATTTTATGTTACCAAATAAGCTCGGTGTGATCGAAACTAAACTTACGTTTAAACAATTCTACTTACATCCGGACTTAACGATTTACGACTTTGTATTTCCTAAGATTTTTAGAAACTTTTACATTTTTGGAAAAGTCAAACATATTTCCCTCCTCCTTTGACTATAAAGAAATTAACCTTGTACGTTATACCTTTTTATTAAATCGCGTAATTTTTTAAACTTCACGAATAACTGTTAAGTTATCCCGCGTACGAAGAAAACCAAAGTTTGATATCTCATATCACTTTTAGACTAATTTTAGTCTACTCTAAATAAATTCACGGTCGTTTCCCTGAAATTTCGTTATTTTCTGATAAACTGCGAATTACGCGTTTTTGACCCGTATTTCCAGTTTTATGCAGCGTTTTTGCACCCAATAAGACTTATCACCCATTTTATATTTTTAGATGGAGTATAATGATGATTTTCATCATTCCTGCAAGTTTCATATTTTTACGATACCCGGTTTTACATTTTATGGCTTCGATTAGCATTTAACGGAACCAAAACTCACTCCGTAACCAAGATAATACCAAAACTATCCACCAAAGTCATCCTATCTTATCATGAACGAAATTTAGGGGGGGATTCATCACCTTGGTGTCAAAATCTTAAGCATACTTCCTTTAGATCATTTACATGTGTAAATTTAACCATGGTTAGTTTTTAACCCAATATATAGTTAACCAAAACTACTAGCCTATAAATACCAAGCATAATCACTTCATTTATCCTTGCACCACCCTTTCTTATCATCTAAAGTCCTAAACCCTAAGGCATTTCTTATAGATCTTGTAAGAACATTCATGTGTTCTTGAAGAAAACTAGCGTTTGATCTTCGTTCTTGAAAGTTTTTAAGAAAAAGTCGTTATAATCTTCAAATATCTTCAAGTCTCCAAAAAGACGTCGTTATAATCTTCTTTTCTTCTTCGGGTTCTCAAGGGCGGAACTTGGAACTGAGTGGATTTACCATTCGAAACATTTTGTAAACATTATATATTATACTTTGGGACCTCATTTTTTGTAACTCTGATGTTATTTAATCGAATGGTAACTTTTCAAAACGTCTCATTTAGAGGTCGTTTTCTATAACTTGTACTTTGTATTATGAAGTAGCACCCCAACGACACAATCTTCCGCTGCGACATTTTGGGGGTGTTACAGATTGGTATCAGAGAATTGGTTATAGAGAACTAGGTTGCATTTAGAGCCTAGACTATAACTACTATATACGTTGAGACCTTCCTCCCTATCGCCTTGCATACTGTAGACTTTTTCGTAATTTTAGCACCTAAGAGAGATTTCTATGAACTGATTGAAACACCAAACATCATATGAGTCGATTAGTCCAAGCATTGCATAGTTACTCCTAAATTATACATAGCCTGATCACCTATGTCTAATTCAGGAAGAATCATGCAATGAAGGGAGTAGTAGCCTCATATGTGTAAGCAATTCCGTAATCGAGCCAAATTTTCAAAAGATTTTCTTCAAACCACTTGTTTCCTGTTTGATCCGAGTGACAGTTCTTGTTTGATGAGTTGCAACGATCAAGCTAGCCTATAAATACCAAGCATAATCACTTCATTTATCCTTGCACCACCCTTTCTTATCATCTAAAGTCCTAAACCCTAAGGCATTTCTTATAGATCTTGTAAGAACATTCATGTGTTCTTGAAGAAAACTAGCGTTTGATCTTCTTTCTTGAAAGTTTTTAAGAAAAAGTCGTTATAATCTTCAAATATCTTCAAGTCTCCAAAAAGACGTCGATATAATCTTCTTTTCTTCTTCGGGTTCTCAAGAAGGCGTTGTTATAATCTTCTAATAGTCGTGGGTTTTCAAGATCGCAAATTCTACGTCAAGCTCTGTTAATATTTTATTTTTCCATAATACTCATGCATTCTATTTTAAGGTAAGTATTTATAAAACTCAAACTTATTAAAATACTTATAAACTTTGTTAGTTTATTTATTGTATTTATAAACTCTTATTTTAGCATATAATCAAATAATCAAAATACATGTTTTACGTATTGAGCACTACAACACTAGGGAACTTCATGTGAGGGGTTCATTTGGGTAAACGGATCGACGAGTTGCTGGATTTACGATTTAAAGTGTCCTAGCTCCTCGAACGTTTACTGCATGACCTCTGAATTATGATGGCCCGAACGGTAGTACGAGATATACAAACTAAAACCATTTCTATAAACAAACATACAAATACTACGTCTTGATCAATATAATGGCATATATAAGCTCGTTCATCTTTTCTTAGGCATTATACCGAACCTAAGAGTTGACATCATATTCTAGGTTATACGTAGAGATGTTGGGAATTCTGTGAAACAGTGATTCTGCTGATCGAGAAACAATGGATTCTGCTGAAGAAGAGTTTCTGCTGAAGTACTATAAACATACAAAGTAGGAACTATGCTGAAGTTATTCTCTTCAAGTAGTGGAGATATAGGTCTCATCAAGTATTGAAGCCATGAATTTGACCAAGAAAAGGATTCTCATTGAAGTGATAGATCGCCTAAAGTGGTATAGCGATATAGTGATTCTGCCGATAGTGTGAATCCACGTAAGAAAGGCAAAGCGCAGATATTTAATATTAGCCCATCTTTATTATTGTACTGCCCAAGGTAGCATGGGCATGTGTATGGGAAAAACAAATGCTTAGTTGCATGCTTGTCTAGGTGCATGAGTAGTCTATATGTGTTTACATTTATTTATTTACATGCTTGTTCTTTTCCCAAGAAAGGGAATAGTGTTCCTTGTCTATAAAAGGAACTTAGGTCTATTGTATTGAGACAACTTTTTCAGAAAAACATTCAAGAAAAACCTCTATAGAGAGGGTGTAAAGATCCATAGAGGATCATTGTTTTAATAGAAAAACCTTGTTGATAACTTTGATTGTGTTCTTATTATTCCGCTGTGCATTCGATCAATCATTGTTATTATAGACTCTAGTTGAGTTCCGATCTTGTGATTCAACAATTGGTATCAGAGAGGGTGGCTCTCGATCTTGAGTTTACAAGGTTTTTCGAAGACGATACAAAATTCGCAGTTCTTTAAAAATTCGTAATGTTTCTGCAGCACAGTTTTCAAACGATCATAACTTTTTCGTGAACCGTTGGATCGGTGAAATTTTGGTGGAGCTTCTATATACTCATCTAACTTTCCACCGAAGGGATTGTTGATCTGAGGTCTCAGTCAAAAGATACACGTGCCAGAAAACTGCTGCAGACACCATCATGTAAGTTGAATTTTTCAAGTTTTTAGTAACACCAAAAAGTGTCACTAAAGACCAAAAAGTGTCGTCTTTATACTTGATTGATGGGGTCAATAATTTGATTTCCATATTCTTGTCGTGGTATGATATAAACACTTTGACTGTGTTCGTAACCCACGAGGGTTTTGATTGGTTGACGTGGGGAAAAGGGTTACCTGATTGGCTGACAGAATTTTTATTCATTTCTGCTGAAATTCGATGTGGGGTGATGTATGATTGTTATGGTGTGGATCATTAATTTGATTGGTCTATTGGGTTATCACTTGGGTTACAAAGTGTAGAGGTCTATCACATGAGATCACACGTGTAGTCAAATTTTTTTCTCTCCGCCGTTGCTGCTGAAGGTTTACGTAAGGTTAAACAAAATTTTGGTCCCCACTATTTTATTGTTTCTGCTGAAGTTCATAAGGTTGTTGCTGGAATTTTACTGCTACATTCAGCTTTGTGCAATCTTTTCTCCTCAACATGGCAGAATTTGATAATAATAGGGATGATGTTATATTTCCTTATTTGATGGATGATGAGTACGAAGTCTGGGCTAAAAAGATGGAACACTGGATCATGAATAATGATATGAATGTCTGGAAGGTGATCCAAAATGGCAACAGTTTAAAAAGGGTTGGACGTGCTCGTGATGGTAACTTCATCATTCGTCCTCCATCGACTGCGGATGAACACATGGCTGTGCAAAGAGAGTCAAAGGCCTGTAATATCTTGCTTAAATCTATTCCTGCAGATCATGTAGCGAGTTTCGCTATATGGGTGATGCAAGTTTTATATGGAATGCGCTAAAGCGAGGTATGGTGAAAAGGCGATCTCAAGAAAATGAGCAAGGAAGTTGATCTTGAAGGTTATCTTTGAAGGATTTGCCATCCGTAATTGCTTTCATGGGCATCTCGGTACATACTTGTGATTATAGTTGTAAAGAGATATAATGAACTTAAGGAAGCCTATGATGAAATGAAACCTAAGTACAATGCATGCTATGTTGATAATGAAGCTTATAAACATTCATTAAAAACATTTGAAAGACAGAAGGTATGGTTTCAAAAGAATCAAATAGCCTATGAAGAAAAGATAAAACACTTAGATTTTGATCTAGAAGTTGCTAACAATTACTTAAAATTGTCTGAGAAAGCAAAGGATGCTGCTTTGTCTGAGAACCTAGAGCTTAAAGAAAAACTAGCTGAGGAAATAGCCAGACATAAACAATGGTTAATGTCTGGTGACAATCTAGCTAAAGAACTCTATAACAGTCAATCAGTGGTTTCTACAATAGGCTTAGGTTTTCAAAAGTATGTAGGGTTAGAAGCTAGGAATGATGGGCGTAAATCTACACCGGCGAGGTTAGCTAACTTTGTAAAGAAGGTGATTTGCATCTTTGTTCTCGGACCTATTAGAGGTGAATTCATGCCTACTGACCTGACCATTACTGTTGACTTTGATGGATCACACCATTTATATGGCAAAAAGTCAAGTGACTTACCAGACCTTAGTAGCAAATCTACTGACTCTGTCTCTTGTTCTACAAGTGACGAGTCATCGAACCTAAAGTCCACCGACTATGCCTCATGTGATTCAAGTGAGAAGTCCGACTCACCTAAGCACACACCCATGACCACACCCAAGTCCATAGTAGGCGATGATGAGCTCAAACAAAGCCGGTTGCTTATTTCATTAAACACAATTTTGCTTCTACTGCTTTTCGATAAGTTTATGTGTAATAAACAAAGTTGTGTTAAGGATAAGTCGTTTAAGAAGAAATCTTGTTTTGTGTGGTAGTAAACTCCATCTTATTAAAGACCGTGATTATCATGAGAAAAGGATGGGTGTTTCCTCCGCCATAAGACTTCTAGACCCACATGGACTAATGTTGCTAGTATTCCTCCATTTGTTCCCAAAGCGGCACATGTGAGAGCGGTAAACAAGTTCCTCTGGTAAACCAAAGGTGTATGCATCTGTTTACGCCGACGGGCTTCATAGGCCTTTTCCAGTTCCTACGGTGGAGGATATTCTTCACCGATGACTCTTGGTTGGTGGAGCAAGAAGGCAAGGCTTATGCCCTTTAGACCTAAAAGTTCTTATTTTCATCATATACACCTTATGTTTCTCATATGAATATGGCACATGTTGGAGTTAGAAGGGCAGCTTTGTTAAGCCATCAATAGGCGTTTTGGAAAACTCAAAGGAAAGATTCATTCGGGTACCCAAGAACAATAGTCTTTGTCGGTGCATTGATTGAGGGAGGCATAAGCCTAAGGGAGGCTTATAGTTGTAATTTTTGTATTCTAACCATTTTGCATTGTTGGATCCTCATACGCCTAAGGGAGGCTTAATGTTTCATTGACACTACAACTGTCTTTGGTTCCTCATTGCTTGATGGTATATTTTACATGTTTTGATTATTCCTTCTTAATCTTAGTTAAAAAAAAAAAAAAAAAAAAAAAAAATCCGTGTTATTTGTAGTGTTTAGTGATTAAAAAAAAAAAAAAAAAAAAAAAAAAAAAAAACTCTAACTCGCTTGTGTTCGTTTTTCTCAAACTTGCAGTGTTTTGGTGTTGGTTAATTACCACACCTAATGGTCTTCATCTCACCATGTCTTTCTGACACAAGAGTTGGCTAGCCCACAAGATTATGGCTTGTGGTAAAGGCTGCGGAAATCCATAAATGGTAATCAACTCACCATGATGATGACGACATTCCATCAAAGAGTTGGCTAGTCCTGAGCAAACGGCTCCAGGTAAAGACATGTCAAATCCGTTTATATGGTTGCTGGTTTGCTAATAAATCAGATGGTTATCAGTGTACCATGGTTTTCGAACTTAAACATTTGGCTACTCCAGTAGTGATGGCTATTGGTAAAGAGATATCAAATACATTATTTTCGATGATTCACCTCTCATAGGAGTTAACACACCTGGATGTGATGAGAATAGTTTGAAACTGATATGTATTGATGTACATTATGTCATTTGTTGCTGCAAAGCCCTGGCGTTTCAAAGTTTGGTCATCATAGAGATGAAATTGTCTTTGGGTCTTTGCTACTGATGTTCAAGTACAATCCTCTAGTTCTGAAGTGTTAAAGATTGTTGGGAAGGATTGTTGGGAAATTTTTGTCATTTGTTGGTACAATCCTCTAGTTCGAACTTTTAAAGATCTCGAAGCTGGAACTTAAATGATACAATCCTCTTGGATTCTACAATCGATCTCATTTAAATTCCGGTTTAGGGAGGATTGTTGGGAATTCTGTGAAACAGTGATTCTGCTGATCGAGAAACAATGGATTCTGCTGAAGAAGAGTTTCTGCTGAAGTACTATAAACATACAAAGTAGGAACTATGCTGAAGTTATTCTACTGAAGTAGTGGAGATATAGGTCTACTGAAGTACTGAAGCCATGAATTCTGCTGAAGCAGAAGTGGATTCTGCTGAAGTGATAGATCAGCTGAAGTGGTATAGCAGACATAGTGATTCTGCTGATAGTGTGAATCCACGTAAGAAAGGCAGGCGCAGTATTATTTAATATTAGCCCATCTTTATTATTGTACTGCCCAAGGTAGCATGGGCATGTGTATGGGAAAAACAAATGCTTAGTTGCATGCTTGTCTAGGTGCATGAGTAGTCTATATGTGTTTACATTTATTTATTTACATGCTTGTTCTTTTCCCAAGAAAGGGAATAGTGTTCCTTGTCTATAAAAGGAACTTAGGTCTATTGTATTGAGACAACTTTTTCAGAAAAACATTCAAGAAAAACCTCTATAGAGAGGGTGTAAAGATCCATAGAGGATCATTGTTTTAATAGAAAAACCTTGTTGATAACTTTGATTGTGTTCTTATTATTCCGCTGTGCATTCGATCAATCATTGTTATTATAGACTCTAGTTGAGTTCCGATCTTGTGATTCAACAAGAGACTTCCAGGCTTATCCATCGATTCCGTTATACGTTCTGATATCATTTTTAAGGTGAGTTTCATAGCCCCACTTTCTATTACTTAATTGTTTTACAAACTCTTTGGGGGAGATACATGCTCAAATATTTTCATTTACTTTCGCAAGTACTCTAAACTTTTAAGGATTACCGTGAGTCATAGCCCCTACTCTTTTAATACTTGTTTTACAAACTCTTTGGGGCAGATACATGCTCAACTACTTGCTTTACAAATACAAATACTCAAAACATTTACACTTTTATGCTACGCTATACTTTTTATACTTGATTGCAATATACTTGATTGCATATATACATGATTATGATATACCTATTTGCGTTATTCTTGACTACATTATACTTATTTGCATTATTCAATTCAGTGGCTCCAAATTAAGTTGTTGGATGACCATTAATTTAGTGGCTCCAAATTAAGTTGTTGGAAGGCTATTAAATTAGATACATACGCAAGTGGCTCCAAATTAAGTTGTTGGATGACCATTAATTTAGTGGCTCCAAATTAAGTTGTTGGAAGGCTATTAAATTAGATACATACGTAAGTGGCTCCAAATTAAGTTGTTGGATGACCATTAATTTAGTGGCTCCAAATTAAGTTGTTGGAAGGCTATTAAATTAGATACATACGCAAGTGGCTCCAAATTAAGTTGTTGGATGACCATTAATTTAGTGGCTCCAAATTAAGTTGTTGGAAGGCTATTAAGTTAGATACATCCCAAATTAAGTTGTTGGAAGACCCTTGTGGTAACATTTATACCTTTTACTACTATGATACATGCATACATGATTAACATACTATATTTTAGCAATGGGTTGTAAACACAAGTTGCAAGTTTTGTATGGGCGAACTTGAACCGAGTGGATTTACAATGCCTTTGCTGTGTGAACATTCTTAAAAGACTTTTCAACTTATTCAAAACAAACTCTATGAACTCACCAACCATTGTGTTGACACTTTTAGCATGTTTATCTCAGGTCAATAAGACGATAGCTGTTGCATGGAACATAGAGTCGCACGACATATTTTGAAGACTTATGCTTTTGTCATTTACCATTCGAAACATTTTGTAAACATTATATATTATACTTTGGGACCTCATTGTTTGTAACTCTGATGTTATTTAATCGAATGGTAACTTTTCAAAACGTCTCATTTAGAGGTCGTTTTCTATAACTTGTACTTTGTATTATGAAGTAGCACCCCAACGACACAATCTTCCACTGCGACATTTTGGGGGTGTTACAACAAACACAAAGTTTTATGGTTCTATTACATAAGTATTATAATTAGTGAGAACTTTTGGTATTCTTAAACTTGTCCTTTTTGCTTAGGAGAGATAGTTTAACCGCTAAATACTTTTAGTTAAATATGGCATCTTTTGATTAGATTGGATTCTTACGAGTAATAGCCACTAGGCTTTCTATTTTGAATAAGGTCATATCAATGTGAACTATTTTTCTCACGATAAAGAGGAAGCAAAACTAGCCAACCGGTATGACTCCTCCCCATATTTTGCCTAGAGTTCTTTCTTGTTGAGATATGTGTCGACATTGCAAAACAATTTTTCATGGGTTCGGATAGGTATTTTGTTCGATTAATACAATATTATTTAGCGATCAGATATGTTTATAACAAGGCAAGGATTTCGTATGGGAATATTCAATGACCTTAGGTAGTGTCCATATATTAGATTAGTATGATTTGTAAGTGTGTCTTTTTTGTTTCGATAACATTATTTCATGACATTATACGTAATGGATTGCATGAACAGATGAGACCATGGAGACGATGAAGCTGAAATGTTTGTGTTAAAGATGTGGAGAATGCTCATTTTTAAGTCAAGAAAGTGGAGACGGTCTTGCGGGAAGAGCCAAGGCTTAAACACACTCCTTTGTTGCTAT